>JAGKPW010000238.1:0-404767 GCA_019926035.1 Melaleuca alternifolia
TTATAATTGATAGTTCTCGGAATTATGCTTTTGGTATAATGTTGTTGACGATTCACCCTCCCGTGCTACATAGATAGATGGCTAGGTTTATTTCTTTTCAACTCCTCGACATTGAGCTTTTGTTTTACATGAACAAATTAAATGTCCACGTGATTTCGCCAACTGAATTTAAGTTATGGATTTTGAATTGTATACTAGTATTTGTAACCAGGCTATGCACAGTTCTGATCTTCTATGTTAGCATAAATATTTCGATATCATGAATAAATCAAGAATTAACCATCGAAATTTTTTTACAGTAAACTCGAAATACTAAAGTGATGTTTCTATTGTAGTCCCAGACATTTAATCATTAATTTGTTCAAAACCAAAATAATATGATTAGACAGTTTCAAGCGCAAACAAATTATAATATCGAAGCTCCCAATTGGAGTCTACATGTACTTTCAAGGTGGAGGTAAATGCATAGCTCTTCGATTAATTCTCACCATCTTGGGGAAACTGTATGAGTATCCCTAGCAAAGAAGCAACCGTTCTTCAGTCTTGGTATCTCAATCTTCAGTTTTTTTTAATATTATTTTTAGCTACTTAATCATGTAACTAATTGATAATTATATGATTTTTGCTTTTAGGTTTTGCTTATCTATGATATATAGAGTTTGGTCTAATATCAATCAAGTCCATTGTCAATGTAAAACACTTTCTCCACATTGATAGTTGTGTAACCGAATTCATCTGCATGCACACATCCAACATAAAGGTGTAAAAATATATGTATGTACACACTGACAGCAGACTTTACAATCATCATGATCAATATCGTTCAAATAAAACTATTTCAGTGATAGCACCCAAGTGAAAGTGGTGAGCACAAAGTGGTTAGAAGTTAGAGGATCGTTTGAGACGATGGAACTTTTGATGGGTCGTCGTTACAAAGTCTCATTTGTAACACGTATGGAGGAGACGGACTCGAGCACCATGGGAGGGCAGGAGGTGAGCTTGAAACTGCTGCTCCCGGATGAAAACTACCAAGAGAGGCAGGCGAAGTTGCCCGAAGTCGGATCGGGAGGGGCTACATGGCACGCACTAGAGGTCGGGCGGTTCACCACGACGCCGCAGAATGTGGGCACCATGACATTTGCTATGGAGAAATTGTTCTCACAATGGAGTGGAGGGCTTGTCATCAACGGCGTTGAGATCAAGGTGTGTGATCAGAAGCAGTAATATATGCAATAATAGGAGCGATTACAGAGAAATTGCCTTCATGGAAGTTACTTTAGTCATTTGTGTATCGCATCCGCGAGTTTCGTGCGTGCTTTTCTTAGCTAGTAAGAAATGAATGAAAATTCGGTCACTCGTGTGTACTATTGTATTTCTATTTTCAGACTCCGTCCTCTTATCTATGATATATATTGTTTATGTATCTCTCTATCTTAAAGTACTAATCATTCCAGGGAAGTGAGTCAAGCTGTAATTTCAAGCATAGTTCTATTTAAGTTTTTATCATTTTAATATGTAAAAGTCATTTCCATATTTGATTATTTAATATTCCAAGGCTGAGTAAGGTAATGGCTTGGAAGAGCCCTGCCTAACCGAGGGACGTAGACCTGTCTCTTAGGCAATATCCCTATGTCTTTTCCCTCTGGACAGATAAGGTAGGTCACGAGATTGACTAATCTAATTTTAAACAATCCTAAGTGAGATAAAGACTCTTAAATCTAATTGGCTTCCTTTAATCGGCATCCACTCACGGTTGCAAACACGAGAGCTCATCCACCTCTATTCCCGATCTATGTGGACGAGTTATTAAACCAAGTGAAGATCAATTTCCATTTTTGCAAAATCTTTAAGGCAGTGAATTGAGCGACTTGATGGTTACAATTTGCATGTCCCTCTTTTTAGTCTGCCCGCCGCAATCATGTACCATCAAGAGCATTCGTATGCAAATCAAATTTTGTTCACACATGATCTCGAAAATCGTCGAACCAGATTAATGAACGAGAATCAGCACATCTCATGTAACAAGCACATCAAGCTAGGCGAGTAATGATTCCGGACTTCTCTGCTTTCCTATGATCTGGCCATTCAAATCTTAGCATTTTAGGTCCACCAAATGATGGTCGATTTCAACAAAACGCCTATGGATGTCAGCTTATTAAGCGTGCTTCAATTCATTGCAACAGAAAACTTTTCATGATTCTGTCCCTTAAAGAACAAAATTCGCAGTTTCAAAATTTGTTCACCAAATGTGTTCTTCTACGAAAATCGTCCTAGAGTCTGAACCGAAAATCTGTATATACACTGAACTCGTCTATTCAAAATTTTAAGTGCAGGTTCATTTCCAGACCTATCAAATCGAAGCTTAGGTTGTCAGGATCATTTCTTTAGTTGATCATTTTCTATGATTTGGTCATGTACAATTCATTAAGCACCTTGACTCACTGAACCTCCAATCTGACTACGACATACGATTCTCATATCCTTCGCTCAATTAACAAAACAACGTGAATTAATTCTAGTGCGCCAGATTATGCTAAGGCTTTGACGAGCCTGGCTTTAATTGTATTGCCGCACTGTAAGCCTCAGATCAAACTTGAAAGGTAAGCGTGAGCATTGAAGAATCAAATATTCCAACCGTAAGAGATTTAGCATTGAAGTAAATGGATATAAACTCGTCTTCCCTAGGGATGTACAATCTGTTGCTGTTCAAGCATTTCTCCGAACAGGTAGGATGACTCTCAGTCAAAGAACTTACGTGCCAGATGCAAACAGCAATTCACTTCAATCATTACTATCGTCTGCAACAAAGATCCGGAACATCAGCAGAAGCCTATTCACAGCTGAATCTTTCACAAACAAGGGTTAAGTTCTGTGGACACCCGTTTCGTATGCAGAATTACGAAAAACAGAGTACACTGACTTACCTTGTCGAGACGAGCTTTCAGCTCCCGAGCAGTAGTTGGATAGGCAAATGGAAGGGCTAGGATTGTATACGACAAAGACCGACCTTGGTAGAGGTTAAACTGTGGCTCGGGGTGCTTTGGTCTACCCGCAGAACAGAGATTTACAGAGGACCGGCGAGTAGTTCATGTCTTTTAGGTATATAAAATAAGGTTTTCATTTCCGAACGATGAAAAACATTTTTCAATTTATTTATAGATTTCCAGCAAATACTAAAAATTATTGTCATTTTTCTAAAAAATTACCTATTAGAAAATATTTTTCAGAAATTTTAAATTTTTCATGAAATAGACGAAGCCAAAAATTGACAGTTAGACTGATGCCAAACTTCCTAATGCAATGTCTAAGCAAACCACACGCAAATTGGTTGACCTTCAACTATAAAGAGTAGCCATAAAAATGGGAGGCTAATAAGGTAAGGAGTGATAGATGTCTGGTTGATTTTGGTCAATCTTTGATACATAAAGAAAACCAGAGTTAAAAGAGTGTTCTCTCTCATCCTCATGATGTCGCATGTAACTTGAGCCTGTGAATGTGGCTCCATCGACTACTAGGTTTTTAGCTTAACAATTTAGCGTCTATTATTGTCAATTTCTATATGTTATGGATATAAATTTCTTAAAAATAGATTAAAACAACAAAGTACATGAATATTTCATATCTTACTGGGATTGAACTTGATAATATAGACAAACTAGAGAAAGGATTTTTAATCATATTCTATCATCTTCAAATTCTTATATTTCCTATACATAATTGAATATAAGTACTAGAAAACGAATAATGAGATAGTATGTCGTTATTATATCGATTATTTATTTTAAACCAAGAAAAGATGTAAATTACAGGAAGTAATTTATAGTATGCTCTTCACTAATTGGCTTATTTTGAATGGAGTTTTTTTAAATGTACTCATAAACAGCGGAAACTATGAGCCAATTACGAATTTCTTGTATAAATATTACATGATTAACAATTCGTTTTTGCAAGTGCAATTATCCAAGCAAATTAGGATATATATTCATGAGCAGAACAGTTCAACATGAGATAAGATACTGTTTGATTCACATTTACACGTGTCAAATTCAAGATGGATTGGAGATATATATATATATTATTTATATATATATTATAAATCAAATTAAGTATTGGTCAAAATTCTCCATAGATAGTAGGCCTCTCAATTCATTTTGGGAAGAGTTGATGGAGACTTTAAATTTTGTAGATTATCTTTAAGTCATCACTACTTTAATCCAATTATCTTCATCAAGATCCGAGCAGCAAGTCAACAAGGCCTCACCAAATATTCAGGTCATCAAATATGGAGGTCATCAAGACCTCAACTATCTTCCATTAGGGTCTATGCCCCTCCGCGAAGGGGCATAGACCCCTTCGCGGAGCAGAGCGCCCATAATCAACAGGAGCAAGTGCAAAACATGGGGACAGGACATTATGGATACATGGTCCAATGTCTTCAGTCTTTTGCATCGTTTAACACGCGTAAGCTGGGGACGCAAGCGAGAGAGATCGAAGATCTTCTTAAACCACCAATTTTAGACAGACGCCCGGATTTGCTTAGGGTAGTTGACCTCGAGGGTGTTTACAAGCCTGTGCTACCAGAGAATTTTGGAAATA
Organism: Melaleuca alternifolia; assembly: GCA_019926035.1. Classification (NCBI taxonomy): domain Eukaryota; kingdom Viridiplantae; phylum Streptophyta; class Magnoliopsida; order Myrtales; family Myrtaceae; genus Melaleuca; species Melaleuca alternifolia. The sequence goes on from JAGKPW010000238.1 coordinate 4,597, forward strand.
CACTGTGCAACCTAAGGTATTTGGGATTGAGATGGACGGTTCTGGATTCGATTCCAGAATCAGTCGGGAATCTGTTGCTCCTAGAAATCCTAGATCTGAAGCACACCAACATAACCAAAGTCACGAGGGATTTGGATCGCCTCGGATTAGATCCGACGGCTGGGATCACACCAATGGGAGAGGGATTAAAAAAGAGGTATCTTTTCATTTTGAAAATTATTTTCTCTCCCGCCCGCGAAAGAAAGAGGACGAAGGAGGAAGACGATCAGAAACTAAAGAAGAAGACGAAGACGACGACGACGGACCAGGACCGGAGCAAAAGGCAAAAACGACTTTAGGCTCTCTCTCTCTCTGCGATATTGAGGCGATTTTCCTTTTCGTCGGCGAGTGCGGTGATCGGAGTCCGTTGCTGTACGTTCTTCTCCGTCTACGAGTTTTGCATTTGATTTGACTCCTTCGGAATTGTTCGCCGTTCCTTCTTCTTCTTTTTTGGTGTCGGTGAAGCTGGCGTGCGTGAGGACGAGTTTGTGTCTTCCTTTTGCTGAGTTGCCTCAAATTCCGATTTTACACATCCGTAGACTTCATTTTGCGGAGAGAAGTGGGCGTCTCTCAACCTTGACACCACAACGGTTACGCATTCTCCCGCCGTCACTCTCTCTGATAGCCAGCTGACCAGTTGACTTTTAGGGATTCCTTCTTCTCCGCATCGTGTGACTTGAGAAACGCATGCTCCCCCAGGCGTGTGCATTTCCCCTTTCCATCTGCAATTCAATCATGATCTTCTGAGCCCCGCTGTCTTCTTGGATCCCGCCTCGCTGTTTATTGTGGTTGCTTTTGACTGACTGGCCATGTGATTCAATTGGGGGTGTTGGGTTTTGACATATCTTAGGGTTTCATGTCCCTGTTTTCAATGCCCCGCCTATGCCACTCGTCTACTTCCCATTTTGGTTGTCTGCTAAACTCTATCTCATATGGCTATGTTGGTCGAGATGACCTCCAAGAATTTCTCGAGTAGATTTCCATGAGTTGGTTGCGATCGTGGGTTTGGGCTAGACCCCTCTCACTATTGACCATATAGTATGGTTATGCTGAGCATTGTGCTGGTTTGCTTGTCCTATGTTGATCGTTTGTTTCTTTTTGATATGTGATATTGGATACTAATGTGCCATGGGCATTGGTGTCAATGACTTATCGATGTGGATTCTTCGGGCATTATTCTTAGCTGGAAGGAACTGCGTCTAAAGTAGGTTTGCCTTTATTTGAAAGGACAACGGGAAGAAGTTGCTCAACTAGAAGGAGAGTAGAGCTGTGCTTCTTTTCAAACTTGAAAACTCATCTATGTTTGGGCTTGCAGATTCTATTCCTCGTGGCTGAAGCACAACTACCAAAACTTCAGCGACCGGGTTTAAGGGGTGACTCGCCCCAAGTTGGTGAGTACAACCCTTTTCCTGTTGCATGGAGAGTAAACTCCTCCCAAATGATGGCCATGGATGATGACATGGAGAGTGGACCTTTGAGGTCCTACTAGGACAAACCCAGGACGTTTCCAAGCATGCACAGTAAACCTTACACCCCACGGGTGAGGATATGTTGTTTTCTCTTCTGCAAGTTCTTCATCAAAGTGCTTATTTTCTCTGGTTTTACTAGCCTGGTGATTGTTTAGCCACGTGCATGCTGGTACTTTGGTAATTGAGTTTCCCCATGGTGTCCGTTGCAATTCTTAGCAGTTGTTTGATATGCAACTGGTTTGGCTGAATTAGATATCAAAACAGAGACATTGGTATGTTGAGGTAGCAAGGTGCTCCAAATGTTAACTGATTGTAGGAATAGATGAAACTCTTTTCACTAATAAGAAAAGTAAGGACCATATTTAGAGACGTTCATTTAAATATATTTGATTTGAACATAGCTAAAGTCTGGTTTTTTGAGGATGCTAGCCTTTTGTATTTCTGAGACGGCTTAATACATCTTGAATGGGATTAAGAAGCAACTGAAATGGAAGATGATTCTTTAGTTGAACCGGCTTTTTTATCATTGGAACCATTCTTCTAATACATAAATTCATAACAACCAGTTGATTATCTTGTAGAATGACAGGCTTTTATGTTGAAACTCAATTACCTTTTTGTACTTCATTAGGAACTTGGGATCTGCGGCATTAATAAACATGTGTCAATCTTTAGTTCTTCTAACTCAAATTCAAGTTCTTCACTTAATTTTGAGTGGTATACTCTGTTGATCATTTTTTGTGTTTGCCCTGCACTTGGATAAGTGATAGCCACCCTTGCATGCAATGCATAAAGCTGCAGTCACTGGAGGTAAGGGGAGTGAGAGTCATAAAGCTGCAGTCACAGGTGATACATGTGTTTGAGATTGCACTTGCAGACGTCCGGAATCAAGGCGGAATATGGGTGCCCTCAAGGTCAATCCAACGCAAGAGATGGAACTGTAGCTCAGAGGGGAGGATGTTGCAGCTGATTGAGTATTATGCAGCATTGGTGCTAGTGATCTTCTGCAATTTGTTAATTCTGATCTTGGCTCTCAAATTTTCTATATGTACTGATGCTACTTTAGATAAGGAGAAATGTACATATATGCACGGTCATTCCTCGATAGCTATCATTTGTAGACCCAGTAAATCTTCTAATCACTTTGACTTGCTCGATGTCATGAATGATTCGACTCTATGCTTTGGGAGCTTGCATGATTGTTAACCGATTTGGTCATCTTTGGAGAACCTTCTCAGAAGTATGAATTTCAAATTACTGCTTTCTTGATTAGGAATGCCCACTCGATTTGCTGGCGAACAAGGTTAATTGAGATTAATTCCATCTTGATTCTTGTCAATAGCAATAGAAACATGGCAATACTCATATGCACATCTTCAAAAGGCCACGTTAAAAAGGAAAAGCATAATCTCAACAAAGGCAAGAAATCATCTCACCATTGACGACCTTTTGTGCTTGCTAAAATAGCTCGTGTAGATTTTAAGTTTACATTAAGATACTAGGAGGGAGGGTCACTAATGTAAATAACGAAAAGCAAGCTGTTAAGAGAATAGTTTGATAAGCAGGAATAGAGGAGAAGGAAGGAGAAGAGAGAGGAGATAAAGGAATAGAATGGTAATTGCTCGCATTCAATGTAACCTGATGGCTCTTCAAATAGCTGAGTACACATATGGATATAAATTATAAATGGAAACTAATTGATAGCTATCTTTATTAATACTGATTACTATCTTGTCATAAATGGAATGCGATTCTCTTTAGCCTTGTTTAGGCATGTTTTTGCGCCGTGAGTAAACTTGCAGTTCTTGAGTTGTAACACAGGCTCTAGGCATGCAAGGTTAGGTAGGTGCAAAGAGCTCTCCTCTCACACTCTGTTCAAAACTAATTTATGTACCCACGGAATCATTGACATTTAGGGATCTTTCTTTCACATTTTCATAGAATGCGATGCTGGTCATCGCTAGAGGCAAAATTGCTTCAATGTCATTTTCTTCATCTCGGTATGACTTTTCTATGGAACAATTTGATTATGTTCATTATACTTCCACCACATCTCAGACATACAAATCAACCGAGGTGGGAAATGCATAATAGAATCAATTGATCTTAAAATATAAGAAGCTAGAGAATATTAGGACGACAGAGTTCAGTAAAGACATGAGCTGTTACTAGTATATAATTGAATGAACCGAGTGACCAATAAAACCAGTAAAACCGTAGCCAAACAAAATTGAGGCCTGTGCCAATTAGTACTTTACATAGTCAAAGATGCTGTTGAGCATGTTTGCTGGGAAAAAAGTGTTGTTGTCTTATGACCAAATTGGACACTTGCAAACTGTGTGGCACAAAGAAGCGCCGAACACCTGTAGACCAAAAGTCGTGCTTCAGACAATAGCAGAGAGATATATCTAATGGTGTGTCTTGATAATGGAAACTTACCCCAGCCATAGTATCTTTAGAGAGACAAGGTTTGCTTTGAGCTGCATTTTCAGCCACTGGTTGCTTTTGTGGGAACTGGCGAATCAACTTCATCATCGACTGGCCGAGTGATTGCTCGTGGCTTTTTGCTGAACCTTCTCAACTCTTGCTTCTGTAAAGCAAAAAAATGACACGTGCTTAAAAGGTGAGAGACGAAAAAAGGAGATGCAGCGGAGACACGAAATGTGGATGAACAAACAACACCACCATTCCTGAAGTGATTGTCATGAGATATATTGTTCAAAAGGGAAAAAGATAATAACATCGTTCTGGAAGAGTCACTTCTGCTACCCCATCCTCTATGGATGACGATAAGCAAGTCTTTCACACATAACAAGCACACCCACACTCACTGATGAACATGTCTACACAACAAAAGATACTCTAAAAGGATGTTAGAGGGCACTTCAAATAGTCTAAGCAGATATTAAAGGATTCGCACAAGAAAACAGTAAAGGTTTTTAAAATTCCCAAATTTTCAAGGATGGTATAAGATGCTTTGTTTATTCTAGCCATGTCTCAAGAATTAGTACCACCATCTGTTGTTAGACCTCCAAGATGCATTCTTAAGAGGCATGATGAGGTATGCTCAGCCTGGTGTCACTGACTAATCACTAGTGCCCAACTAGGAATTTCTAAGGTCTTGCAAGTACTATTAGAAAACATCTACAAGGATGGACAAGGACCCATTACCTTCTTGAGCCGTTCTTCTATGGAGCTTAAGGCTTGGGACTGATCAACCTTAGAAAGATAGAAATCTCGCTCCCTTTTGGCAGCAGAAAGTTCCAAAGCCAGCTTTGCTCCTGAATAGCATTCTTATAAGCTGAATTACAAACATCACAACGCAAAATAGGATCAGCTCCAGCAGACGAGTATGGCACGGAATATCTCATTGTGCTATGTACCGATTTCTTCAGTAAGATCATCCCACTTGGATTTGCTCAAATACATGATATTCCAGAGATCATAATAAAATGAAGACCGTTTTTTCCATCCTAAACAGATCAAACATGCAAATATTTAATAGCAGATACCAAGGGACATATCCAAGAAAGCTCATGAAAAAGGAGAAATCAACTTTTATTAGGAGAGACATATCAAACGCAAAAGAAAGAGTATTAACCAGAACTAGGGGCAAAAGGTGCCCAATTTAATTACTCGAAACATTCACTTCTGACAAAGCATACTCACCATTGTCCAATAAAATGAATGAAACCTTACCTATTTGTCCACCATTTAGCATGTCGGCAACTCTCTTTGCAACACTTTTCCTGGAAAATTCAACCCATCCACACAACAAAAGCACATTAAAAACCAAGGTAACAACATAAGTTCATAGATCATAACCTAACACCAATAGTATCCACAAGTAGGCTTTTACCGAGGTAATACTAATGCAGAGAGCAGATAAGAAAATACAATGCCTCAAATCTCCTTCTTCTTCCTTCTCCTTTCCTTTTTGACAGTATAATCCGAGTGCTTCTCCTCCATTGAAGTCGATCCATCTGTCATGTCCCGAACCTCAAGAACATGCACATCCCTCGGTGGTCGACTAAATTGCGACGTTCCTAGGTTGCGTCGCCGACCCAATCGATTTTGCACATGCGGAAGCGAATTAAACAATCCCCGTACAACTCTCAAACATGGGATAGGAAAGTAGGACAACAAAATTTACACAAAACATATCTTATAATAACCCCGAGTTCAGATACACAGCAAACTAAACCAAAAAGGAAACTACTGAGTTATCTAGTCTTCGGGATCTACAGCCAAGGGCTTCGGGTCCAGCCAAAAAGGCGTGCTAAAAAATCCATCACTTGTGGGACCCCATAACAATTAATGTTGCACCTCCACCTAGGGACCTGAAAAATTGTAACCACGACCGGTTGAGACAATGTCTCAGCAAGTCTACCCCCTAAGCCCCGATTAGGAAGAAATTCACCTAGAGGTGGCCTAACACACATCAAATGTTCCTTACCTCACCGCAGCACCTCCCTGCACATCAGTACAGTTCATACACATACACGTAAAGCAAACATCTTTACCAACCAGCACATTGTACATCAATTATCAAAGGTTCAATCCGACGTTCCGATGTTTCTCGACCCGCGAAAAGTTCTCGCCTCAGGTCCTCGCCAAAACATGCAATGCAAGGGCAGAGGTGTTACGTATCGCCATCCCTCTCCCAAGCCGCAAGGGTAGAGGCGTTACGTATCGCCGTCCCTCTCCCAAGCCAATATGTAAAGCGGGGGTAGAGGCGTTACGTATCGCCGTCCCTCTCCCGAGCCCATATGTTATCCTCGCCACAACTCGGGAAGGTTATAAGCATGCCACAAATCAACCTTATCACCAAGTATGCAATGTCCAGCAAGCACTATATCAAGAACAATCACCAAAACAGAATCGGCCCTAATCAGCAGAAACAGGGCCACTCGCGCATCTCCATGTTTAAATCCAGAAACATAATCAAAAGATATCGGAAAATTATAAAATTTTAATATGTTATAAATGACACATAAATGAACATTTTTCATGAAGACACCTTGACCCAAATCCTTCTGTATTGAGAGAAGTAAATCGCTCAAAACATTGCAAAAACTGTGTTCGTTTTCAGAGCTCACGTCTTTCAAAACCAGCTTGGTTTGAAATCAAAACCTTGTCCGTTTGATCTGAAATTGTAGTATGTTATACTAAAAGATGTGATAAACAACTTTACTGAAGAAACTATTTCTAAATTCTGACCCTAAGAGCTGATAAGAATACATTGAAGACCAAAAGGTCACAAACTCCAGCAAAAACAGGGGTTCTGTTTCGCTTAAAATGAAGCTGAAATAATATTATTTTAAATCCATAAAATCTTGAGTAAATTCTATGTTATAGCTGAATATGTATAAAACATTTCTCAAGAAGTAATTTACCTCCAAATCTCATCCAATTTCGATCCACAAAATTGGCAAACAGCAAGCATCCAGTAGACAGATTCCAGAGAAATCCACTAAACTAAACTAAACCATCCTTAATAGTGTCAATCCAACCTAACACTAATCTAATCAAGCCAATCAACACCAATCTAACCCCTAAGTGCAATCACAACCTAAGAAAGGATTAGAGAGTTCACTCGCCTGATTAGAGAATAAATCGGTTCACGGCGACGGCGGCGCGAAGACGAGCAAAACCCGAGCCTACGGCGACACCAAAAGAAGCTCGGAAGAGGCTCAGCTGAGGTGAAACTTGCACAGCAAGTAGGGAGGGCATGAGCAGCAGAAGGAGGAGAAGAAAAATGAGGAAGAAGAAGAAGAAAGAGGAGGAAGATACGTTGCTTCCTGCTGGTAGGGGACAAGAAGCCACAAAAGTCCTCCAAAAATATCTCAAACACTTGAGATAAGCCCCAAAAGTCTTCTACTATGACCAATGGCAATTTTCCCCTCCAAAGCTTCTCAAACAAGCCAAGAATGAAGGCCAAATAAACCCCCTAATCAGCCCCTACGAATTTCCACCATTTATCCACCAAATAATTCAATTTGATAGCCCAAAAATCTAATTAAAGAGACCCATCCGAATTTCCACAAATTCTTTTTGTCCAATTTGAATTTTTCCGCAAAATTCCTGGCTCGATGGAATTCTCCGAAAAGATGAGACGAGGTCCTAAAAATAAATCGTGACACGCTCGAACGTTCGATTTCCGAATCCGAGTTCTATTTCATGGTTAAAATCAACCGAACACGATTTAGGTACAATCCAACTCACTAGGTAGCTTTTAGGGATTTTACCACGGTTATATCCCTTAACAGTTTTACCTAATAGGTTGTTAACTCATGAGTGATCAGCTCTGAGAAAAAGTACCATAGGCGCGTCGGCGAAAAGCCCATTTTATTTCATCGAGACAAGGTCGAAAATTCAGGATGTCACACCATCTCTCGTCCTTGTTCCCACAACGAAGCCTAACATAGATAGTGAATGCAAAAATCACATGAGGATCGACACAGGAGCACGGAGCTCCCCTGAGCGCTCTATTAGAATCCGGAGCTAATTCAACATAGATGTCACCGAACAAAACGAGCACATCAAGCTGGACAAATAGAAACTGAAATCCAGCACAAACCAGAGGCAGATACGACCGAGGCTCTCACCTTCCGATGGTGGCGTGGTGGCCGGCTGGCTTAGACGGCGGTCGCCGTTCGCAGAAGAGATGGCGAGCGAGGAGTAGAGGCGGCGAGTCGGCTTCAGTGCGCAAAGGAAAACAACAAGACAGAAGTCGCCAGCTCCGCTGAAGCTGACGCAAAAACCCATGAAAATGGTGGGTTAACAAATTCAGGCCCCAGAATAAAACTTGCGATATGTTTCTTATTGGCCAAAAGGCCAGACTAAGGCAAACATACACCTTACACTTGCTCGTCGCATCGGAAACATCTGGGATTTGGCGCCATCCATGGCACGTTGGCGGGGTCGGGCACGCGTGAGAAAGTGAGGGAAAAGTTAGTTGATGAGTCGTAGCTGTCGATGGGGCTCTGGATGCGACGGCAGAGGCGGAGGTGGAGGGGGCTCGAGACCCAGCAGCTGCGACCAGCAGGGCTCTTGAGGGAGCTGCTACCGGAGGACGTGAGGGCGGCAATCGCCGGCAGAGGCGAGCAAACGGTTTCGGCGGTTCAACGCAACATTCGAGGAGGCCTACCGGAGGGAAGCCACGACGGTCGTGGCGGACTCGAAGCTTCGAGAGGAGATGAGGGCGTCGCTGGAGAGGAAGGTGGTTCGGACATGCGGGGAGTTCTATGACGCACACTGAGTCACCATTGGAGGAGAAATGCAGTCGCGTAGCCGACGGCCTCGACTACTTCGCTATCGCCGTCGTCTGGCTGAGAGAGGAGGAGGCAAGGAAGACACGAGAGAGAGTTTTTTTTGAAAAACATGTCGTCCACTTCTTCTTCTTCAGTTCGGGAATCGCAGGCCGGAGACAAAAAGTAATATTCAAAATAAAAAAAATACTTTTTTTTTATATATCTCTCCTGCCCGAATGACGTGGTGTGATCCCAGCTGTCGGATTAGATCTGACGGCTGGGATTAAAACCTAGTCACCCCTGACTAGGTGGCACCCCTGATTTATATATTATAAATCAAATTAAGTATTGGTCAAAATTCTCCATAGATAGTAGGCCTCTCAATTCATTTTGGGAAGAGTTGATGGAGACTTTAAATTTTGTAGATTATCTTTAAGTCATCACTACTTTAATCCAATTATCTTCATCAAGATCTGAGCAGCAAGTCAATAAGGCCTCACCAAATATTCTGGTCATCAAATATGGAGGTCATCAAGACCTCAACTATCTTCCATTAGGGTCTATGCCCCCTCCGCGAAGGGGCATAGACCCCTTCGCGGAGCAGAGCGCCCATAATCAACAGGAGCAAGTGCAAAACATGGGGACAGGACATTATGGATACATGGTCCAATGTCTTCAGTCTTTTGCATCGTTTAACACGCGTAAGCTGGGGACGCAAGCGAGAGAGATCGAAGATCTTCTTAAACCACCAATTTTAGACAGACGCCCGGATTTGCTTAGGGTAGTTGACCTCGAGGGTGTTTACAAGCCTGTGCTACCAGAGAATTTTGGAAATACACTGTGCAACCTAAGGTATTTGGAATTGAGATGGACGGTTCTGGATTCGATTCCAGAATCTGTCGGGAATCTGTTGCTCCTAGAAATCCTGGATCTGAAGCACACCAACATAACCAAAGTGACGAGCGCCATTTGGAATCTGAAGAACCTCCGACATCTGTACCTGAGCGAAGCATCGTTCGATGAGTCTATCCGATGCCGTAACTCATCAGGGAAGTCTCTAAATACTAAACTCGAGACACTGTGGGGTCTATTAATAGAAACTCATAACAGCCCCATGATAGGTGTGTTGGGGAAGCTGCAAAGGCTGAAGAAGCTGGGTGTGACGTGCCGTCCTGAAGCGGTGAATGAGGTGACCAAATGCATTTCGAACCTGACCAGCCTTGAGTCCCTGAGATTGAGATCGAGGGACCTCTTCGGTCAGCCATCGAACCTCAATTTGAGTGACATGAGACAGCTCGACTCTCTTTCAAACTTGTATAACCTTGGATCATTGCCGCCCAAACAGGACCTGGAGTCGGTCCTTCCTCAGAATCTGAAAGTGCTCACCTTGTCTATGTCAGGATGCAAATATGATCCGATGCCGGTCTTACAGCGCCTGAATGATTTGATAATACTCAGGTTATTGGCACGATCGTTTACTGGCAAAAGCTTGTGGTGCCGCAAAGCAGGTTTTCCAAAAATCCACGTCTTAAAACTATGGGTGCTCGAAGAATTGACAGAATTAAGAGTCGACGAAGGCGGCATGCCTAATCTCGAAGAGCTGGAAATCAGGCAATGCGAGAAATTAGTGAAGGTTGATGGCTTGGATCATATCAACGGCTTGAAAGGCGTGAGTCTTACTAGAGTTGAGAAAGACCTTGCCGAGAGGTTTAAAGTTCCCCAACATACATCGGTAAAAAAAAGGGAGTTAGTGTCCAAGGTAAAATTTACTATTAATAATAATAATTATTTTTTTTATTTTTTATTAATCATTAGCATCATCATCATTATTATTCACAACAAAAGTGTAACTTTACTCTCTCTATACTATAATTATCTTACAGAGCGGTATCCGTTGCTTTTTACAAAATCAGACCATCGACTAATTTGGAAGATATTGTTCATTGATAGATTCTGATAAACGAAAACTGCTTTTAATCCATAGAAAGATGTGCTTTAATAGTACTATATTTATATATTGGATACTGATGTGCATTTAATCTTCACCAGTTGATTTCAGTTCTTCCACGTCCGATTCAAGATATAATGCCATTTTCGTGGAAAGAAATAAACAACGGATGAAATTTCCGCGGGCGTTGTTGCATCCTGCAGTTTGTCCAAGTTCTTCATCTTCTTCAAACATATTTTATCTTTTGCTGGCCAGTTACAATGATTTTTATTCATCGCAGGAAGCGAGCCAGGAAGGAACAGACGGACATTGACGTTGGCCCGGATTCATCGGCTTCCGGCAATAAATGTTTTCGTGCTTATGTATAAAGAGTGTTCATATGCTCCCTTGTGCCTTGTTTATTTCCTTTCGTGTCTCTATCTATGTGTATTTTTATACGTTGTAATTCATGGCAAATGTTACTTCAGTCAGAGTCAAGTTTTTCCTCTTTTGGGATGTGGGAGTTCGAAAATGTTGAGAGCTGGCTTGTGCTTCATGTTTAACTATTGGTATCTTCCGAGTGCTTGTTAATTGCAGTTTGTCTCTGAAATTGAACCTTCCGTTTCTTGAAATCCGCAGACAACTGAAAGGATTCAGGCCACCTTTCCTTGGCTTCGACTAGTTCACCCCTCCGTGCGATTCTAAAGGCACAACTCGCTCATGCCGGCCTAGTGCATTTAGGATTTTATTCAAAGTGTTCACAACGACAAGACTTGAGACCAGGCAAATTCTTTTACCATATAAGTCAACATCCCATTGGCGTTGCATGTTATTTCAAAGATAGATGTTGGGTGGAGTAACCCGGTCCAACTAAATGCTCGAACGTGAACAATGAATGAGTCTGTTTTGTATAACTTCTCCATAACAGTTGCAAACTGTACAAACAGATGCGCAACTTTTACAAAATATTTGACAAGCGCCCTCATAGCAGCTTTAGAGAGCTGCCTAACCCAGTTAGTGTTGTGACTTAAAACATATATGATGCGTCATCAAATATATAAAGTTGTAACACTCCGCAAAACAGCTAAAATCCAGCCACGACTATATCAAACGGGTCAGTATGTACATAATATGGGAGATTTTGACCCCATAGTACTCAGATTACATCATTTCCTAGGAATTCCAGTAAGTGTATTTTGTTCAATCAATTGAAACTCTTCCATCCACCACAACTATCTTTATTTCATCCATCTATCTATACCAAGTACAACATTTATCTTAAAAGATATGCATGTGTTTGCCACTAAAAGTCCTCACCTCACAAAGTGTACCACTGGAGATGAACCACGAGGGGACAGCAAGTCTGGGCCAAAATACATCTTGGAATAAGGCTGGATTAATTATCCCAGTTGCCATTTGAAAAGAATTGTCTAGTTAAGTCCTCGTTGTCACCATGGATGTCATGATATCTTTTAAATATCCTATTTAAATTAACAAGGTTCAACTCTTTCCCAAATGCACTTAGATTTTTCTGGCTTTTGCAATTTGATAAGTGTCCGAAGCCATAGTACACAGACTACATGATGTCCTAGGATTTTTCACAACGCGTATTTTGTCAATCACATGAAACTCTTCCGTTAAATCATATAATTTTATCAATCGAAGTCTTTCATCGTGTTCAACAGAATGAACAATATCATTCGCAGACAAGGATTTTGTGGCTCGGTATCTAATTTGTTTGCAATTCAAAACTAGGAATTCGATTTGCAGAAGGTTCAATCTAAATTCAATTCAAATGGATAGAAATGGTAACCCATGCGTCAAAACATATAATCGGCTCGACTTGACTTACCAATTTTTCTATTGAATTTTCAGCTTTTATTTCTCCACATTTCAAACCATTAATTTTATCAACTGTTTTTTTAGAATTTCCAACAAAAATGAGAATGGTTACTAATTTTTTCCCAATTGAGTTGCCAACTAGTTTTGCGCTGCCAACTCTTATTTGAATTGGTTACGATATTTATATGATTTTCTTTAAATTACCAACTTCTCTCATTTCTGATTAGGGAAAATCAAAAGTAGGGTTTTGGATTTTTTAGCTTAGAAAATTGGTTCCAAAGCTGTTTCAAATGGTCTGGTTGCCAGGTGTGCATTCACTCGAAATTGGGAACCAGACCGGTTTAACTGGTTCTAAGAATTTGGAACCTATTCCTGGATCGGATCCAACAGGAATCAATTTCTGGACCTATTTTTCAGGCAATTCAGGTCTTGAGGAAACCGGTCCGATTGCAACTCCCTAAAGAGAAGGGCCTCCTCCTTTCCTCTGCTTCAGTGATTAGTGCCCTCATCATCCGAGATTGCATCACCTTTTGTTGCTGCTCCTGCTTCCATTTTCTTTAAAGGAACAAGAGCACCTGTCCCAGTACATATTAATGAGTTTATTGCAGTTGTACAGATAAATAGGACAACGAAAGACAAGGAAGATCTCATTTACCCATTCCATGATGCACTTGATTTCGACTAGGAACATCAAATTCTTCGAGTTATTAGGCGTACATCAGGGAGCCATTGAACGCTTTGCTTGCTATGGATAGAAGTAAAACAGAAGGATCAAACAACATGCATGTTGGTCACCGGGGCGTCAATATGGTCAAATGTCCAAATAGACTTTGTTTACAAGATCTATAAATCATGCAATATCAGCTTAGACCCAACGTGTGAGTCTATCAAGTTAGAATCTTAAACAGAACATTCGAAAAAAAGTTGATTTACTTAATTTATTTGGAATTCATCGTTATTAATGTGGAACACAACGATTCACAATTCAAGTGCATATCCTCTAAGACTTACCAAATCACTGACTCAATGAGACTGCCCCTCATGATACTTGTTACTTTGTGCGCTCCTTCTGTGAGTTGGTTGTGGAATATTTGGGAGCGCCGGAGGAGGGACTTAAGCGTCATTTATAGAGTTTCCAACTGGACTCTCTCTGTCACGCCCCGATTTTCGAGCGCGCGACGATTCTCGATTTTCATTTTCTCTTCGGCCAAAGATTAGCGACGTCCCAGGCATGTCGCCGGCCTTCAAGTCTCCAGCGGAAGCGCGAGTTTTCGCCCTATCAACTCCCACAGGACTCGCCTCCAAAGTTCGATCTCCAATCATACGCCTGAAAAATGGTTACCACGACGGGTTGAGATATAAATATCTCAATAAGTCTACCACCTAATCCTCGATTAGGAGAGCCCTCACTCTAGGGTCCCTATCCAATTATGTAACCTAACTCTCGTGTCATGGTTGCTTGGTCCAAATATCTAATTAACTCACTAGTCCTCACTCCTCACTAGTCCCAACCAATAATTAATCAACTAAGTCTACAACCAATAAATTAATCAATTAAACTTGACTTAATCAAATGTCAACCACAATCAAATGTCAATCACAGTCAATTGTCAATCACAATCGATTATCAATCACATTCAATTGCACAATCAATTACATTAAATAACCAATACGACAATATAATTAAACTTTCAGAATAAATCTCAACTTAGATAATCCATCCATAATTAGGCAAAATTGTAGTAAATAAATTATAATCGCGTAAATTATCAATCTAATCTTGCAGTTAATTATCAAAATTAATCAAAGTCTTTACATTATCAAATTATCATTAAATTATATAATTCAGTAAAATATCCCGTAAAACCCTAATTAGGCTATAAATAGCCGAAATTAGGAAAACCAACTGTAATTCTAGAAATTACTAAATTATCTCCAATAGCTATTAAACCAAATAACTGGAGCTAATAAATTACCAATTTGACTCTTAACTATCCAATTTTACTAAATCACCCCCTAATTGGCTAAAATTACCAAATCCTCCAAAGTCACTAAATTAATTCCTAATCGATCATTTAACCACCTAATCATCCAATTGGCTAACAATTTCACTCAATTAAACCAATAATTAACTACTAGAACGTGTAACCGCCCTAATTGGGGATTAGGAGGCGACTCACCTCCAATCCAAGCTTTTCAACTCAATTTCGCGACGACGGTCCACGGCGAGCTTAATTAGTTTTCAATTTCTCGATCCCCATTTGCAATTGAACTCGAAACTTCACGGTACTGCTTGGCACGACGCGATGGCGACGACGACGGATTTTCCGACGAGTCGCCGGCAAGTTTCCGGCAACCGGCGAGAGTTTCCAGTGAGCTTTTGGCTAGTCGCCGGCGAAGATTCCGGCGAAAAGTCCGGCAGGTCTTCCGGCGAGCTGGATGGCTGCTCAGGCAAGCTAGATGGATGGCTGGGGCTCGATAGCTGGGACGGCTGGTGCTCGGATTGGTCCGGTCCGAGCCACCAGGGGTCAACCAAGGGCTGTTCGTGGCCGAGGACAAGCTGGGGCTCGATGGCTGGGACGACTGGTGCTCGGATTGGTCCGGTCCGAGCCACCATGGGTCAACCAAGGGCTGTTCGTGGCTGAGGACGAGCTGGGGGAGCGTCATGGCCGAGAAGCAGGAGATGGAACGGGCAGGGGAGCTTCGGCGAGTCTGAGTTCGGTTGGCTCAAGCTGAGGAACGAAGCTAGGCTCAACGATGGCGACAAGGGAGACGACTAGACGGCATTGGGCGACTCCTTAAGCGACAGCGAGCTTCCAATCGTCACGACGGGTGAGTTGCCGGTGGCTGAGCAGGGAGAAACTAGGGCTCGAAATCGAGGGCAGTAGGTGGCTCGACAGCGTCTATGGCCACGGGGAGGAGCTCCGGTGGTCAACGCGAGGCGTCACGGTGAAGCTGGCGTCCATCTCTAGTCAAGCAACACCTACCCGAAGCTCATCCATGGCGGCTCGTGCGGGGGAGGAAGAAAAGAGACGAGGAAGAAGATGAAGACCCGCGCGAGAAAGGGAGGGAGAGAGAAAATGAATGAAAAGAAAAGAGAGAGAGAGAGAGAGAGAGAGAGATGGGACAGGGGCGGTTTGCAGAGGGAAATAGCGTGTGTAACAGCCGTGCATGAGCTCGGCCCAGCCAACCCCCATCCACGCTCAGCCCAGCCCAGCCCAGCCCATCACGCGAACAAGCCCACGCCGTAGCCCTTCTCTCTCCTCTGTTCTCCCCTGCATCACGCGCGCAGGACGGACCGATCGGGAAGCTCGCCGTGCGGGTCCCACGCCGGCGAAACGGCTGGCCATTCGCTCGGGGTCTGCTGCAGCAGCCCTGGGGAACTGGCCGGAGGTGACTTCAGCCAATGAGAGCTCGCCGTCAGTCGCAACCGGCGACGAAACTTTCCCCGCACGCCTCTATCCCCTGTTTTTCGTCCACCCGAGGAGCTATCTTTGAAGCTGTGTTTCTCTCACCTCAGATCTTCGTTCGAGCCGTGGTTTATACCCTTAGAATCGTGGTGAAGTCCTCTTCAAGCAGCCGTCAACCGTCGCCGTCGACTCGAGCCACGCCGTCTCCGGTGAGCCGCCGAAGTCAGCCACTCACAGCTCCCTCCCCTGTTTTGCCGGTAGGCTGTTTAAGCTGCAAATTGCGATTTTGTCCATTTTCTTCGATCTTTAGCTTGATTTGTTGGTTCCAATGGGTTTGTAGACGAAGTTAAACCCCATATTAGCTTTCAATTTCGTTTGATTTGGTTGGGTATTGGCTGATTTGGAGTTTGAACTTGGTTTGCCCCAATTTTATCAAAACCGAGCCCTAGCTCTTCAATCCGACGAACCACGGCTACCCACTCTCAATTGATGCTTCCAATAGGCTCGTGTGAGTGTTGTGAGTGTAGTTTATGAAGAAATTTGGTTTGATTTGGTCTTGGATGGACGAATTGAAGCCAAATCTCGGTCTCTTCCTTCCCCCTCGCGCCGAACCGCCGCCCCTCTCCTTTGGAGCTCGATTTCTTCCTCCTCCGACCACCTCAATCTACGTTCTTGGTGTCCTTAGACTCGTATTGAAGTCCTCTACAAAATCCCTATGGTTTGGAGTCTCGGTTTTGCGTGTGTGCGACGAATTGAAGGCAAAATCCAGCGAAGGTCGCTCGACCCGGCTTCTGACCCACATTGGTTGATGCGGGTCTGCAGGTGGGCTGTCCGCGTGTGTGTGTTGGGCCGAGATTCGTGGGCCTCGTGCAGCCCAAGTCCAAGGCAGAAGCAATTCGGCCCGAGAAGAAGAGAAGGAAGAAAAGAAAGAAAGAAAAGAAAGGAAGAAAAGGAGAAAGAAGAAAGAAGAAAGAAAAAGAAAAAGGAAAAAGGGAAAATAATTCCCGTGTCGCCGCGAGATTATTGGAAAATTAGCCAAGGTGAGGGAACTTTCTAAATCGCCCTTAGGCATGCATTTGCGCTAGTTATTTACGTGCATTGTTTTATTTTAAATGCCTTTAATATTATTAATATTATTAATAAATTATTATTAATATCTACCAAAATTATTTTTAATTAATGTGGTGTTGATGTTAGTTAATTATTATTTACTGTTTTATTAATTTAGCATTATTAGTATTATTGTTTTGAGATGGTTAAATTAGGATGATTTAGCCGAGTAATTGGTCCATGGAAGCAAGATTGAGAATTTGAGGAACGTAGCAAACTATAAACCAAATTAGACGGCGTTAGTTAGTTTCTTTGATTATGCAATTTATTTATTTAATCACAGCAATTTATTTATTTAATTACAGCAATTTATTTATTTAATACCGTATTTATTTATTTAAAGTCCAGTATTATTATATTCTGCAATTGAGTGTTTATTTAGACTACGTGATTAGTCTAGATCGACGGGACTCGGGATTAGACTAGACTTGAGTGACGGACTAGTGATTCTTGGATTTGGTGTGAGCTTAGTAGGTGGCGTAGTGACAAATTAGGGATCCTAGGGCCGGGGTAGACCTAATCGCGGGATAGGGAGTTAACTCGCTGAGATACCCAGTATCTCACCCCACCACCCCAACCTCCCCAGGTAACAGAGATGGACCCTAATAATGATATTGTGGAATGGGAAGATGAAACTGATGAGGATAACCTACCCTTGGAAGAGCTTGAAGATGAAGACGTAGAGGAAGCAGAACCTGAAGAGGAAGAGGAGTTTACAGATGAAACTGACGAAGATGACCTGCCATTAGAAGAGCTTGAAGAGGAGGATCAAGAAGAAGTAGAATTGGAAGAAGAAGAGCCGGAGGAAGAAGAGTTGGGAGAGGAAGAACTAGAGGAAGAAGAGTTGGGAGAGGAAGAACTAAAGGAAGAAGAGTTCGAAGAGGAAGAACTGGAGGAAGAAGAAGCTGAAGAGGAAGGACTAGTACAGGAGGAGCCAGAAGAGAAAGTGGTGGATGACGGACCAATGCAAGCTGTACACGACATGGTGATGGGTTGGCGCTAGGAGTTCGACCAACAGCTGCAACTTCGAGAACCCACACCCAAGCCCGTAGATCAAGGATGGATCATAGACAGGGTCGAGACCCCCTCTGGAAGGGTAGCAGAAAAGCATGAGACTACCATTTGGGAATGGAACCCTCTACTAAGGAAATGGGTCGGTCATCAATATTGGGAGCGCTACGAAGGCGAGGTCGGAGGCCCACTAGTCTTCCTCCAGGGACATCATGAGGCACCGACAGGAGTGTATGATTATTGGAACCCGGACCTGGGTTACGGTGACCAATCCGGAGGCACGGTCATAGATCCCTAGGACAGGTGGTCTAGGTTGAACTATGGGACCCGCTTTTGAAATTGTACAGTATCGGGGTATACTAGGTTGGTATGTGCTCGGTTATGTATACGCCTTTTTGGACGTAAATTTTGGGAATGTATATTATTAAGCTTTTGTGTGCTTACTCTGAATTACAACGAGGACAATGATTGATTTGGATCAAGAATTCGTGAAAACAACAGGGTTGTGCACGCACGCCGGACTCGTGGCGTGACAGCGTGCGACAGAGTAGAAAAGAAAGGAGAGAGAGAGAGAGAGAGAGAGAGAGAGAGAGAGAGAGAGAAAAGAAAGAAAAGAGAGGGGAGGAGAGAGAGAAATAGGGTTGGCGTGTGCAGGGAGAGAGAGAGAAAAAGTCAAACGTGGGGGGTTGTTACACTCTCATTACGGGCCTAGATACTGACCAGGGTCATATTAGATTGATTAAGAATCGTTAAATCCAACTTTATTAGATCAAACACCTAAGACGGTTAATTATAATCTTAATTAATTTAGCCTATATTAGAAAATCTCTTATAATGGGTCATTAAACATCTCAAGTCCCGGGTGAAAAGAGAGAAGGGAGACCTATTCGTATGGGACCAACGGGGAGATCTCATACTCAAAAGGCGTGACTCATATAAGGACATAAGATGGAGCATCGAGTTAAGCTTCGACCAGAGTATCCTTGCCTGGCACATTGCAACTGAACTTTTATGCCTCAGGAAAGATCTGAACTATCACAAAAACCTTCCCTACTCAGAAGAAAGTGTCAAAGAAAAAGTCAGATTGAATTTTGAAATGAGCAAGCAATTGTCTCGGTATATACTGTATCTTTCGGTCATGTACCCTTCTCTCTTGCCGATCGGAGTCGGACATGTCAAATTCCGAGACCCATACTTAGAGGTGATGCATTTGTTCGCTGAGGAGGAGGCAATCAAGGGAAACGACTAGCCAGAAGTCTTGTGTGAGTGGAGATGCTGGCTTATGCGGCCGTCAAGTGCAAGGGCCATCAACACGCCCGGAAACTCTGGCAAGGAGGCGAGTTCCTAACGCATGTTTGGCTGCTCATGGCTCATTTCGGCTTGACCAATCACTTCAAAATACCTCATGCCACAGTGCGGTCGCCAAGCTGCTGGTGAAGCAGGAGTGACTCATCATGCCCTGGCTCTTAGTGAACCATATTCGACGCGTGTTGTCTCCTCAATGGCTCATTTTGGCTTCACCGATCACTTCTATATGTAACTTGTGTCAGAAGCATCAGCAAAAATCTGTACTAAATTTCGCCTCTGTTTAATCGGATTTTCATGTTTGTGATATTCTAATGATGATATCTTGTCCATATCGAATTTTTCCAATTGAGCTTATCTTCACCGACCCAGTTCTTTTAAGACATTGTCCTTTTAACTAATTAATCAATGAAAAAAGGTATAAAATAAAGAGTTTTTCACGTTTTAAGGAGAATATTGAGAATGCCATTCTTCTCAAGTTGCTGTGATGTGACAGACAGATAGGAAATGAGAGTCCAAAAAAAGGCAAAACCAAGACAACTAAGAACAGGACATGATTAAACTTTGTATTCGTTTTTTAATACGCAAGTTAATAAATATAACATATTTTAAAAAAATTAATCTTCACGTGATATTTTTAAAATTTTATTACTAGGTAAAGAACCATATTCTTCTAAGTCGACACAAAATGATTTACCACAGAACATAAATACAATGTCTAATTTCGTGAAATGTTATACTTTCGATGGGCTTTTGCAACCCAATTAGTTGACATTATTTGACTCTCTGTTTATATAGGCTGATTTTAATCATATAGCTCCTAAGAACAGCTGGGCTTCACGGAGGGATTTGAGTCTTACGGGCAGCTGCTAAAGCGTACAAAGACCGTTCTATGATGGATTCAGCATTGATGGACAATTTATGAAGAGCCATCGGTGACAAAATTAGCTCCCTCGACGTAAACGAGCTTCGCCGTCGAGTCTATGCAGGAGTGCCTTCGAAGGACAACAAGGAGCAGGGTGAGGCAGAAGCCGGCGAGGATCGAGCAAGTTCCAGAGGACTAAAAAAGAACTCGTTTTGCTCATATAGATAATGATCTACTGAGAAACTATATGGCTCGGATTGTCTTGCCCGCCATGAAACTCAAACTGCATGATGTAGCAGGAAAAGTGTAAATCAAGACCACTTGCAGATGTTAATTGGATCTACAAATTGGTCGTCAGGGACCGGATGGGAAGCTCGGTAGCTCGTGATTGGACAAGAACCAAGTTTTGTTCTGATTTGGTTAGTGACTCACTCACTGATCACTGCTTTGTACTTACAGGTACAGCCATAGACACTCGTACTTCTTGACAAGGAGCTCCACCAGAACTGCTTGATGGTCCTGTAAGCCCATATTGGACATGGACATGACAGAAATGCACAGTAAAAACTCAATATCCTCGCTCGGAGAAATGATCAAGAGAGAATCTAAGTCTTAATCCGTCAATATATCCAATTTGATCTACATTCACTTAAGCAGAAATCATATTACATGATTGAGGTCTCTACTAGGCTGATTAAATTACATTTAAAATTGTCCCGATCCTTGCAATGGTCCAGGAGATTATGGGTTTAAAGATAATGTCGAGTTGAGCACGAACAATCCTCAATCGGCAGGAGTTCTTCCAAATCCTTATATCACGTGACGGAAAATCATTTTAATTCAATTAACCGATGAAAATTTTATATGAGAGAATCGCCACTAGTAGTTTATTGAGATCGATTAAAATCAAATAAGCTATGGGAGCCAATCTCATTTCCTACACAATTAGAGATTTAGGATTAAAGTTAAATAATCTAACTAGTGTAATCTAGTGCCTCGACTTGATTATTTGTCAACTATAGCTTTTTACCAAATCATGAAATCCTAAGATTGTCGACTGCTAAGTGTCCATGCAATTTTTTTTATTGTGGTCCCAAAATGTAGCCTTACCCATTCAACTAAAACAAATCACGACTCAAAGAAACAAAGTAAAGAAATCAAAATACATTCATCAAAGATAGTGATGAAAGAACAAGTAAAAAGTAGAGTAGAGTTAGCAGGATACGAGTTGGGCAAATGATAAAACATGGCCTAGTTATTAAGCCCTAGGAAAACGGCCTGTATAAATTAAGTTCAAATCAGATTTATCATCGAAAAGACTAAGATACTTATCATAAATGAAACCCTTAAATTATATGCATACTAAGGCTTAGTTCGTTTTATGAAAAATGAAACAAATTTAGAAAATATTTTCCGCGAAGTTATTTTACTGGAAAATGACAATATTTTCAATTGTTCGATTGAAACTTAGGGAAAATTATATAAAAAAAATTGATTTGTAATTTTTTTTTTTACTTTTTTGGGTTTTGCATTGTCTGATCGTTTGTTTCAAGTCTCACCAGGCCCCAATAACTCTCGGCTTGTCACCATAAGTCGCAAGCCTCGAGCTCGTCTTTAGAGGCTACGACTTTGCTGCTAGAGGCCGTCGGCTCGCTGGCCTCGGGCGAGGTTGAGGGACACTGCTAGATGCCACAATATTTAAAGATAACCAAAGGAAACGAAAAATATTTATCACTTTCTAAAAAAGTGGAAAACATTTTCCCCACTTTGAAGTTGTTTTTCTATACTATTTTATTTTCCATGAAACGAACGACAGAAAATCCGAAAAATATTTTCCTAGAATTTACATGAAACGAACGGAATCTAAATAATTGAACTAAACTAATTCTGACTATAAAAATATGACGACTTAATCAAGGCTTATTTTCCAAGCATTTATCAGTTTTTAATTTTCGAATTTTTGTGTTTAATTTTTATTTTTAATTCTTATAGAAGGTGACATGGGCTGAGCCCTTCGGCCCAGTCTATATTGGGCTCCAAGACGTGGGCCGGACTCCTGGGTTCGGTCCACATGCAAATAGTCCGTTTTGGGCTACAAAAATAAGCTTAAGATGGACTTGTTAATCAAGCCCTTCTCGATTGAAATTCATAAGCCCAATTTCTGAATATAACCAAACTCTGGCCGTGTTCTTCTTCAATTATTCTGAACCCATTACCTATTCCAAACCCACAATAAGCCCAAATTTTCGTTATAGTAATACTAATCCCATGCTATTGATTGCAAGGCCGATTGTTGTTTTCTCGTTTTATCTTTTTATTTCTTTTGGGATAGTTATGCAAGCCGACTTTAAAATTTACCATAATGTGGTTCTTAAACTTTTAATATATTCAATATAATCATTGATTATTTAGTTTAAGGGTCAAACTGAACATGTACAAAATTAGAAGTTCAGGAATTACATTGCACATTGAGTTAAAGTACAAATATCACATAAAATAAATTAAAAATTCATGAAACACTTCACATGATGAGATAAAGTTCATAATTGCATCGTCTTCTTCCCCTAGTACTTGAGAAGGCATAAATCGTTTCTTTCACTCTAGTAACCAGGAACGCATAAATTGTTTTTCTTCTTTTTTATCAACTATATGAACACCAAGATACTGTAATACACCAAAAATTCACCGCCAATTAGAGATGCCAATAGATTAGCTTGGGTCAAGTTTCTACAATATTTAACCCAAAATAATATAAATGTGCACTTGACCCGATCCGACTTGAAACCCTATAAGAATGTAACAAAAAACATTTGAGCAGGATCGTGTTATGTGTAAGTCTTTTTTACGAAAGATTAAAATAAGCACATCTACTTTTTTCGAGTTCCAACCCAAAATCATTGTAGTGCACAAGAATATGAGTTAATATCCGGCCCGAAAAGTATTTGAAAATGTGGGTCGGGTCATATTGTGTTTTAATTTGCATATATTGTCCAGTTTTGACACCTCTATCACCAATGGTATCGCTGGAGAACGATGCCCACCGGCGACCACCACCGAATCACCATCCTTTGTCCATTGACCTTCCGATGACAGTCGCAACACTGCAGAACGTCGTATACAGAATGCTAAGAACTCCCAAATGGAATTCCAGGCATTTAAGCCCGTTTCTACGGATTCGATCACATGCATATTAGTGACTCTTGCTCATTTTCCTCACCCACGATCACCACGAGAAGGCCATCGTTGAAGATACAGTACATATAATGCAAAAGAGCACAGGTCCAGTAAGGGTGCGTTTGGTAACGTGTCTATTTCGGGAAATAGTTTCTTTTGAGAAACATTTCTTTTATATTTCTACTCCCTAGAACAATTTCTGAGTAAAATAGGCGTTTGGTAACTATCTAAAATTTCTGTTCTTGGAATAAAAAAGGAATCAAAATGCGTTTGGTACGATTCACAAATTTTTTATTTATTTCATTTTTTCTTCTTGCTCATGGACGACTGACTGCAACTCGACTCACTGCCGCCCGACTATCGCCGGCTGACTGTCGCTAACTGCCGTTCGCCGCAGTTGTTTGTCAGCCGGCCGTTCGCTGGAGACGATGGTCGGGCGGTGGTGGTGGCAGGTCGGGCGGTGAGCGGCGACCATTGCTCGCCAGTGACGGTCGATCGGCGGCGGGGCCGATGGTCGACAGTGGCTCCGCATGGCAGAAGGTGGCTGTGGCATTAAAAAAGTGTTCCAAGAACAAAAAACAATTTTTTTTACTTCTTATCTTGTTTCTGTTTCAATTTTGTTCCCGAAAATAAAAGTGTAAATAAACGCCTTTATGTTCTTTTTTGTTCCCCGGAACAAAATGTCTCACCACTCGATTTTATCGGGCCGAAATCACGTCAAAATGTTCCTTCTTATTGAACCAAAGCCGAAATTATTCCTCAGTCATGTCTCTGAAGCATTTTGTCGAGCAAATCGTCCTCGTTGCTAGTACCAAAGCATTAATGAGAGGGTTAAGAATTAATGAGATGGTCAAACCTAAGAATTAGTGAGATATGTGGGCTTCGGAGGCTTCCTTATTAATGAGAGGGCTAAACCTAAGAATTAATGGGTCAGCTTAGATTGAAATTAAAAGGGACTAGTGCTAGATGGATTAAAAAGTATTAGGCCTAATAAGAGCTTTATCAATTCATTTTTTTTCAATTTTTTATTGTCAGCAAAATTAAGATGTCAAGGTATAAAACTTCATAAGCCACACCAATCTTAGCAAAAGTAACTCTTTCATATACGGTGTAAATTTGTTGATAACACTAAAGACCGATTGAATATGTAATTTCAGTGAGTCTTGAGTACATGTTTTCCCTCCCCATACGTAGTAATTTCAGCGTGTTGCATTGAGTATCCCTTAATTTGGGTTGGCAGCCTCAAGTCATTTTCTCTTTGCTCTAATCATTAATTGATTAGAGTCTGGATTTTTCTCTGCATAATTATTCTTTTAACAAAGAACTGACTATCACGAGAGAATTAGAATAATTTGTAATGCACGGCCCCAGTCAAGAATCTAGTACTCCTCACTCGTGACCCTCTTCTTCAACCATTAGCTTTGGAATTTGAAACTTTATTCCCTACTTTCCAAAGAAGACACGATTTGATTCAAAGAGGAAAAAAAGGCTCACGTACAAAATGTGTGGCTAAAAAACTGGGAAGAGCTTCTTTCAGGATAAATGCTCCAGTAACAACTGTCCTCCACCTTCTTCCTTGTTGTTTTTTTTTTTATAAAAAAAATCAAACTCTAACACAGAAAAACCAAACTAACTGTTTTGAGCTACAAAATCGTGCCCAAGCAAAATTTGAGAAAGATCAATATTTTCGGTGAAAGAGTGGACTCGATTAGCAAACTGGGAACTTTTCCGGAATTTTCTCCGCACAAAGCAATACAAGAATAAAGAGACAAAGCAAAATATAAGATGGACGAGTTACCAAATAGACATGGCAAGAAGGAATGTCAATGATTTGATTAGAAAGATCACATGGTAGATGGGTAGATCACGGCACTCATTGGTGGGATCGATATCTACTGTGAACCTCTTCCCAACTATTGCATCTTCTAAAATGCTTTCTCCACCAATGGCTAAAGCTCAATAACATTATCTTTATTTGTTAGTTTTTCTCATCGTTCACGTATTCACGTAAGTGTGTTGGAATTAATTACCAAAGTCTCATACAACATGACTTATTTGTTTAAAATTAATTTCCTCTATGATTATCCAATAAATAGACAATGTTACAGACCCACCAACATAACTTTGCTACATTCATCACCGATTTATTTAGTTGATAATGAAATTTTACCGTTTGTTCGAGTTAGTTACGTAAGTTTTGTAATATGACTTATTTATTTAACATTTACTGCATTTATTACCGAGCCAATCACTTGGACACACAACCATGTAAAGCAAGTCAAATTGTTGTTGTAATTTCATGTAAAAATTATCCACTTAAAAAAAAAAGCAAGGTACGATAAAACTTGGTAACTTATCATGAAAGTGCGATATGTATAATGATCAACTGGAATTGGTTAGTAAATTGCATCAAGGTTGCTAGACACATATTAGTTTTATGTACATAAAGACCGGTAAACCTCCTGTGTAAGCATAAGTTTATAAGCTATTATAAAAAGGTAGGTTGGTGATTCGAGCGTGAGTTAGTAAGCTAAATCTACTTAATAAGCTAGTAATCAGAAAAAAAAAAGCTGCAAATCTTATTGGATTTTTTAAAAAATGAAATATTGGTAATTAAATGAAACGCTAGTTAATGACCCAAAATTAATCGGTAACTTATCAACTTGTAGAGTCAACAATTCAACATCTTCTAAGGAGCTGCCAAGAATGTTGCCTTCCTTTTGATTTTTGAGAAACGTCATAAGTCCTTGAGACTACGATTAGTAATTTCATATTAGAATTGAGATAATTAAGACATAAGGAGCAGACTAGTGACAACAAGTTGCAGCTCCTTGTTGACTATTGGATGCAGATTTATTTGTAACTGGGCTTTAATATCAGTGTCAGGTGGTATAAGGTCTCTCTCACCTTAGATTTCAGTTTAAAAGGTAAGGCTTTTTCTTACACTTATAAATTGACTGCTAGCCCTTCCCTCAACTGATGCGAATTAAAATGTTGGGGAAATGGTTTAATTTAGCTTCAGTATGTTCACCCCCTTTGCTTCTATGGTAGGGCCTTGATCTTCGTTGACTATTAAATTAACTAATGCAGGAGTCACGGAGAAGCTCTGGAGTTGGTAAAAGACTTCTATATCAAATTCTAGCCATCAGTATATTTATCTCAAGATGCAGATGACAAAGTTTAGCTCTGTGGGGAGCCCTTCAAAGTTAGAACGGGCGGCTTGCTCAGCTGAGATCTACTTATGTTTGCGACGGAGCCATTTTATGTCTCTTCAACCTCACTCTAGCAGTTCTCCTTGCGGTTGACTGCAGACCTCACCCAGAAATTTTAGGTCTTTAACTTTAACTCTTGCATTATAAATGGTTAACTAAATCGGTTTTCTACTTGGGTTCCAGATCATTACGAGATTTGTCCCCTTCTCGTGCTGGTGACGTCTAATGACTTACGCGGTTTCCCCGTAATGCTAAGGATGCCATAATGATGAAGGTGCACATCTTTAGCGTGACATCATTATTATTACTACTTGTTTATATTTGTTACTCTTATTTGGGTCGCTTTATCTCTACTCGACTGTGAAAATCTGTAGAATCAGAACCCACCCCCATATCTTCGTCTCTGTTTCTTCCGCCATAGCAGGAGCTGCAAGACGTCTTCGGTAGAGCCCGATTGTCCGGACCATCAAATCAACCTTTGATCTAGTCGAACGCTGGACCAACTCAAAGGTTTGATTTTTTTTTTTTTCCCCTCTTGTCGTGTACATGTGTGGTAGGTAGGAGTGTATCTGGAAGAAGATGGGAGAGATTTCTGCAGCAGGAGATGCGCCCACCTTGTCATTGTCAACAAATGAAGAAAACGCCCAAATCGGCACAAGTAGACCGAGAAAACCTCCTCTCCTTTCTTTGGCAATATTGAGAAAAGTGTGTGGCGACGAGATCGCCTCGTTCGACGTAAACGAGGTGAGCCGTCGAGTCAATGCAGGAGTGCTTTTGAAGGACGACATGAAGCTGGGTGAGGCAAAAAATGGCGAGCATCAGGCAAGTTCCAGAGGACGAATAGATAGTGATCTATTGAAAAATATTTGGCGCCGATTGTGATGACCACCATGAAACTAAAACTGCATGATACTGATCACTGACTCTTGCTAACAGGAACAGCCATATAGACACAAGTATTGGGTTGACGAGGGCCGAAACAAGAACTGCTGGATGGTTCTGGCCAAGGGCTTAAATATCACTTGGAGCGACCGTTGCGATTACTGGACATGGCTAGAAGAGCAGGAGTCATGGTATCGATGCTCCTTCAATCCTAAACAATAACATTTTAATTCGAACCTTCATGTGATCATCGAGACTCTAAGTCGACCCCGTACAACGTAAGAATTCGCCTCAACTAATGAGCCTCGCAAGCGGCAACAAACATTGAGTTGCCACTAAATGAGTACCTTCGTGTTGCCATGTCTCTACCGTTATTTTGACGTTGCGTATTTCCTGATGCTGCTGAATATGCATCTTTTCTTAGCTGCAAGTTGTCTATTTAGCGGCACTAGAACAATTTTTGCTGCCGCAAAAACTTTGAACTGCTTGCATGAAAATGAGATCATTGCTAACCATCATCATCGCTAGTAAACCAACCCTTTTGCTTCCTGAATATTTCTGAGTTTTAGCTATTCGGGCAACATAGATCTGCCTGTCCCCAAGCTAGTAAAAGTTTGCTGGTTGGAGATCAACGGAGAATGCAAAACGATTATGCTCTCGCCAAGGACGACTTACGAAGTTGCGTTTGTCGTTAAGAAAAGCAATGAAAGCTCCGGATGGCGAGCTCCAGTGCACCTCAGTCTCTCTTTACCAGATGGAAACGAGCAGCGACGCACCGAAAGATTGGACAAATTGGAGGAGGAAAAGTGGATTCGACTTAGCATCGGCAAGTTTGAAACGACAACCAGAACGGTTGGCAAGATGAGCTTTTGCCTCAAGCAAACCGAGGGGGATTGGAAGTCCGGACTCAGCGTCAAAGGCGTTGTTATCACGCCGATTGCTTGAATGGTGGCTCAAGTCTGTATCAATGATCTCTCTATGTTAATTTGCCCATGCGTTCTCTCTATGTTTGCCGATGCATCCATTGCCACTATAGATATTGCCCAGTCCGAAAGTAGTTCTGACTCGAATCTTGCTGAGTTCTTTAGGTTTTCTGACCAAGGAAATCTTTTTTTCTAGGCTTAAAAAGGCCGAGATGGCGATCAAAATACTTGAATTCTAGGCGAACAAAATCAGACTGAAGAAAGTTACTGGTGGATAAATGATAATCTTTGAAGATGAAGTTAATAGTAGTTAATAGTAATTACTTGCTTTTGAATTACACATTAATACTATTTTTGCGTTTGCAGTAACTTAGATTTCGATTTTGCCATCCCCAAACTTATGCAACTTTTTTTGTGACAACCCATTTTTGGGATTTCTCATTTTTCTTCTTTCCTTACCATTTTTCTTTTATCTTCTTCTTCCCGGCACGCCCAGTCAACTCTCCTCACTGTGTTGACTCCACCTCAGCTCGTTCACCCCACATACCATGCGTGGACGCAGGCAATGGCCACACGGCAGGCGCACAAGCGCCAGCTGGGTTCTCCTCTGCCACGTCACCTTCATCTTCCTCCTCCCTCTCTTCTTGCGCGCGAGCTTCCCCGGGCAGAAGAGCGAGCAGTGGAGGAGATCCTCGGCTCGTGGAGGCACCAATCGACCAGGAAATATCACCAACTCGCCCGGGGAGCGCCGCCTGAGTCGCCGTAGTTCTCCATCACCGCCTTGGACGCCGTCAAGTTCACCTCGCTCTCAACCTGAAACCCTAAATCCCCTCTGTTCTCCTCGTCTAAAATCATCAGTTCGAGCGAGACGTGGGCCTCGTCGTGACTCTTGTCGACACCGTGGAGCTCCCAGACGCCACCAGAAGCCTTGCAGTCGTCTCCATCGCTCCATTCCTCCCCAAATCGACCCAGCTCGCCGGCGCCTCCCCAGCTTGTTCTTGTTCTGTTTCTCGGCCACCGACGCCTGGACTCGCCGTTTTCGGCCACCCACAACGTCGTCCAGCCCCTCACGCCGTCGACGCCACCATTCGCTCGTCCAGCCACCTCGCCATCACTCAGCCTCGCCTCAGCTCGAATCAACCGAACCTGCCACCGATCTCCAGCTTAAGCCTGGTTCTGTTTTCCTTCAGCTCACGCCTAGATCTCCTTCAGCTCACGTTGGGATCATCAGCTCACGTCAGATCTTTAGCTCAGGGTCGTCCTTCAGCTCGCGCTCTCAACTCACCGGAGAGGAACCCGCAGCTCGCCTGAACTCCTCCCTGCTCAAATCCAACGAAGCTGATTCATCTTCTGTGGGCCTGGGTTAAGCCATGGTGGGCCTGGATTTCGTCGGTTCGGCCCACCCAAATGCCGGCCCACTCATCAGCAAATCGGACAGCCCATCAAGCTATCGTCGGAATCTTTGCCGTTTCGCCGAAACCGTCGTCGTTTAGTTTGATAAAAAGCTTGGAATTAGGTGAGTTTGCTCCCTAACTCCTAATTAGGGTGGTTAATCTATCTAGTAGTTATAATTTGTGATAATTAGACTTGGTTGGTGATTAATTTTGTAATTAGGGTATATTCAGAGACTTTTATTGAAATGTAGGTGATTTGGTTATTTAGGGGTTGAATTGTGAAATTGATTAGTTAGAGGACCAATTGGTAAGTTGTTGAATTTAGTTAAATTAATTATTGGTTTTTGAGGGCCAAGATTGAAATTGATGAGAAATTAGGGACAATTTAATAATATTGGTCCAATTAGGGATTTAGGGATAAATTGATATTGATGGTTGGCTACGAGAGGATTTGCAAAGTTTAATTAGTTTCAGTAGACATTAAATTAGTGGATATTAGTTAATTGAGAAATTCGGATTAATTGTGTACGATTGATTAATTTGATTCCATTTTGGCCTAATTAAGGATTTTGGGGGCAAAAGAGTAATTTTGAGAATTTAAGGGAAAAATTGTAATTGGCCAGATTGTGATAAAATCTAGAGTTATTAGATGTGAATCAACATATCAATTAGCAGTAAGAGAATAGATTGTTATATTTGGTAATTAGAAGCAATTACTTGGTGGTGCTTATTAAGAGGTATAATTTGTGATTTTAATAATCTGCAATATCTTGGAATTGATTCTAGAAATTGCATGATTGGCTAAGTGGCTGCTAATTAAGGTGATGACATCCGTAGTTGATCGAATCGAACATTCTGGATTCGATATAGGGACCCGGGTGAATCTCTAATTGGTAGGTCCAAGCAGTCGAATTTGGATATTTTGAGAAATTATTTCAAATTACTTATGTCTTAATTGTGGATGTTTAGTTGATATTATTGAGTGTTCAATTGGTTGCGAATGGCTTATTACTTCCTATTGAATGATGATTGTTACATAATGGAATTTATTTATTTAATTATTGGCGATGATTATGATTGATATTATGTTAGATTTTCTTGGTAATCATTATTATCTCAATTGAAATGAGCTGTTTAAGATTATTTAATATGAGGACATAGGGACTTGACATGATCACGGGTTGTCAGATGTGGGAGTCAAATTAAATATATGGATAGGGACCCTAGTGTGAATATCCACCTAATTAAGAAGTAGGGGGCAAACTCGATGAGTTTATCTCATCTTAAAATTATTTGTACATGTCCTAATATTGTAGCTCCTCCTCGAGGATCAGGTGGTGCAGGAGGCACATCCAGATGATAATAGTTGATTTATATTATATTCGATTAGGAGGATTTTTGGTTATGAGATTTTCCTAATTATCTTTTCATTTGAATTAATAAATATGTTGACCTTTTCGGATTCCTGTAGATATTTGATTAGTTTATTGGAGTTAATGTAATAATTACGATACCTTAGGATTTTTGTCGGGGTTGTTTAATAAATTCCGCTGTATTTCTATATGTATAAATTTTGTAGTCTTGGTTAATATAATTGGTTATTGATAACTCCTGGGATTGTCGAAAATTTAATGATCGGTGAGGACTTCGGGGACTGTCATCTACTCGAGTACAGGGCGTGACATTTTTTTTTTCCAATCGAGTCTTTGTAATCACATCACTAATCAAGTCCCTCCAACTCCAAGAGTTTGGCATGAAATAGAAACTTTTCGCCAATTACAAGTAAAACACCCAAAGGTTAATATTAGAACCGAACCACAAGCATAAATTCTTCATAAGCAAAAACTACCTTCGAGCTTTCTTCTTCATAATTTTTGCTGACCCAAACAAACAAGTGAATGGCAACAAATTGGATTTAGAGCCCAAGAGACTTAATGAAAATAGTCACACAAGGTCGAAGATCTGATTAAATTGATTACGAGTTAAAGGGACTCCACCTTTTATCATTGCGTGAATAAGATTGTATAGTTTGTGACACGTTGTTTTTGCAGAATAGCATGGAGTTAACCCTAATTGAACACTTTCGACTTGTCTTAATACATATATGACTAAACCCTAAGGATAGAATATTGTCATCTTGAAGCCATTGAAATTACCCGACCAAGCATTTTGGCAACTGAATGGGGACAGCGTAAGACCCCCGACTCACTGCTTTTTCACGTGAGAATCTTACTTTTGCATGTCCCATCCCATCCGCATAGGTACAGGCACAAATTAACTTTAGCAACATGGATGGGACCTTCGAAACTTATAATTCGAATTTATGATTATTATTAAGTTTGCAGTTCGTATAAAATTTTGTGTGTGCATATTTATCATTAGATGGATGATGAGTGTATTTGGAGATAGTTATGTAGTTGAACTAATGCACGTCTCATCCATTCAATTACGAATGTGCACCCTCAAGCTGTCTATACTTTTTTTTTTCTTCTAATTTAACCATGCAAGTTGATTGTAATGATATTATTTGGCCACTCAACTTTATTACAATATTTACACGCCAATTTTTCACCGTTCCCCGGAATTTGTGGCACGCTATCAAAATTTTCTTTTGGCCCAGCAGAAAAAAGAAATAAAGAACTTATGCTTTTTGCCTTTTGTCTTCTTTTATTTTCCTTAAATCTTGCGAGACATGCACCTTAGAGAACACAGAGACAATCATCCTTTTCTGGTTGACTAATCAGCCCACATCCTTTCCAGGATCTTCTCTGCTCAGTCCCATGGGTGCCTCTGAAGTGGCCGTTTCACTGGCGATGGCCAGACTTCGTGATCTTCACTCCAAGTCCGAAGACTTCACCGTCGATAGAAAAGTAAGAGATCAAATTATTCACTCCATAAGCGATCTCCAAAGAATCCTGGACATTTGGATTCACGCCAAGCTCGGCGATGACAAAAAACAAGAAATTGGGGAAGGCGAGCAACCGCTTCTTGAAGGGGCTCGTAATGCTGAGAAGATTGCAGAAGAATTCATCATCAAATTGTGCCGACATCAAAGGTCAAAATTGCAAAAGGGTCGTTTTGCTAAGGAGTTCGCTCTAGTTTGGTCCTTCTCAGTAATGAACCGAGTACTTGCCAGGAAAAAGATGGCCGAGGATTTCGTGAAAAATCTCAGATTGTTACGCACCGAGTTCACATTATTGCTGCCTCCTGTTGAAGGTGATCTGCCGGGCAATATAAGGGCATCATCTTCATTGTCCAGGAATAGTAATCGGGAAAGTACGAGGCAAAGGGTTGAGTTCAATGTTCTGGATCGTGATGAAGATGTGAAAAAGCTTCAGACCTGGTTGATTGGTCCCAAGGATGATGACGACCTTAAGGTGATTTCGGTGGTTGGCGAACAACACTCTGGCAAGACCACACTTGTGAGGAGTGTCTTCAACGGGCTAAAAATCAGGCATCACTTCGACTGTCGGGCTTGGGTCTTTGTCCCTGGCCCTAAAGCAGAATCCAATTGGATGAAGAACCTCCTGGTGGACGTACTGAAACAGACGCCACTCAGAGATCACGCGAAAGACTTGGAGCACCAGCAAGAAGAGCAGCTGTTCGAGATGCTTCATAAATCGTTGATGGAAATTAGGTACTTGATAGTTTTGGATAATCTGAACGAGGCCAGTCTCATCAACAAGCTCTTGGTCCCATTTGTGGACTCGAAGAATGGAAGCAGAGTCATTTTCACTACTGCTAATGCAGAAATGCAAAAGTTTGCAGACCCTTGGACACCTAATCTCCGGTTACCCCCTGTCCTAACCAGTACAGAGTGCGAAAAGTTATTGCTAGTAAGCATCACGGGAGGAGGTAATTCTATTGATGATGATTTGAAATCGAAGATGACCATCCTCAAGGAGAGAATTCTGAGCAAATGCAATGGTTCTCCTCCAGCGATCTCGCTGATAGGAGGACTTTTGTCTTCTGTGGAAGTGAGCAAATGGGAGGCCATAATCAATCAGCTCAGAGATCGTCCGAATCTCTATGATCTTATGTGCTTGAGCTTCGATGAATTGCCTTATATAATGAAGCCATGTGCCCTATATTTGGCTCTCTTTCCTAAGGAGTGTGAGGTCTCCACAAGGAGGCTTTTCCGGCAATGGGCTGCCGAGGGGTTGCTGGCAGAGGCTTCTGACAGGTCAGTCCAAAGTCCATCGGCAGAGGATTGTTTCCGTGAATTAGAGAGCAGGAACGTGATTTGCGTAGTACGGCAGAAACTAGACGGAAGCGCCCGATCATGTCGCCTGCCTGGTTTTCTTCATGAATTTTTCCGTCAGAAAGCAGCAGAATTCAAACTCCTCCAGATCCAGTACAGCCCTGACTCTCGCTCAGCGAAAGAATCAACTGTCATGGACCACGATCCTGAGCTGAGTGCCAAGCAAGCACAAAACACAGCAACAGCACATTATGGTTACAAGGTCCGATGCCTTCAGTCTTTTGCATCGTTTAACACCCGTAAGCTAGGGATACAAGTGAGAGAGATCGAAGATCTTCTTAAATCACCAATTTCAGGCACGGGGCCGAATATGCTGAGGGTACTTGATCTCGAGGATGTTTACAAGCCTGTGCTCCCTGAGAAGTTTGGAAATACACTGTTGAACCTAAGATATTTGGGATTGAGATGGACAGCTCTGGATTCGATTCCGGAATCAATCGGAAATCTTTTGCTCCTGGAAAACTTAGATCTGAAGCACACCAACATCAATAAAGTGACAAGCGCCATTTGGAATGCAAAGAACCTCCAACATCTGTACCTGAGCGAAGCATCGTTCGATAAGTCCATCCTTGGCCAAATGTCATCACGGAAGTCTCTGAATACTAAACTCAAGACGCTATGGGGTCTGTTTATAGGAACTGCTAAAAGCCCCATGATAAGTGTGCTGGGCAAGATGCAAAGCCTGAAGAAGCTGGGTGTGACATGCTGTCCTGGAGCAGTGAAGGCGGTGACAGAACAAGTTTCGAAACTGGCAAGGCTTGAGTCCCTGAGATTGAGATCAAGGGACCTGTTCGGTCAGCCTGCGCGCCTCGATTTAAGTAACGTGGCAGGCCTTGAAAAACTTTCAAACTTGTATTTGCTTGGATCATTGCAGCCCGTTAAAACCTTGTCGTCAATCCTTCCTGCGAATCTGAAAGCACTCACCTTGTCGATGTCAGAGCTAGGAGACAATCCGCTGCTGGTCTTACAGCACCTGCAAGATTTGACTGTTCTCAGGTTATTGGCTCGATCATGCACCAGTACAAGATTGTACTGTGAAGCAGGTTTTCCAAAACTCCGCATCTTAAAGCTATGGATGCTCGAGGAATTGAAAGAGTTGGTTGTCAAGGAAGGCGCGATGTCTCATCTCGAGGAGATGGAAATCAGGCAATGCAAAAAGCTAGAGACGGTTGATGGCTTAAATCATATCAACAGCTTGAGAAGTGTGACTCTTGCCGGAGTTAAGGAAGTCCTTCGCGGCCACCTTGCCAACGGGGTTGGAGTTCCCCAACATACCTTGGTCAAAGTAAAGGAGTTAGTGCTCGAGGTAAAATCTCATTATTGTTATTGTTGTTGATAATATTACTATTATTATACTTATCATCATCATCATCATCATCATCATTAAGGATCGACGAAAGTGCAGCTTTACTCTACTATGTACTATCTTAGGAAAAATTTAATTATATCTAAGGAGATATAAGAGAGAATATTTTAGAGAGCGGTATTGGTTATTTCTTAAAAATACAGACCCTTGAGTAATAAGAAGGGAAATAGCAAAATGAAGGCTTATATAGTTAATTGATAGATTTTGATGAACCAAAATCGCTTTTAATCTACAGAAAGATATGCTTTAGTACGACTATATTTATATGTTGTATATTGATATGCATTTTCTCTTCACCTATACTTTATAATTTTCCCATGTCCAAAATACGATCATGCCAATTTTGATGGAACTGAAAGACAGCGGACTAAGATTGCATGGACGCTGCATACTGCTGTTTCCTAAGTTCTTCATCTTCTTCGAACACATGTATCTTTTGCTGGCCAATTACAAATTTTTTTTACTCGTTGCAGAAAGAGAGTGCCAGCAAGAAATAGACGAGGATCGACGTTGGCCAGATCGATCAGCTTCCAGCTATGAACTTTTTCGTGTTTATAATAAGATTATTCATATGGTCATGTGTGCTTTTTTTATCTGTTTCGTTTCATATCTCAAGCTTTGTGTATTTCTCTACATTGTAATTCATGGCAAATGCTACTTCAGCCAGAGTCTCCAGACATTCGTCTTTTGGGATATGTGATTTTGAAAATGTTCGAGAGCTGGCTTGTGTTTCGTGTTTTACTCTTAGTATATCACGAATGGTAATAAATTGCAGTTTGTGTCTGAGATTGGACCTTTTCTTTGTCTTGAAATTGACTCACTGCTACGAGGATTCAGTATCTTGGTTCCTTTATTTCACAAGGTTTTGAACGTTATTTCGTTATATACTTATTTTTCGTTTAGTGGTTAATTATGGTATCCAGGCCAGCTTTATCGCTCTTCCTAATCCACCTTCCCAGGCCATCCTAGGAGTGCAACTCCCTCACGTTGCCTGGTGCGTTTAGGATTTTACTCCAAAAGTACTCGCAGCAAGACTTGAATCCAAGACGACATGAAAAGAAGCAAACTCCTTAGCCCTTTAAGTTAACATCTAGACGGTGTTGCTGTTATTAAAAAGTTCGATGCCAGGTGAACTAGCTTAGTCCAACTACAGCTGGAATGTGAACAATAACTATGAGGCTATTCCGTATGACTTTCCCGTAGCAATTTTACCTATGAAAATTGATGATGCAACATTTATAAGATATGTGACAAACACGTCACAGCAGCTTTTGTGAAATACGTCGCTTAGCTAGTTGTCGCTTTAAGCAGATATACCACGTTATCAAAAAATCTAAGTTACGACATTTCAAAAACAGTTAACGTTTAGCCACAACTATACCAAACGAGTTGACATGTATATGAGATCGGAGATCTTTCAACCCATAGGGCGTAAATTCCATGATTTCCTAAGATTTTCAAAATGTATTTTGTCAATCACTTAAAACTCTCCCGTCAAACCATAAAAGATTCATCAAATTCATCACGTTTGACAAAAATGAACAATATCATTTGCAGACAAGGATTTTGTGGCTCAGCATCTAGAATATTTACAATTCAAAGAGCTTGGACTTCGGGTTAAAGAATGTTCAATCTAAATCAATCGGCCGGACTTGGTTTAAACTATGTCTTATTGGGTGTTTTACTTGTATTACACATGAAATGATTGGGCTTTATCATTACATTGGAAATATATTTTCAGCGCAAAAGAAAGAAACACCGAGGACATGTAATTCTCTAAATCTATTAAAGACAAGGACTAAGAATGCCCAGTACATATTTTAATTCCACTATAAAGAAGTAGGAAAGATAAAGATATACCCTCCAAATGAGAAGTTGTCGCAATTCACTTATCGATGTCTAAACAACCAAAGCTATGAAGACACATTATACATCCTAGGGTTCGTCAGTAACTTCCCTGCAACATTCAATAATGCTTCCAGAAGAAAAGTACAATTTGAGGAAGCTACCAACTTTTTGTCTCATAAGTAGAATTTTGTGACGCAACATAAATAATATTTTAAAAGCAGGTGCTTTTATCTGATCGTACCTGAGATTCGTGTATTGTAGAATGAAGATTTATCTATGAAGACCTATGAAAATGCTATTGACTTATGAATTTTCTTTTTCATCTTTAAGCTTTATTGTCTCGCACGATCAGGTGTCCAAGCCTCCAATCAATCCTCTCGAGATCTATCTACGCCATGTTTGTCCATGACTTATCAAGAAGCATGGAGTCGTAGATCCTATGTAGACCAATACAAGTGACTTATCTAAAAAAAATTAATCTCCATATTAAATTTTAAAAATTAATCAGGAGGTAAACAACCATACTCTTCTAAGTCACTAAGAGAAGTCTTACCCTATACTACAGCAATAATTACATCGATCATTCCAAAATTTTGTTAGAAGTTACACTTTACATCATCCCATAATTCATTAGATCAATTATTTTCTACTCTATGATCACTAATTACACTATGCTTTTATTAATCATCAATCAAGTCTCTTCTTCAATTTATTTTCTTTGTTTGGAACTGGATAAAAAACGGAAGCTAAACCCATCAATATTAACGTGTATTTGATCGCTTGTTGAATTTAATCACAGTATGGCCATATTATCAGGAAATGCTTGAGAGTATTGCAAGATTATTTTCGATCGTATCTACCACTTCTGTATACAACCTAATGACTAATTACTTTGGTGCAGTCCATTCAGAAGTTGACAAACGGTCCTCTCAATGCGAGACACGTCTTCTACCTTTCACAAAGATTAAAAGCAATCAAACTCCCGAGACACCCGTTCTCCGCCTTCTTCTTCTTACCTTTTTCTTTTGGAATCTACTTTCAAAAGCTAATATATTAAGATGAAGACAGGAAAAAAAAATTAGGAGCCGCATCTTAAGAGTTTGTGGAGAACTCAACTTTAGAGAACTTCGAAATTTAAAATGTGATGGCTAACAAAGAAAATCCAAAAAGCAAAGTTATTCAGATCGTCAAATAACTCCTCATTTGCTTAATTTGAAAAAAAAAATCAAACTTACGCACGAAAGTCATAACAACTCATTTGAGCTTTAAAATTTTGTCCAAGTTAATTTACATGAAGATATGCTATTCACCTCATAGAATAATGCAAAGAATGACGAATAAAATAAAATATGCATCATTCAAGACTGAATTTTCTAGAGAAAAGGGGGAAAAATCTCTTGCTACATTTCATGAGGATAGTAGGAATGGATGCACAAAAAACATAAAGAGAGTCGAAGGTAAAAACATCTATGGTCAAGCAAAAAAATAGTACTGAGAATGAGATGAAACAGTCACAAAAAAGAAGAAGAAATAACAAGAAGGAAGATTGAATAGTTGATGAAAGAAATAATATGATGATGCGTTAATAAATGCACTCATTCGCGGAATCCATATCTAATGTGAACTTCTTAACAGACGTCACAACTTTTAATTTCTCTACCAATGGCTAATAGGCTAAGCTCGATAAAATTATACTGCAAAGTGATTTACCAAGCATTAAGTATTTGTATAGACCGCTTACACATAAGATCGCAAGGGAAGATATATGTTGACACCTAAATTTTAGGATTTTATTTAAATTTACAGATAATAGATTTTTTAGAAAATATTTGGCATATTTTGAGGGAAATCAAGATAAGAGATGGAGTTTATCTTTATAAAAAGATGAGGGCAAATCGTGAGGAAAAGTCCGGTCAAATCTTTTTAAAGGATTTGACTGAGATTTGTTTTTTCCTTTATAAAACGACCAAGGTCGTACAAGGCAGAGGGGGGACTTCTTTCTTCGGTGGGGACTCTCTCGGAAAAAAGCACCGCGCCCACACACGCAGTAGAGCCTTCATTCAGCAAAAAGAGACCTACAAAGAGAGAGAGAAAGTTCCAGAGAGACACCGAGAGATAGTCACACAGAGTGAGTGCGAGCGCGTGACAGGGAGATCGCGAGCAAGGGTTGAAGAGATCGTCCATTCGGAGCCTGACCCACGACGTTTTCCCTTTTGCCTGCAGTTTTCACCGGTGGGTTCATGGTTTTTAAGCTCGATTGGGTCTTCCCAAGGATTGTGGCTGAGAATAGGAAACACAGTTGAGTATCGTTTGGTTTTGAATTCGCTCGAACGCACGAACTCGCTGTGATTCTCGAGCTACATAGGGCTGTTTTTTATTTTATTTCTCCTCGTGGTTTCCTCGCGCTTGTTTTATTTGAGTTTGTTTTAGCCAAGATTATTGTTAATCGGGTTGTCGTTGCGTGCTCCTGTGATGCTTGTTCTTGTCTTTGCATTGATCATTGTTTCCTTTTAGACTAAGATTTCACATATCTTTGACCCCACAACCGAGATTTACATCGCAGCTCACGTATTTGATAAATTGCGTGAATAAACTTACTTTTCTTTTATTATGTTTTGCGTGATTATCTCCTTGCGTGAGTTCGTGGGTTGATGTGGGAAGGATATCGGTGAGCTTGATCCTGTTTTTGTCCTCCTATGGCGCTGGTTCGTCCGCTCCACCGCGAGATTGGTGTTTGGAGAATGCTGTTTTGCAGAAAGGACGTGGGGAGAAGATGACTTGCAGCAGCATGGGCCGAATATCTTATGTTTGTGGAGATGGGTTGGTGTTTTATTTGTTTTGTTGCAGGCCCGCGCGTGCAGTAGAGAATTCAAGCTAGGCTGAAGCAAGATAGGCCCACACGTGAAAGGATAGCAGGCCGAAAGAAATAAAAAAAAGAAAGCTGGACTGGGCCCACCGTGAGCCCAGTCCAGCCTTCTCTTCGCGGGCAGGTGCGCGGGTCAAGGCTGAGCCCGACCCGGCTCAGCGCCTGACCTGTGCCTTTTTATTCTTTTGTTTGCTTGTTTTATTTAATTTCGTTTATAATATTGAAAAGAAAAAATAAAAATTGGAAAATATTTTATTTTTCTGCAATAAAAGTATTTTATTATGCTGATTTGTTTATTTTCTTCATGCTTTTAGTTTTGTTTTAGGTAATAAGTCTATCGATTGGAATTAAATTTCCAATTCGCAACCGCAAAAAAATTGATTTTTTATTTCGTCTATAAGGCTTTAGACGAAGTAATTAATTGTGCGGAAATCGACAGAATTGATTTTTTGATCTTTAAGGCTTAAGATCAATTTATTGATTTTGTTTGCGAACTTTCTTTGGTTAATTTAGGTTTTATTTCTATATTAGGTTTATTTGCTTAAGTTGATATGTTTTCCTTTCTTATTAGAAAAATACCAAAAAATGTATGTCATGTTAATTGCATGTTAGATAGGATTACATTTTTCATGTTTAGATTAAATTGCATTTAGGTTATATTGCATAGCATGATTAGGTTGCATTTTAAAAAATTAGGGTTTCATGTTTATTTCATAGTGAATAAAAATATAAAATTCATATGCATATCATAGAATTAACCTTTCTTGTTACTTTAGGAATTGCATTTTAGCCATGTTAGAATAATAGGTCAAATTAGCATTAGAATTAAAGTCACTTGATGCATGCCATATTAGGTTAGCAATGTTTAATTCGCGCATTTATTTAATTTCGAATTTCCACGGATAAAACTCAAAAACTCAAAAAATCATTCATGCATCATTTATATAATTACATATAGTTAATTAATTTAGTTAAAATGTCATTGCATTTCCATTTATACCATGATAGGATAATTCATTTAGAAATCTAGGAGTCATGTTAGATTAGGTTTTCACATTTTAATTAGTTTATTTAATTTCGAATTTCATTAAATAAATAAAGAAAAATGCCTAAAAAGCTTTTTGCATGTCATTTAATTCATTTAGCTAAATAGCATGTCATTTAGTCTAAATTAATCTAGGATTTGCATGTTATAATCCATGTTAGGTCATGTCATTAGGTTTAGACTTTCATGCATTTGCATATTAGTTTAGTTTTCATATGTTAGAATATCATCTATAGTTAAAACAAATTTTTAATTTAAATTAGGATTTAATGTAGTTTGGTTCCTATTTTTAAATTTGATGTTATTTAGCTATAAATAATTAGTTTCATTATTTAATTTAGAATTGCATTAGGATAGTTGCATATAGGATTATTTTTCCATTACATGCATTGCATATATTTTAAAAACCCAAAAAAAGAACCTTTTTTTTGTATTGATTTGCTTTATCTTGTTTTATTGCTCTGATTATTGTTCTTTTTCTTCGAGTATTTAAATAATTATTTGCGCACCCGCGTGATCACCGTGCATGTTAGGGAATAAGTTTAAAATCAATTCAAGCTGCCTGCAAATCATTTTTGAAATAAAAGCAAATAATTCTTAAATCCCCGAATTCATGATCTCTGGTTCGTAGGGGTAAAATACGACTCCCAGTATTTTACATGGGTTTATGATCGACTCACGTTAAATAGATTAGTGGCGACTCCCTTTTGAAATTGAGTTTGCATGTTAAAAAGTGAAAATCTAAGTTGCGAATTGGTATGAGCTTGAGAGAGCTCGAGTTAAGTAATACTTAGCAATCCATTAGCCGAATCTTAGGTGGTGCACCTTTGGAATGGTCGCGACAGTATATATCCTTTAATGTACAGAAGTACTTAATGGGGCAACCTACAAACCAATTCAATAGGAAAAATTTCATTCCTTTTTGTGGAGCGAACTATCTATGGTTTACGGGTAGCTAATCTCTTTCTTTCCTATTCTATATTTGGAGATATGGCCTTAGTATATGTCTAATCAAATCACACGCATAATATGTAACTGTTGAGTACAAAGCAATTAGCCATAAAAAGGGAGTTTAATGAGTTAAACCGTGATATATAGCCAACTAATTTTAGCCAATCTATAATAAATAGTTAAAGTTGGAGCTAAGAGTATATTCACTTCTATGCTCCCCTCATGATAGAATGACTTTGCCTCTACGAATTCCATGTGACATAGTTCTGCCACGTGGTTCCCATTGAGCAATTAATTTTTAGCTCAATCTGTAAATTATTAGTTTATACCTCTTATTCGATTGGGTTAATACCATGAAAACCTCTAATTTGGTACACCTATGATAAATTGGTCCAAATTAATTTTTGGATCATTAAAAATACCAAGCTATTATACATGTGATAAATTTATTCCAAACTAATTTTTGGATTTTCCAAAATCCCAAATTAGTACACAAGTGAAACTTTACCCTTCATTAACTACCATTTAATTTTATTGTGAAATTGTTTAGCTAGATGTCACATGGTAATAATTTAGTTTTTTTTTGGTCAAATGCAATAATTCAGTTGATATGATAAGTTTATGTGGAAATTCATACCTCTCTCTTTCTTTGTTTCTTCAATTAGCCCTAATTTGAATATATAAAAAGGCTGATTATCCTTCCCTCCCTCCGTTAGAGCACTCTATTCGTTCTTTTTCTTCTTTATTGAGCACACTCCATTGTCTTCGTGATTAGGCATCAGATCTCGTCGGAGCCCACTTTATCTCTAACAATCTTCTCACGTCCAGTTTATCTTTCCCGCCCTTGTTTGGCTAACTCATGGAAATCACCACATTAGGATGTTCAATGGCTTCAATTGGAAGTGGTTCGAAGAGAAGCACATCATCTACCAGCGCTATTAGTGAAGTTTGTATGAAGAGAATCTAGAATTTTTCGTGCCTCAGGGAGATGGAGAATGAGCTCTATTTATTTTCAAATTAGGGCTTATTAATGCAACAAAGAGAAGGAGTTATCATTTTTCACGTGGACATGCCATGTTAATTGAGTTATATCATGTGTCATCTAGAAACTAGATGGAGAGAAAGTATGTGAAAATTCTATCTCTTATTGAGTTTAAACTTTCAAAAAAGAAAACAAGAGATAAAATGGGGAAATTATTCTTAATCATGCGCAGCACTCTATCATCTCCCAATTTCTAATATATAGTAATTTTAAACTTGAAAGGAATATAAATTAGGGAAAGAAGATCAATTATGCTCTTCAGCAACATTAGCTTATTTTAAATGTACTTATAAGCAACGAAACTTATGATCCAATGACAAAATTCTCTTATTTTGAATGTAGTTTCTTAAGTTAACTTTTAATAGCAAAGATTTTGAGCCAATAACAAAATTCCTCATAAATAATTCAGTGTTGAGCAATTCGTTTTTGAAAATTTCAGTCTTTCAACCCAATAAGATATTACTCATGTGCTGACCAATTAAAGTTGAATTAAAATATTGGTTTATTAGTATATGTTTATATCAAAATCAACTGGATTGCTATTAAGAAGTTGTTAAAGATAAAAAAAACTTCAAGAAGACAAAAATCTGTCTGATTTAAGTCTCCAAAATGTTGGTCATCAAGAACTCAAGAGCAAGTCGTCAAGACCTTAGCAAATATTCAGGTCATGGAGACCTTGACCATCTTCTATGACAGACCACGCCTCCAAGGCCCTCAAATCTGGTTCATGCAGAGGAAGCAAAATCCTGTTATCTAATTTGAGATGAAGCTAGTAAGACCCTCGAATTGCACTTCTGTGAAGAATCAAACACAGCATGTGACTTGAGATCAAACTGTTAAGTCCCTCGAATCAAATTCGGAGTAGAATTAAAGTTCATGTTGTCTAATTTGAGATTGTGCCATTAAGGCTCTCCAAGTACTCTTTTTTTTTTCTTTTTATTACGGAAGGGAAAGAATCATATGTTGTTATTTTATTTGAAAATTGGAGATTGTTCCCCTCTTTGAAATTAATGCGGATTCGATGCACTATTTTCTTTTTTGATTTCATATTATTTATATATATGTAAATATATGATTGTGAGGTATTATTGAATGATGTAACTCCTTTATTCAACAAAATCTCTCAGATCAAGAAAGATAATAAAATAATAGTGTGGTTCAAGTTTGGATTCTTATTCGCCTAATTAGACTTCGCACAAGAATTGCCCACGACGAGGTGTTTAGAACCAAGTACGTTTACATCATATGACGCCTTTTTCTTCCACCACAGCTTTAGAATATGAACTTTACCCTTTACTTTCCGAAGGAGAGACTTTGCATGGATTTACGAATAAAAAAAGGAGGCTCACGTAAAACATGTGTGCGGGCAAAGTAAACAATATCGAGTTGGGCAGGATGAACTGCGTCTCGGCTGAGATTTGGCTATGGATCGATAAATGGCCATCAATGGATGGGAAATCTTATATGAAAGCGTATGCCGGACGGTTTCTTGAAAGTAGGATCGCC
Source organism: Melaleuca alternifolia (assembly GCA_019926035.1). NCBI lineage: Eukaryota > Viridiplantae > Streptophyta > Magnoliopsida > Myrtales > Myrtaceae > Melaleuca > Melaleuca alternifolia. Next base: position 49,298 of record JAGKPW010000238.1, read on the forward strand.
ATCATCAAATTTGTTCCGAGTTATCAAGATCTATTTTAATGGTAGGGCCATTTTTTTGCTATAGAAAAAAATGAGACATATTCAAATGGTAAATAAGAATATATGACCCACCATTCTTATGTCTACATACATCTTGTATATGTATTATAATATGACCTCTAATATTGTTAGCATTGAAGTAAATAATTTTCTTCAAGAATACCCTCACCATCTGGTTTTATTCAAAGGCAAATGACACAAATGGCTCCTAACCTCTAGCGTAATATATAATATGATATTTGAACCTTAAATTTATTCAATATGGTTCCCGAACTTTAGTCAACTATACAACATCGTCCATAGACTTTTAATTTATTGAGTGTGGTCTATGGATTTTTGTACACATTAAAAAAAGACGTTTATCTAAGTGTAACACCCATCAAATGATCACTTAGTTCCATAACTTTTATAAAGCATTCACCTAAGTGTTAGAAATCTGAGATGGCATGGTACCTTTCGTGCATATTTAAAAAAAAATTATGTCACTTAAGTGATTAATTAAAAATTTATAAGACATTCAAGTGGTTGGAAAAAAAATAGTCATTACACTCAAGTAAGTACAATACATAAGTTAAACCACTTACATGATTATAAAAATGACACTCAATTAATAGTCCCCTAAAAGTTATAATACATATATATGATGTACTTTTCTTTTGAGATCACTTAGGAAAGATGACTTGAGACCTGGGGAGACAACTATGTGGCATGGATATCGACAACTATGTGACATTGTCATCCTTGAAACAGCTAAATGGAGCAACCTAAAAACCAATTTGATAGTAAAAATTTCACCCCTTTTCATGGAGCGAACAATATATGGTTTTCAAGTAGCCTCCTCTTTCTTTCCTTCTCTTGCTTTCGGGATTCAGCCTCAGCAAATTTAAACTTAATTAAATCACCGCGAGACTTTCAAATGCAATTTCGAAGCAAATCACATGCAAAATATGTGACCGTTAAGTGTAAAGAAATCAGTTGTAAAAATGAGAGATTAATAAGGTAAAGCGTGACATACATCTGGTAATTTTAGCCAATCTATAATATATGGTTAAAGTAGGAGTTGACATAGTTTTGCCGCAGCGTTCACCTCGACCAATAAATTTTTAGCTTACCAATTTGTCATTTGTTAGTTTGTATCTCTTATTGGGTTGAAACTTCAAGAAAATAGATGAAGTTGTATCTCTTATTGAGATACAATTACAACATTCTCCTATCTTCAAAATAAAAGTCAAGGTCTAGTTTCAGCTAAAAAAAAATTATCTACTAAAAAATCATTAAATTATATCCTAAAATGAGTATATTCACCGAAATAATCGGAAAAATGTAATCTTAATATAAGCATAAATGACTTTTTCTTTGCCATTTCTCTTTTCATCAATTTTTTCTATCTCCTTGAACTAGATGAATGTGAACTAATTGGAATTCAATTAGAACTATTTGCGAGATGCAACTAACTAACTAAGACTTTCACTTTCCTGTCATTTTTGTTTCTTTTTTTATTCATAATTTTTATTTTAGAAGGAAAATATCTGGAAATCGATTTCCGGGAGAGTGAAATTCTGCTTTCTGTGGTCTCTTGTTCTCTGCCGAACGAGGTGAGACTCTCCATCCGTCAGACGAGAGAGAAAGCGAGAGAGAGAAGGAATTTCGCTGGCCAAAGTCTCTAGATCTCTGTGGTCTCTTGCTCTCTCGGGTTTGGGTTTAATTAGCTTTGATTATAATTTTTCTAATTGTTAACATATTTTTATGTTTATTAATATTTTTTTTGTATTACGAGAAATAAATGTTTGGTTTGCTGGAAAAAATTCCGGCATCAACAACTGTCCCTAAATTGCTGCAAAGTGCACTTTCATCATCCTTAACTAAAGCTTTGGACTAATATTTGTCTGATACTTCTTGGTTTGCTAGTATGTTTTCCAATTCAGTAAGAGTTAGGTGTTTCACTCATCGTAGCTGTAACTATACTGTCATCTTGCGGGCGCAATCTATGGATGATAGTTCTCCTCATCATTGTCTTAGAGCTGTGATTATGAGGATCCAACTTTGAAATTTCTTTGAAAAGAAATTTAACTTTAGAGAAGTGTTAAGTCACCGTCACGTCTTGTTGTTAGATTGAAAATAGCTTATTGTGCAACCGTTACGGCTTGGCATCGTGCCTCCTCACAAACAACTCCGCTTAGTTTTCATGTATCCTTTTGGGTTTTTGTTTTACATTATGTGTAATATTAACTTATCAACACCGCTAATCGAACTCAAAATATTTTCCATGATGGCTTAATTATAATGTTCGACACTATACCGAGTAAGCTTTGTCTCAAATCAACTCTCTTCACAATTCTAGACTGTGCACCAGCAAAAGTTGGCATAATCTGCTCCCTAACTGCTATTAGGCTTATGGTGCCTGATTGCCTACTCTGATACTACTTGTTGAGACGGATCGAGAAAGCTATTGAAGAAAATCACTTTTTCATTATAGAAACTCTTCACAACATTGGTTAGGAGAACTTGTTACATTGATCTTTACACCCAAACACATTAGAAAACACTTGACTATTTATATCCTTCACAAGATGGTGGTTAACTCGCTCTAAACCACTCTAGACATTAATGGTTCACCTCTTGGGAACATCTAGATTTTTTTGGAAATGATGCTTCATGTAATGTGTGCAGGCATGAACAGCTTGCTAAAATGATCTCTCTCTCATCCAAAAATTCCACATAGGATGGGAGAGGCCTATTCAATGATATGCAACTTGATAGATAACTTAATAAAAGAAAACTTGTTGAGTCACATTAGTAAATTTGATGGGTGGCCAATCAACCCCTTAAATAGAAACTTAATAACTCAACGGAACAGTATAGTTTGCAATTTAGGAGATAAGTACTTAGGCGGTTTGTAACACTCATGTCCAGCCCAGGTCGTCCACTGTGTTTAGAAAGAAGCGAGGCCAAAGTACGAAAAACGTTTGGAACCAGAATCGAAGGGAATGGACCCACATCCATGCATCAAATGCTTCCTCTCCCGTGGGAGGCCAGATTATCAGGAAAAAAGTAATCTTTTCCTCGCTCCCTCCTCTCTCTTCCTTCTGAACTCTGGCGCGCAAACCCAGACAAAGTTTTCTGCAGCAGGAGAGGAGAAAGTACAGCAATTTTGGAATCATCAGCAACCTCTGTCACCATCATATTTTGACGTAAGTTGGTATGTAATGAGTTTCAAATTTGTCATCAAATTTTTTTTTTTGTTTCGGATTATAATATATCATGCCATTTTCAGTCTTTCTTTTCTCAACAGTGAAAACTGATTAACCGAGGGAACGATGGGAATGTCTCCGAATCTGAAGGAACTATGGGAGGAATGGGAACTGCGAGCCGTGGTCGTCCTCAGCCTCACCATTCAAGTGCTGCTCATCATCCTCGGGCATCACCGGCGATACCGGCCAGATGCATGGCTGAAGGCGTTGCTCTGGTCTTGCTACATGGTGGCCGACGCAATCGCGACTTATGGGCTCGGCAAGATCGCCACCAAGCTCAAGCAAATGCAGAGCAATGCCCATGCTGCCAGCCAGGAACTGAGCCCGAACGCCCAAATAACTGCGTTCTGGGCGCCGTTCCTGCTGCTGCACCTGGGCGGTCCCGACACCATCACGGCCTACGCCCTAGAGGACAACGAGCTCTGGTCGAGGCATTTGCTCGGACTTGTGGTCCAACTGGTCGGAACGCTTTTCATCTTCTTCCAGGCGTTGATAGGTCCCGACCTCTCAGTGCTTTCGCTTCTCATCATCTTCTCTGGCCTCATAAAGTACGGCCAGAGGGTTTACGTCCTCCGGGCCGCGAGTAGCGAGCGGTTCAGGGACTCGATCCCTGACCCACCTCTCCATTCCTCGAAGATCCTCGAGGAGTGTGAGTTGAAGAAGGCCGAGGGCTATGACGTCACGCCTCACGAGGTGATTGAGGTACTCGGAGTGTTTGCAGAGTGTAATTCGAACGCGGACGGAGATCTTTCGTGTCCTGATGAAGAGCTCTTACCAAATGAACCGAAGGAGAAGCGCAAACGGGGCGGGGAAAAGAGTAATTACAGCCAGTCTTTGTTAGCCACAACCGGAAGCATGCTCGACTATTTCCGGCGCCTTTTTGGGGACAAATATTTTTCTAAAAAAATGAGCAACCGCAACCGGGCCGAGTTAAGAGTAGCCAAAGATCTGATCAACATCTTCCGGCGCCTTTTTGCAGATCTTGTGCTTAGCTTCCAGGACCGCCACACTAGCCTGTTAATTCTCAAGGATAAACATTATCACGTGGTATTTAGAGTTATCGAGATTGAACTGGGATTCATCTATGATCTGCTCTACACCAAGGCGATGGCGAACAACAATCGCTGGGGCTTTACTCTCCGCACCATGAGTATACTATTTACCGGCATGGTCTTGGTGCATTTTTCCTTGTCAGACACGAGCCATTACTCCAAGCCCGACATTAATGTGACCTTTCTGTTGATCTGGGCCGCCTTTTCCCTGGAGATTTATGCGTTACTCATTCTTCTCTTCTCCGACGAAGCCGCTTATTGGCTGAAGAATCACTGCCCTGCCATCCTGAATATTGTTGAAAGGTTCCAACCACTGTATAAAAGGCGCAGGTGGTCGGGTTCCATGGCGCAGTACAACCTGCTAAGCTTCGCCCTCAGAGAGAAACATCTGCCGTGCCACCGAATCCTAGGGGTGCTAAAAATCAACGACAAGATTCTGAAGTTCTTGTACAAGGATGATGAGGAAGTGAGCGATTTTCTAAAAGAATGGGTTATCAACCATTTAAAGTCCCAGGCGATAAGCGAGAAGGAAGGTCCGTCCGTATGGACCTACCGGGGAGATCTTTCACTCAAAACGAATGAGCAAAACAACTTAAAATGGAGCACCGATTTGGAGTTCGACCAGAGCATCCTCATCTGGCACATTGCAACCGAACTCTTATGCCACCCAAAAGATCCGGACTCTCTAAAAAAGCCTCCTTTCCAAGAAGAACATGTTAGAGGAAACATCAGGTCGTGTTCAGAAATAAGCAAGCAATTGTCTCGCTACATGCTGTATCTTTTGGTCATGTACCCTTTCCTCTTGCCAATTGGCGTGGGACGTGTCAAATTCCGAGACATTTACGTGCAGCTGATGAGTTTCTTCAATGAGCAAAAGTCAATCAAGAAACACACTGAAGATAGCAAGTTCAACATGGCCAGAGCTTGCGCAGCGCTGCGTGATGACGTGAATACACAGCTAGATCCGGTTGTGGCAAAAGGCGATAAGAGCAAGTTCACTCTGTACCAAGGATGCCGGCTTGCGTCACAGCTGGACAAAATCAATGATCAAGAGAAGAAATGGAAAATGATAAGTTCTGTTTGGGTGGAGATGCTGGCTTATGCGGCTGTCAAGTGCAAGGGGCATCAACATGCCCGGCAACTACGACGAGGAGGCGAGTTCCTGACGCACGTCTGGCTTCTCATGGCACATTTAGGCTTGACCGATCACTTCCAAATACCGCATGCCCCAGCAATCGCCGAGCTGCTGGTGAAGCGAGAGTGATTTATCATGCCCCGACTCTCATTGAACCATATGTAACATGTGCGAGCTCCTCATGCCTCGTTTTGGCTTGACCAATCAATTCTATATGTAAACTGTGATAGCAGCATAATTAAATCTGTCCTGAATTTAGTCTCCGTTCTACTGGATCTTCGTTAACTCAATATACCAATCTGACAGTAAAACCGTAAACCTATGTGTTTGCTTGAACTACTTGAAACTGTACAAGCGCCGATCTTCTGTATTCATCCGCGAAGTTTTGAATTCTGAAAATCTGCTTGGGACCCGGTTTTGCCTATGTATATCTAGTGCTTATAAACCTAGAGTATGGAAGCCAACTTCTTCGTTGGATCAAATTTCTCCGTTCAAATCTTTCAACAAAATACAACAGTTAGATAGATCGACTGTTGAAAGCTCTTTTCGATGAGACACTCTTAAGCAGAATATCGGCAAAACTTAATACAATCACAACAATCAATGAAGAGGCATTACAGGTACAACTGTCTTCTGATCACAACATAGCATTCAGAAGGTCAACGGCCAGATGCGCTTCTCACTTTCCCAATTATCCAGAGCTGAATTGTTTGGCTGCAAAAACAGAAGCGAATCTCATCTCCCCCGTCCCAATTCCTCTAAAACATTGCCCTTTCTACTAATTAATCTATGTAAAAACAAAAATATTTACATGTTTTATGGAGAATGTTGTGGGAATCTCGTTTTCCTGAAGTTGCTACGATGTGTGAGATCGAAAGGAATCTTTCATAAAAGTATTTCGGTGCATTTCAAAAGTTTGAAAAGTAATTACGAGGTAAAAACTCTATTTTCCGAAGTCACTAAATGGTTTAGTGGTGAACTTAATGAGCATAATGTACCGCCTAACCTAGGAACCGCCCGGACCATATCGGACTGGCCGGGTTGGTCCGGTTCTTCGGAGTTTCAGTCCGGTCTACGGTTCTTAAAAATGGAACCGATTCTTGATTTCTAGGAAGGCGAGATTGGACTAGACCACTCGGACCGGATCGCATTGCTTTCATGAATACTTTTGTTCTTGTAGTGTACATAATCGGTTCAACAAAAGGTTTTTAAGATTTTCTCTTGCTAAAATTGCTCCTAGGTTTGTTCTTGCAGGGACTGTGTTTCTCATTTAAAGCGGAGGTTGTTCTTCTTCCTTCTTCTTTCTAGTTCAGTATTATAAGTATCGTCATCATTGTTCATATGGTTGATCCCTTCGTTGGGCATCCTAAGATTCTCTATTTTTTTTTTCAGCTTTTGTTTTACCTCCCTTTGTCTTAAAAGCTTATTGCAAATCTTGTGAAAGAATTCTTGTAAAGGAACCACATTTAGTCTCTTGCTCTATTTGATGTCCATCCTTTAGTCCGATAACTAACATTCTTATGAAGTCATGTTGATAAAGCCCGACCAATGACTTCTTTCTTGTAACTAAAATTTTCCACTGGGTTTATTAACATATACATGGGTCATCCGGATCTTAATTGAGGAGATACTAGATAGCATAAGCAATGATGGGGTTTTATGCAATTGGGTCAATCATTTAGCAGTGAGATTCATTTCCATAGTGTTAAGGTTGCTCTTTGATTATATTAACAAAGGTGAGCCGACATATGGGAGATGAACTGGAAGTGCTTATCTTTGCTTGTTTTTGTCACGGTCCCATTAAACCGCCCAGGAACAGGACCGAACCGATCATAGGATTAGTCGATCTAATCTCCAATCCTAAAAACTGGCGACCGGTCCCATCGGTCCAGTTTCCGGTTCTGAGGGAGAACCAAACCGCATGGGAACCGATCACCCCTACTTACATATCCCACTCAAAGATTGAAATCGCCTTTGACATTTCACGGTGAATTAGGTACTCTGGAGCTAAGAGCAGTAATTACATCATCATTCCATAGTTCTAAAACTTACACCTTACATCAATTAATGTTTGATTAAATAACTAATGTTTTGGACCCAATGACGACTAACAATCATCAATCAAGTCTTTTCTTCAACTTGCTTTGTTTGTTTGGAACTGCATCTAAAGGGGAGACGTTCGATTGCTAGTCTCATTTAATCAAAGCATGGCCATATTATCAGAAAATGCTCGAGAGTGATGCAACATTATTGGTCGACGATTTTATTTCTTCAGTATACAACAGTGATGACCGTACAAGTACTTTGCTTCACATATTAGAAGTCCATTGAGAAGTTGACAAGAGTCAAGCAGAAAGACGAGTGCCGTGAGATGAAAGAGTCGCCAAAAAGAAATGACATGACAAGAAGAAAGATTAAAATGGCTGACCGGAGAAATCATATGGTGATGTGCGATTGTGTTGCGCTTATTTGTGGGATCCATATCAACCGTGGACCTCTTAACAATTATTGTATTTTTTTAGTACTTTTTCTACCAATGACTAAGAAGTGATTTGGCCAACATTAAGTATTTGAACAGGCCAATCTTGCATTAAGTACTCAAAATTGATGGGAGTCGCCGTGCTTAGCACCGGCTAAAAAGCTGGTCATTATGTACTGAGAAAGAAACGCCTTGCTTTAATTGTAATGTTAAATTTGTCCATGGACAAATCTAGTCCAACTTTCTCGTGTGATAGCTGTATGGAGCAACTCACAAACCAATTTGTATCATCCCCCTTCATGGAGCGAGCAATATATGTTTGTCAAATAATTCTTTCTTTATTTTCTTTTCCCAGTAAATGTCAATCAAATATAAGTTTGACAATTAAATTGTTGTGAAACTTAAGAATGCAATGTCTGAGCAAATCACATATAGACTATTTGACTGTTAAGTATATATCCGGTTAACTTCTGCCAAACTTTTATAAATAGTTAAAGTCGAAGCTAAGAGAATATTTCCTACTATGCTCACCACATGGCACTTCACTTTGCTTGTATGATTGCCATGTGGCATAGTTTTTCCAATGGCTCACATTGACCTCAAATTTATGGCTTAATAATTTCTTATATGACAGTTTATGTCTCTTGATTTAAAGTTTTGAGAAATTAGATAAAGAGAAAGGACATGAAGTCTACATATTATATTGAGTTCGAACTTGAAAAGAGAGAGGATATATTGGAGAAAGTATTTTCAATAATACTCTATTTTCTCCCCCAAGAGAGAAAGTATTTTCAATCATACTCTATTTCCTTCCTGAGAGAGTGTTCGCTCTCATGCTTGTCACATGACACTTCACTTTATATGTGTGATTGCCATGACACTGCTCATATTGATCAATAAGTTTTTGGCTTAAAGATATGTCATTTGTCTATTTATATCAATAAATATATATTTTTAAAGTAGGTTATGGTTCCTTGTTAATTTTTATTATACTAAATTTTAATGCAATAGTCATTTACAATCCAATTGCAATGATGCTAATATATTTTTAACGCTTTCAATTGTCATTCTTACCAATTAAGCCGGAAATAATTGACATAGATGTTATGAATTTTATGTTGCATAATTAGTGCCGATGTGAATTTTTTTTAATTTTTTGAGAGAAAATTATTAAAATTATTTTTTTTTTCATTTTGGCCAACGAGGGTCATGGCCCTTGCTAGCAATCGGCGGGGTTAGGCAGATTTGCATGAGGCCCTCACTGGCTGCAAGCAAGGGTGTGACGGGCCCTGTTAGCTTTGGACAAGGGGCCACGACCTAGCACCTCGCCAAGGCTTGTTGGCCCTAGTCAAGTGGTTGTCTACCCTCGTCGGGAAAAATGAAAGAAAAACAAGAAAGAGAAGAGAAAACAAATAATTCAAAAATAATAAGTTAAAGAACCTCGTTAGTGCTAGCCATTGCATTTCTATCCACGTTAGCAATTTTTTTGCCAAATTTGATCGGATGGACTCCAGTGGCAAAATGTGACAAATGTTAAGAACTAAATCAACACAATTAATATGTTTATGATTGAATTAGCACTATTGTAATAGGTTTTGGATTTTTTTTTCGTACTTTTCATAAAACCTGAATACTCACTTGGTAGTTCTCAAAAAAAAAAAAAATTCTGCATGTTTTGAATATTCCATGAAAAATTTGTTAAGCGAAAATATTATCCTTACTAGTATTGTAATCTGATTTTGGCCAAATTCATTTTCTAGTTTTAATTTGTTTAATGAAATCCATATTTATCCTACATCATGTTTATGAAAGCTAAATGATCGTTTCGATATCCATGCTATTTCACCACCTTTTACCCTTCCCTTTGATGGTTTATAGATTGTTCCCCAAAGCACATTTTATTTCTTGAATCCTTTGAATTCAGTCTTTTTTATCCATTTTTCAAACTGGAATCACTGAGACTTACAGTACTTTTTTGTGTTAGCTACAATATAAAAGTACCTGGAAACGAACTTCACTTGCAATTTACATAGACATCAATGCTTGACTTAGCAACAAAAGTTCAGCAAATAAGAAATCACTTATTCTAATGATCATCACCAAGTACTTTATTGTATGTGACATTCAGATAACTAAAAATGCCTCATGAACACATAATTATGTTTTGCCACGGTTGCGACCGGATCCTCATCCAGCGATCGTGGTCGCTGCCCCTATTAACCTCTGCTCTTTGCTTTCCACCGCGGAGAAGCCGAAGCCACTCGCTCCGGACCGGAGCTCCGTTGCGGCGCGCAATTTCGTTCGTGACAGCTTCCCGGCGTCCCTCAAGCATCCGCGTCTTCAACCCATATCTAACCAAGTAAGGCCGGACCCCTAATTCACCCTGTTTCGATCGATTCCGGGTCTGACCGAGTGGCTTCTGGACCGTACCCGCGCTGTTTTTGACTGAGGCATCGCCTGTAGATTTTTAACATATGCGGTTTTCTCCGTCTCTCCCTAACACGCTTACCCGAACCGGTGAAGAATGCAGTCAATGGAGCTAAGCTACGGCAAGGTGGACGAGGCGGAGGAGCGGGCCTTCCGCAAGCGGAACTACCGCAGCCGCCTCCTCCTCATCCTCGTCGCCTCTGCCGCCCTCATCGCCATCATTGCCGCTGCCGTCGCCAGGACCCTCATCCACTGGCGCAACTGCTCCGACTCCGACTTCACGGCCCCCGCCACCGAGACTGCCAACGCCGCCGATCCCACCGAGACTGCCAATTCATCGTAATGACAAGGACAACTTTGTAACAAAGGGGAGTTTGTAAAATTTTGATATATATATATATATATTAAAATAATAATAATAATAATAATATTATTATTATTACCCATGGCGGTGTGAACGCCTGAGTCCAAAAGTCATCTCACTCTATCAGTCAATATGTTTCGCTGAATATACACCTTCTTTTGCCAGTTTTTAGTGAGATCAAGGATGATTGACTTGTGGCAAGATAAATAGCATTCATTAGTTCACAGCCCGGTATGCTGGATATGGTTTGCTTAGTAAAACTGTTTGTCTCTGGAAAAGTTGAAGGATACTTTAGTTGCACCCCCCTGCTGCGCCCTAAACATGTTTATTTGTCAATTTTGACAGCTCAAAAACATTATTTGAAAAAGAATACGGGGTAGGTTATCAATTTTTGACTTTGGCTTATGCAGTGATGAATGTCTATTTGATTAATTTTTACGGACGATGATCAATAAGATGATCATTCTTTTCCTCTTTCTAGTCCCCCTTGTGAATTCCGGTGATATAAAGATCGTGACACTCTCTTTCCTTCCCCTTGTATACTGTCATGATCAGCATCTGTGTGGTTTGATCTGACTTAACCAAGGCGTGTGCTTAACCTTTCTTCTTCGGTTGGTGAAGGACAAATTTGACTCCGAATGAGGCAGGCATGGAGCAGGTTTGGTAACTCCAAATGGGTTAGGTTGTTCCAACTGGTGTTTCCTTTCGGCGTGGAGACCTTAAATTAAGTCGATCTTACACTCACTGTCTTACCACGGAAGAGAAAAGAGAGAAGAGATGGGAGCAAATCGGGTCGGGTCAACCCGGCCCATGCCCTCGCGGGTCCTGGCCCAGCCCGAGCGCCTCCAAATAGGGCCCATCACCCCTTTGTCCTTTTTTTCTCAGCCCACGCAACCAATCTGTCCCAGCCCACTTCTCATTTTCATCTTTTTCCCTAGCCCAGCTTCTTCTTTCCGGCCCGGCCTCCAGCCCCTCCTTGCTTTCTTCTTGTTCTCGCTTGCTCTACACAACAACCGAGAACAACGAAAAAACCAGAAAACCGGGGGAGAGAAAAACAAATTCCGATTTTGATACCCTCAAACAAATTCCATCTCTTGCTACGGTTTTCCTTTTCCCATGAAATACCTTCCTTTATCTTTTTTTTTATGTTCTTTTTTATCTGATATCTTTCGTACTTTTGTAAATTATGGAAAAACCCTAAATTAGAGTCGTAGCATTAGGCAAGATGTATTATACCATAAAAGATACGTATATTACATATATATATTGGATTCAATTAGCGATCTTTCCTCCACTAGGTCTATCGCTGTTGGTGATGTTGAGTCCCCCAGCATAGATTTCGAAGCAGTCCTTTTCTTCATTCTCAGCGCCAACAACCCAATACCTTTGCCACAAATCGCATTGTGAAATATGAGCAGAGACACAACAATCAGTGCACTTAACATTATTACGGTCTCGAAATACAAGCAGGAGGAAACAATTTATTAACATAAGTTGCTAGCGACCCATTCGAAATGACATTTTCAAGAGGTTGTACGACACACACACATACATCTATGTTCGCGCCGGACACTTCGCATTATTATCAAAAAACAATACTATTCTTTAGAGAAATTTTCGATGCGAGTGAGAAAATGGCATCCATGTGTAGATCTATCTCTGATAAAATATAAGAAATTAATTAAACATAAAGAGAAAGGGAAGCCGATGCCATGAAGTTTGAATTAAACGACGCGGACATCTCTTTGGCATGCAAAATACCAATGACAAATGAAGAGAGAAAGGCTTGCCTTCCTTCTTATCTTCGTAAACAACGCCCTCTGTGACAAGTTTCTTAATCTTAGCTGGGTCGGATAGGCAGTCGTTGATATTCACGATTGCGCCAGCTTCCATCAAGAAGCCGAATTGCCTGTACTTGCTCATCGCCCACTGTGCCATTTTGTTCTTCAGAAATGTTTGATACCGATCAATTCATTTAGACGAAGGGCTTATATGGATACTGAACAGCACGCAATCATCAGGGTTATTTAGGTTTTTCTGTTCATGACGGATTAATTTAACCCACCTCTCTTTTGTTCCTTTCCTTTTCTCTTCTTTTTTCTAAACCCCCCTTCTTTCAAATTAAGGTTCAACGGAATTGATGATCTCTCCCCCTTCTCTGATCTCTCCAAATGAGGTCGCATGGGGTTCGAAATACCAGTCCGATATACTTACCCTTGTCTTGTCCAAGTGGTTCTTGTCTACTTTGCTAGAGGAATGTTGTGCCAAAAGCCAAGCACTTGTTGCCTGTGATCCTTATTCTCTTTTGATTCGAAGCATGTCTGCTTTTAAAAGTAAAGAATAAAGTTTCGGATTCGAAAACTAATGGCGGAAGAAAGAGGGTCGCACAAGATAAGTACTACATTCTCCGTTGGGGTCATTCATCACAAGTTATTTTAAATGTTTCGTGATTGTCAATTCCTTGTCAGAAGAATAGTTTTGCGGACAAGAATCCAAACTACATAGCGAGACGGTGAAATGAGACAACGTCCGTGTTAAATCGATGAGATCCGCTTACAAAAAAAAATTTTGATTGATAATAAGAGCGAAGAGAAAATAGCTTGAGGCTCTAAATCCATGGTAAGGGATATTCGAAATGCAAAAAAAAAAAATAGTTATATGTTGTTCACACCTTATTTATTAAATAAGTATTAACAAAAAATACAAAAATTAGCAAAACAAAAAAAAAGTAAAAAATCATAGAGGTCATGAAAATTAGGAAAAGAAACGACTTTCCAAAAAAGAAATAGAAATAAAAATGTATATAACCAAATAAAATTTTTTAAAAAAGGGTCAAAAGTCGACAGTGTTGACTTTGACCCACTCTTTCTGCCTCGTAATTCTTGCCCTACATCTCGCTTCCCAGTTGAATGACGCCGAGTCGATCGACTCCCGCAAGAAATGGGACTTGATCAGCAAAGTCTGGGCGAAGTTTCTGATGCACGCGGCTTCTCAAAGCAAAGTCTGCAAACATTCCGAGAGCCTGAGCAGAGGAGGAGAGCTCCCCAGCCATGTCTGTGCTTCTAATGGCGTATCTCAGCATGGCGGAGCCGATGATGGTTGACAGAAATGAAAGAACACATTATCATCTGTCGCCATACCCAAATGCGTATTATTTTCACACGTTACTGAACTTCGATATACTATAAAAGGAATGAACTTGTTTGCGTGGCGAGTGATCCTGTTACCTCTAGGAGCGATTAGGCATTAACGCATTCACAGTCCAGGAGTAATTTAACACAGATAGTAACTCAAAACAGTTTTTGGGTATAATCAACAAATAAAAACGAAGTATGAGTACAATCGCCCGTAATCTAACCACCACATAACAAGCATAATGCATCTATCGGACTTGCAAAAATGTGGAATGAAAAATATTGTTATCATCAATGAAAATATGTAGACATATACCGGAGTCAAATAATAAGAATATTTTTCATCGATCAAATAATATTTTTTTAACTCATATATTCCCAACGAAATAAACAAGGTTGAGTGTCATCTTTAATATTCCTAAGCAAATAATTATCAAAATACCCACAATGGTTATCATCAATATTGTTATCATCAATGAAAATATCTAAACATATATCGGAGTCAAATAATAAGAATGTTTTTCATTGATCAAATAATATTTTTTTAACTCATATATTTCCAACGAAATAAACAAGGTTGAGTGTCATCTCTAATATTCCTAAGCAAATAATTATCAAAATACCCACAATGGTTTCTAGGACGGGACGAACATACATTTTCCACAAATAGGAAATTACCTCAAAACAGTCCAATCGCGACAAAACTACAAATTGACCTCAAATGTATTATTTCAGTCCATAAACCCAAATAAGGATTTGAATGTCACAAATAACATTTGAGAAGCATAAATAAGAACATTCAATATAGTTCATCCTTAAAAAAATGCGAGCATCTAGTAAATAAACAGACAAGTTCACGTTTTCCGGATCTCCCACACTAGTCAATACCCAGAGTGTGGAAACTTTGGTGCCATTGATGCAATCAGAGATCAAGGAAAGGCACTTGAAGTTGGCACATGCGTCGAATGAACTAAATTTCAGATTTTTACAGATTCGGACCAACTTTGAGACCTCATATATAGCTCCTTTGTCTGAATACCATTTCGGACGAATCGGGTGTGCACGACATCAATAGCCAAATCATTTTCAAAATAAGATACTTTTGAAGGGAGAAAATCACCAGAAGACAATACTAATCACGCTCCAAATAAGGCTGCTCCAGGTTCGAATCGCGGCTGGCGCACTCGACGCTTTCGACCTTGTTTCTCCCTAACCATGCAGTCAAATCGCGTGAAATTAGTGGCTTTTAAACCGTAATTCCACAATGGATCAAATTATAGGCATGGTTCTCTCAAGAGTCTCTCCAGAGAAATCTCACTACCTGACCAAAGTTTCTGCTTCTCCAAGAATAAAAAATTTATGATGTCGGGATCTTACCCAACGAGTTTCCACGGTGTGTCTTTGACAACTATAATTGATCCAAACACTCTCGGTTTCTCCTGTCTTTTTTTCCTCTTTTTTTTTTCATGCCGCTAAATGTGAAGTGAATCATTGAATACGCAAATGACTTTTACATATGAAAAATGGAAAAAGTTTCAATCAAACCGTGTTTGAGTCACGGTTTGATTTACTTCCCACGAATGGTTAGTAATCTAAAATAAATTTAGACCAATAAATACCATATAGATAAGAGAATTGGGTGCATGTGAAAAGACATTAGTACACATGAGTGATTGAGTTTTCATTTATTTATTTCTAGTTAAGAAAAGGGCACACAGAACACACACGCACGACTATACACACATATCACTATGGTCACTTCCATGAAAGCAATTCCTCTACAGCTGCTCTTGTTGAAGATATAACTACTGGGCACCACCGGGCTTGATCTCAACGGGCTTGATCTCAACACCCTTGATGACAAGCCCTGCCCTCCAGCTTTTGAACGATGCATCCATTACGAATTCCATCTTGCCCACATTCTCCGCCGTCATGGTGAACCTGAACAGTCAGGCTGATCAGGCCGGAGATTCAGGTAATCTCCCGATTCTGATCCGGGCAACGTCGCCTGGCCCTCGTTGTTCTTCCCGTTTGGGGTAATCAGTCTCAGGGTCACTTTATCGGGACACTCCAACTTCTCCTTTGCCATCCTAGTCAGAAACGATACTTCGTACTCGACACCCGCCGAAAGGTTCGTTGTCCAAAACGACCCTCTGACTTCTAGCCATTTTGTCTTCTTTACCATTGCCACTTCGACGCCATCACTGAGGTGATTTTATTTGAACATTGTTAATTAGAGAATAATTATTAAGTCTTCTGCTAGTATAATTTTTTTTTACATATTCATCGTTGGATAAATGACACGTAGATAAATTTGGTTACAAATGCATAGAAAGTGCTTAGACTTGATAAAAATATTTAGTATGAGTATTTAGAGATCCACACTAGACAAACTCTATATGTCAATTGTAAGTAGAAATCAAAAGTAAAAAAGCATATTAAAACATAAGTATATAACCTTTGACAGTTCGTTATTAATTAATCTTACTTTTGGCCAACTATACATAACTATAATTTATATGTATAAATTTATTTACCATATACCAAATAGCATCTCTACTCTCTCCGTATTTTTCCCAACCACCTTAAAGCCCACCGCCTCTAGAAAGCCATCATACTCTCTCCTTATTTTTCATCCACTCAAAAAGGAAAGAAAAAAATTCCAATGAAAAGCAGGAAATATGAGACAAGCTCAAGTAGATTACAATTTAATAAAATCATAACTGGGTTAGGTTTGATCAGTAAGTACAAAGGATAAAAGCCAGAACTACAGCTACAATATTATGATGAATACATAGAAGTAAATAGTACAACCAAAGTTTGGAAGATTAAAATAGGTTTGATTTTCTAATCATTAAGAAAGTCAACTAGGTCATAATATGTGGTTCTTAGTATATAATCAATTTACTAAAATTGACAGCAACATTTGAAGATGAAACTTAAATTTTATTCATTAGAAATATCTGGCGATCTTAATTTAATTGTCTCCTCATGCCCTTATGAAGGCAAAGACGAAAATTTAGATACCAAGACTGAATGGTTCCATCTTTGCTAGGCATATTCATACAATTTTCCCTAGATGGTGGGAAACAATCGAAGAGTAACGAATTTACCTCTACCTTGAAGGTACATATAGAAACCAATAGGGAGACTTCGATACCCTAGTTTATTTGGGTTTGAAATCGCCTAATCATATTATTTTAGGCATAAATAAAATAATGATTCAATGATTGGAGACTAAAATAGGCATATTACTGTGGTATTTCGAGCCAACTATTAGATTTTCTATTGTTAATTGTCAATTTATCCATAATATAAAATTATATGCGAACATAGAAGACTAGAGCCTACGTAGCATGGGTACAAACAGAAGTATACAAGTCAAAATCCATAGCTCAAATTTAGTTGACGAAATAACGTGGGCATTAAATGTGTTAAAGTAGAACACAAGTTTTACCCCGATGAGGTATCTATCTATGTAGCACAAGAGGGTGAAACATCGACAACATTATACCACAAGAATATATTTAAGAATTATCAATTATAAGATAGAATATTATGTATACTTCCATTAATACATTGAAAATTTTTTTCATCTCTTGCTGTGGTTTCCTTCTTTAGATTTTCCCTCAAGAATTCCTGTAAAATGGCTTCCTCGATCTTCTTTATCTTTATCTTCATTCGATGTCATTCATACATTACTAAAATATGAAAAAAATTTAATTAAAATCATAGCGTAAGGGAAGGTGCAAAAGAATACTATTGTATCTTGTTCCAAGGATTCAAAAGTACCTGTCAGTTGTCCATTGCCAATATTTAGGATCATCACTATTGGTGATAATGAATGTCTAGCATAGATTGCGAAACAGTCGTCTTGATTTTCCGATCAACCCAATACTTCTGCCCCAAATAGCGTTTTGAAATATGAGTAGAGAAACAACAACAAGAGTGTGTGGAGGTGAGAGAAGAAGGAGGAACTTCATTAACAAGTTACCGTCGACCCAATGATACTTCGAGTTATTATGTGTATATATGTATGTATGTATAAATGTATGTGCGTGTTCATGCTTAACGTTATTATTGAAGCACTGTATTGTTTTCTAGAGCAATGGGCAAAGCCAATGAGAAAATGCTATTCATGTATGGACCTATTTCACCTGATGTGTAAATTGTAAGATATTATCAAATAAACATAAAGTGAAAGAGAAACCGATGCCATTGTGTTTGAAATAATCGACTACCACATCTCTTTGACATGTAGCTTCCTCTCTTCCATAACAGATGAAGAAAACGGGACATGCACATGATTAGACATGTACAAACGTTCGTATACGGAGAAATTCGCGCGTTTTTCGATGTTGCTCACTGAACTTTTTTCATGAAAATGGGCGTAAACCTCCAGCACTCAACTCTAACGACATAAAAATATATATCAGAGAGAGAGAGAGAGAGAGAGAGAGAGAGAGAGAGAGAGGCTTGCCTTCTTCTTATCTGGGTAAACAACGCCCTTCCTGAGACGCTCATCGATACCTTCTGCGTAACTTTCGTCGGATGAGTACTTCTAAGGGTCGATGTCGAAGTTTTCGCCAGCTTCTAAGAAGAAGCTGATTTGCCTGTACTTTCTCAATGTCCAACGCGGCGACATTTTGTTCTTCTGTAATATTCGATGCCGATCAAACCATTTAGAAAAAGGGCTTTTATATATATATAAGAGACAGGGGAATTGATCCTGGAGCCATCTTAACATTGTGAGTCTTGATCTCCAGTGTTAGAGAGTCAAGAATGTTCTTATCTAAAAGGGAAATAGAAAAGTTTGGATAACATTCTAAAGAAATCGGACCACTACACAAACTGGTCTCTATGGTTGCTACAATAGATTCCTCGTAATCTAAAAGCCTAGCGTCTCGCAAAACAAGAAGAAGGGAGGTGTTAAGGCCTTCTTTGGTAAGGGGCTTAACACCGATTTGGACTAGGCCAAAGTGAAGATAATGATACTTGGCCTTTGAAATATGATCTTTAATAGACTTTTTGTCTAAAAGACGAAGTTTTTCAAAAGATTTTGGGATGGGAACGTCCCTTTCTTCAGTTTGAATAATGAAATCAGAAGACTTAAATAATTTATTTGCATCGGAATAAATCTGGTTTGCCTTAACTTTGGGTACTTTCCAATTGTTCAAGGATCTATTAAAGTCTTCTAAAGTTATTTCATTTCTATACACCATGCCACAATCAGTGGAGTCTAGTGCTACCGAACTAGAAGAGGATATGGAGTGTCTGTCTGGTTCCATGGTTATGACTGTGTTTTCTCTCTGCTTAGTAGGTTTTGAAACGAGGACACGGGCCAAAACGTCTTACAACCCTATCCGTCGGGTTTTACTGCGTTACCCTTCCATCCTTCTCCTTGATCAAAAGGTGCAGAGATACTCACGATGCCTCAGTATGGATACCCAGAAAGAACAATACCACAATCACACCCCTTGGCTCTGATACCAATTCATTACAAGGCTATGAAGTCCAACTTTGACCCAAAGGCTTTCCAAAAAAGCCCCAAAGGTTCTACCCTTTATTTACAGACCGATATTTCCAGGGCAAACACTACCATTCCCCATTCGATAGATTGGTGTGACATCCATCTACCAGAACATTGGGAATTAGATAGTCCAGTCCCTAGGCAGACTGTCCAAAACACAGACCCTGCCAATATAGTTCAGCATCCAGAAGGTAAGGTGACCATTCAGTTTCCCAGAAGACAGAGCTCACCTCTTACTCCTAAGAGACCTTCTTTTCATACGTCTACTTCCAAGAGATTCCTAAATCTAGGAACTCCTTCTCGACCATCTTTAGATTGTGGCTCAGTAGATTTGCAAACTCCTTTGCCACCAATTATAACTTTACCAGACAGCACAAGAGGTTCACAAACCTCTCAAGCTGCTCCTAGCCCTTCTGCACCTCCGTTACCTAACCCTACAGGTGTAGACAACACCGCAGGTATAGCTAGACCAGTTTATACGTTACCTCAGGATTACCCTGAACCTACTTCCTCAGAAGTAGAAGCCGAGCTCAACTATATCCAAAGAGAGCTCAACGTCATAGATAGAGTTTTTGTTCCCAATAAGGAAATGCTCAATCGTGAATTATGTTCTGATTCCAACACAGAAATCAGAACTTGGTTTTTTAATTTATTCCGTGATCATTCCAAAGCTATTAAGGATCGATATTATGATTACATGAATCAACATGGATATCATATTCTGTTCTTTGATTGGTTTGAAGATCACTTTCTTCCGCCAAAACAAATCTGCGTCATTGACAATTCTGTCCAATGGCGCCTCGATGATAATTCTATTATTACGTCTGTTCATCCGCCTCTTAGGAAGTTTAAATTTGACTTAGCAGGTACTGAAATAATCGCTGCACCCTTTAAGACTTCGGAGAATACAGACGCCTCCGGTATCAAGAAGGTTTTAGAGCAAAACAATTTTGCTAATCAGCACCTTCATACTATAGGTAAACAATTAGATAGACTAGAAACTTTAGCACTGACTCATACTGAGACAGTCGCTAGTCCGGTCCAACGACCTCTGCTTACGCCCTTTTCTATTCCTACTTTTCCTGTTTCCAGAAGTCCTGAGTTTCTCAAAGCAATAGAACTCAGAAAAGCCGCTCTTAAGGGAAAGGCCAAAGAAACCTATTCCCCGAAAGAAGAACTTTATACTCCTTCGGCTACGCCTCAGTCCAAAGGTATAGTTTTCAACGAACCTCGTAGGGAACTTAATACCATAGAACATAATACTTTGCCGAACTCACAGGTCAACAAGGTCACCTGGAAGGAACCAAAAAGAGTTTGGTATCCTAAGACCTCTCCTTTAGACATCAGACTTGACGAAAAGTCTAATGTCTTTCAAAATAAGTATTCTCCTAATTCCATATACGAATAGAACTTGGATGGTCTCTCTGACCACAACATGATCAATACTCTTAACCAGATGGTCATGCTTGCAAATACTTATAAAACCCAAGACGGTACATCGGATCATACCGTCGCTTACTACATTGTTGCCAGCTTTAGTGGCCAGCTCAAAGGCTGGTGGGACAACTACCTTACCGAAGAGCAAAGAGATTACATCCTCAATGCTTTCAGGTTAGACGACTTAGGACAGCCTATCTTAAATAGTGAAGGTAATCCCATCCAAGACGCCGTAAATACTCTCATTTTTAGTATTTCTAGTCATTTCATAGGAGATCCTTCCCATTTTCGCAATAAGGACTTAGAATTGCTCTCAAATATGCGTTGTCGTTCTTTAGGTGATTTCCGCCAATATAAAGACATATTCCTCCAACGAGTATTCCTTTGGCTTGACTGCAATCAACCTTTTTGGAAAGAAAAATTCCTTGCAGGATTGCCAAGACTCATTGGTGAACAAGTTCGCGATAAGCTTAGAGAGCAATACGGGGGTGATATACCTTACGATATTCTCTCCTATGGCGAACTTTCTTCCATTGTTTATACTATTGGTACACAACTCTGTACCTCTCTAAAAATTCAAAAGCAACTGAAAAAACAGAACAAGGCCCAAGGCCTTGGTGATTTTTGCATTCAATATGATCCGTCTTTTGTTTCCTCTTCCAAGAAAAACAAGAAAAAAGTAACTTCTTGTTCCAGATGCCCACCAGGCAACTGTTTTTGCAAGTCTTTTTCTCACAAGAAAGGACCCTCTAAAAGAGACAATTTTAGAAGGAAACCTTCCCAGAAGAAAGACTTTTCTAAAAAAGAAGTCCCAAAAAGAGACTTCAAGAGCTTTACTTGTTTTAATTGTGGGAAAAAAGGCCACACTTCAAGGTTTTGTCGAGTCCATAAAAAAATTAATGAACTTGTTCTCGAAGAAGAAATCCTTGATCAAATTAACCAATTAATGGTTGATTCTGATGAAGATTTCTCTTCCGAGTCTTCTACTTCAGGTTTTCAAATCAATGATATTGAAGCCTCCTCTTCAGATTCTGATTCGGAACATGATTTAGAAGAAACTCTTCAAATCAACGTTCTAACTCAAGAAGAAAAGCTTTTCCTTGATGCTCTGGACGAAGAGTCCGATCCTTCTATTAAGCAAAAAATCTTGCATAATTTAAATCCTTCTCCTTCCATTCGGATTGAAAAAATCCCTTATAATTTAGATTCCATTCTTAACAGGAGTTCTAAACCCAAGAACAAACCTGTTAACATTAATGATTTAAGCAATGAGATACAGCGGCAAAAGATTGAGATACAAAATCTTAAGCTTGCTCAAATCGAGCTCCAAAAACAGTTTCTTGACTTTAAAGAAAAAGATCTGAAAAAGAAAGGAGCCGAACAAACGTCCTCTCCTACTTCTTCTCTTAATATTAATTCTGAAACCATTGAAAGACATGACTCTCAGTTTTTAATAAATATGCTTACTGAGATTACGTCGAGAAAAATGGTTATTAATATTGTTATTAAAATTCATGATTTTATTCTTCGAACAACAGCCCTTTTTGATACAGGAGCAGACCTCAATTGTATCAAAGAAGGTATTGTTCCTACCAGGTATTTCGAGATGTCATCAGAAAGGCTAAGCTCAGCCAGCGGTGATAAACTCAGAATACGTTATAAGATTCCTGAGGCATTGGTTGTACAGGACCATGCTTCTTTTAAAACCTCTTTTATTTTATTCCAAAATATTAGCCAGAATGTCATTTTAGGTACTCCTTTTATGGCTTTAATCACTCATTTTCTTATCACACCAGAAGGGATTGAAACCAATGTATTTAATGAAAAAGTCATTTTTGAATTTATTACTAAGACCCAAACGAGGTCTTTGAACTCTCTTCAAGAGCACTCGATTTCCCAGATTAACTGTCTTATCCAAGACAAAGAGACTCATCTCTCTTTCCTCAAAGAGGAACTGGGACTTAAACGTATCGAGCAAAGGCTCCTTGAGCCTTCTGTTTCTAACAAGATCTCTAAACTAGAGACTCTTTTCAAAACAAATGTTTGTTCTAATATTCCGCATGCTTTTTGGCATAGACGTAAACATATTGTCAATCTTCCATATGAGCCTGACTTCTCTGAGAAAAACATTCCTACTAAGGCAAGGCCCACTCAGATGAATCATGAGGTGATGGAACATTGTAAGAAGGAGATCAATGACCTACTGGATAAAAAACTTATCCGGAAAAGTCAATCCCCTTGGAGTTGTTCGGCTTTTTATGTCAACAAGGCATCTGAAATTGAACGCGGAACTCCTCGTCTTGTCATCAATTACAAGCCTTTAAATATTGCTTTAAGTTGGATACGTTATCCAATTCCTAATAAAAAGGACTTGCTTAACAGACTTCATAAATCAAAAATCTTTTCGAAATTTGATATGAAGTCTGGCTTTTGGCAAATACAAATCGCAGAGAATGACAGGTATAAAACCGCCTTCACTGTACCATTCGGGCAGTTTGAATGGAATGTCATGCCTTTCGGTTTGAAAAATGCCCCTTCTGAATTCCAAAGAATTATGAATGACATCTTTAATCCTCATTCTGATTACATTATTGTTTACATTGACGATGTCCTAGTCTTTTCAGATAATGTTGATATCCATTTCAAGCATCTTTCACATTTCTTTAATACTGTCAGAACTAATGGACTTACTCTTTCTCCTACAAAGTTAGTTCTTTTCCAAACAAGAATTCGTTTTTTGGGTCATGATATTTCTTTTGGTGCTTACAAGCCTATAGCACGTTCTATTTCTTTTACTGATAAATTTCCAGATGAAATCATAGATAAAACTCAGCTCCAAAGATTTTTAGGATGCCTGAATTATATCATTGATTTCTTTCCCAATATTAATATTATTTGTAAACCTTTACATCAGCGCTTAAAGAAAAACCCTCCTCTCTGGTCTGATGAACACACTAACGTAGTTAAAAGGATCAAAGCCCAAGTCAAGGAAATTCCTTGTCTTCACCTCTCTGACCCTTCTGCCTTTAAAATAATTGAGACAGATGCTTCAGAGATTGGGTATGGTGGAATTCTTAAGCAGCTTATAAATGGTAAGGAGCAAGTGGTCCAGTTCATCTCCAAACACTGGAATGAAACTCAACAAAACTACTCCACCATTAAAAAAGAAATTCTTGCTATCGTTCTTTCTGTTTCGAAATTCCAAGGAGATGTTTTGAACAAAAAATTCCTCCTTCGCATCGATTGCAAATCTGCAAAATATATTCTTCAGAAAGATGTGTTAAATATTGCCTCTAAACAGATCTTTGCACGTTGGCAAGCTATCCTTTCTGTCTTTGAATTTGATATTGAATTTATAAATGGTAGTAAAAATTCTTTACCAGATTTCCTCACACGCGTATTTTTACAGGGAAAACCTCCCAACCATGCCTCCCAAACCGAGAGGCAAAGATAGTGGAAAGGCACCACTGCCTTTACACAACTCCCCTTCGGCTTCGTCCATTCCCCGGCCTAGAGGCCTAACCCCTGTAAAATCTTGGTATGATATTGTGACTGAAGAACACGGTCGTCAACCAGCACCTCCCAGGGTGCCCTCTCTTCCGGCTCCAAGAGCTTCTCAGGCCCAACGAGTTCTTTCTCCGGCTCTGTCTACAACGTCTAGACAACCTTTGCCCAGGATGGGTGTGCAGACACGCGCCTCCTCCAGAGCGCTAAGTCTTCTGCCGTCGCAGACACTTCCCCAACAGCAGGTAATCTCTACTTCTCTAGGGAAACAAGTGGTTGTCACCACCCAGGGGACTGCTTACCTAAAATCCCCCTGGTTTCCTAAAAGTCAAACTATGACCATCATTAATGTAGATAAAGAATTTTTGGATCCTGATCCTTTTACTTGCATTTCAAAGTTTTTCCCGCCTAACTGGTTTTTTATGCCTCATGATAATTCCAAGAATTTGGATTACTATGAGAAAATTTTAATTGAGACATGCAGTGTTGAATTTAAACATTTCATTAAAGGAAACCCCGACGGGACTCCGAGTTATTCGACGGCCAAGATCTTAGGGATCATACATCCCAAAGACTGGCTCCCCCATCCTTATTCCCTAGTCAGTTTTGAATCCAGCTCGACTAGCCCCTTCTTACATAGTCCTATTTATAACTACTTTGACTACCAACAAGCTTGGTTTATTTCTCTGTATCGTCAAAACTCCCAGAGAACTCATACCTGGCTTCTCTACTTTGATGAAAATTTCAATACGGACAATCTGCCCATCTGGTTCAAAACCTGGTGGAATTTCTTTGGGGCAACTCCCGACATCCTTCCACCCCCTGTACAGTCTTCGTTTAAGATCTTCTCCGAAGACTTTTCTCCTTCTTCTCCTGAGAACGAATTCCCAAAACTCCTACTCTTTTGCATCTATTTTCGCATTTCCTGGGTCACTGCCTGGGGTCTTGATTACTATAATTCTCCAGGCACCAACGACAATACCTTGATCCGTACATTACGGACCAAGTGGTGGGACAATTTTAAATTTTTTGATAAATGCTCTGATGAGGCTGTTACCAGATGGATTTCAGCTTTTAATTTGAAGCAGACAAGTCTGCCTGCTCTGGCTTATGCCCCCAACAACAAAAAGGCACTTATTATGGCAAGACTGGCCCAAGCCAAAACCGACGAAGAATTTCAGCGTTTACTCCTCGACGTCCAGTCTGATCTTCAGGAGACAACCTCCGAACAGGGCTCCACCGAGTACCCCGGCCCTTACGACAATGAAGACATGTTAGAAAGAGGCCCTTTAGATTCTCTTTATGACATCAAGAAACCTTAATCTTCATTGTTATTTTTTACTGTTCATACGTATTTTGTAATAGCACTGTAGCAACAGTCAAAGTTCACTGTAGCCACAGTTAGTTTCACGTGCTTCACTGTACTCACTGTACACTGTAGCGGTCACTGTACTAATAGTGCCAACGGCTCTTTATTACTACAACTTGTCTCCAGTCGAAGGCAGACGTTGCAAGACCCAAGCAGAGAAGAACTCCGAGAAACTCTCTCTCTCTCTCTCTCTCTCTCTCTCTTCGTCTCAAGATCTCACTGATCTTTCTCTTCTCTCTTCGATCTAAACACGGTTCTTCTTCTTCTTCTTCTCAAGTCTCAAACGAGACTCAAACACATTCTCTTTTACACTCTTCCAAGCTTCAAACTGAAGCCTCCTTTCCCAGAACCTCCTCTGAACCAGAGTAAGTTCTTCCTCTCCCGATCTAAAAATCTCAGATCGGTTTTTCGTACAGTACTCTCCTTTCTTCAGATCTGCAACCAGATCCCTCTTTAGGCGCAGAAGTTCTCAAGCTTTCTCCTTAGCTTGTTGATCTTCTTCTACTTTTGTAATGCACAGATCCTACAGATCTTTTACTTTTCTTGTACTGTAAACCTTTGATTTCATCTATAAATATGATGTATTTCTTCTATACCTCCGCACAAACCCATAATTCACATGGCTCTGCCGTGATCTGTGGTGTTTAGTGGTTGTTCTTTTTTCTCGCATTTAAATTTCTGTACCTTTCACTCTAATACATTCATGCTTCTGTACCTGATCCACAATTACAAAGTCATTAGATATTGCTTACGGGCAAAAGTTGGTGGCTAAGAAGCACTCTCTGAGTGTACATGCTTTATACATCCACTGAGAGCTTACAAGTGGAGTAAGACCTTTGGGTGAAGCCACTTGCCAAGACCAAAGAAATCCCAACTTTGCTTTGTTTTCCATATCTTAAGACTTGTTCTTAGTGGGTTTCTTTTACGTTTTCTTTTTGTCACTACGGCAGGCCGAGCCGCCTTACGCTTAATGTTGTATCTTTACCTTGCCGCTCTTTTTGTGTGTATAGCATACATTGCACTTGCTTTCCATATAATGCATAACATCCGTACTTTTTGTTTATCTTTTTGTTAATTCTTTTTCTCTTCTTTGCCTTTATCCTTGGATTTCCTCCCCTTGTTCTTAACTGTCTATAGAGTCCTAGTTATTTCTCCCTCTATACCTTACCCTTAGATCTTAGTGGTTAATATATATACTGAATGGCATGCGCTCGTCAGGGTTAGTTTGGTGTTTTCCCTATTAATGCCGGGAATAATTAACCCACTTTTCTTCCTTCTTTTCCTTGTTTCTTCTTTTTTCCGAACCCCTCTTTTGTCCAAGTTAAGATTTCATGGAATTGATGGCCTCGCTTGTATAAGGTACTTCTTGTCCATAGAATCCTACCTCTCTTTCTCCCTAAATGAGAATACATTAGGATGGATCGGATTTGAGTATGTCATAAATAAGTACGACTCAAATTTATATTGACCTATTACTTTCTAAATAATTTAGATAATCCTTATCCAGGCATGACTAACTTTTCTTTTAACACCACAGCAAATTTAAAATCTGTTATTCTGCCATCGGCACCACGCCGAACCGCCTCTGCAACCCGGCCACCTCCTGGAATTGGGATCTGAGAGTGAGATCCAAACTTTTCAACGCTCTCAATCCCGGTCAAAAGAACAGAGCACCTCTGGTGCTTTACCGGAATCGTCGAAGATGATGATCTCCGAGGGATTGCGACTTCTTCCTCCGTCTTCATTAAGATGACGCGGCTAGTGACAAGAATGAGCGAAGGGAGAGGTAGAGAGAGGAGAGTTCGAGCCCCAGTAAGCTCGCAATTTAGCTTAAATTTGAAAATATATTAAAAATAGGCCTTTTCAAATTCGAAAGATCCATATATAATCCACTTAAATATAAAAAAGCTAGGTTATATGGAGATTTATGACATATTTTGACGAGTTTCCTTAACGTTTTGAAAATACCAATCCATATATATATGCTTATGACAAGTACACTTGTCTTGTCCAATTTAATATTGTCTACTTTGCTACAGGAATATTATGCCAAAAGCGAAACACATGTTGCATGTCATTGCCACACACACGTTGCACGTCATCTTTTCTTTATTCGAAGCGTCTCCTTTTAAAAGTAAGAATTAAAGGTTTATATTCCAAAATTAATGGTGGGAGGAGGGCCACACAAGATAAGTACTAGACTATCAGGCCATTCACTACAAGTGATTTTAAATCTCTCATGATTATTAATTCCTTATGAGAAGAATAATTATGTAGAGAATATCAAAACTTCATCCTTAGACAACGGACATGTTAAATTGATGTGGTCCTCATACAAAAAAGATTGATAATTGGAACATATAGAAAATGACTCGAGGATCTAAGCCCATGTAAAGGGATATTCGATCCAAATGTTGAAATTGCCATCTATGGAGAAGAAAAACATGGACATATCACTCACTGAAAATTACAAATTTAATTGGGTTGTTAGTGCTTTCAGCAAATTCACATTGTAAATGAAAGAGTTCCTTTTGCTAAGATTGATGTAGCTTATGAAGTATTGTTAAATGCAATTTGATCCTTCTAATTGAGATCGATCATGTGATATGATATTTGCATAGTGAAAAAAATATCAGATTCTCCAATAGGTGTACAACGCAATATAATAAGCTTTGCTATCCAAACTACAACTTGAGGAAAAAGAAAGATTCCAATTCTTTTAGAAAAGAAAGCACATACCGTACATTGTGACTCGATGCCACTTGTCTATGTATATGATGTGGAATCAGCAATCAATGCCAGTTCAGTTTGTGAAAATATTCTTAACTCTTTATTTTCAAGAAGGATATGAAAAAGTAAAATCTTCTTCTTGTAAATTTGTTGCTTTCTTGAAAATGTCGTGTTACGGTTGTAAAAATATATGTTCTCATCATATGAGAAAATATTATGAAAATGCTGTTTCTAGAAGCAACTTTAAACGTACAAAAAAAATGAACATTGTTTCCAGTGCGGTCTTCGTTTGATAATTGAATCGGTTTACTTTACTAAATATCGATACATACCCGAGGAGCTCATCCCATTGGCGTAACAAAATAATGAACTAGCATTTTCAGAAAAGGTTTTCCTTTTAGGACTGAGAAGAAGGGGGGTGGGAGAAGAAGGGAATCGTAAGTTGCTTGTTTCTATAATAAGGCTTAGTCAATAGCCCAAAGAAGGAAGGAATCATTCCAAAAGTGTTATCTCGTGATGACTTGTCACATTTATCTAAAGGAAAATGTGATTATTACATTTTGCCAACCAAAAGATCATATTCTTTGATAGAAGAGTTACAACAACGTTTGTATGGAATTTTCGCAGTGGAACAACTTATGCTTCTTGGGTTGCCTGAAAATACAAAGCGGCAAAAAAGACATTGTCTATTTACTAATTACTTAGCTCGCACTTTATACGGGCATGCATTGTCTATATGCATATTTTCAGTATTCCACTAATATGAGATGTCATGTAAGATAAAAAAAAATACATTTGTCTAATGGTAATTTTTTTATAGAAAAAAATATCATACTTTTTGAAGGTGTAAGATTGATATGCGGCATTGCTTTGATGTGAGCACAATTTGAGGAGCTTAATGGCTTAATCTCCAATAAGATAGCAAGATAATTGACTCCTTTTCATGAACCAGATAGGGCCTTGAAGGCTTAGTCTCTGATTGAATATGGTTGAGGTATTGATGACCTGAACATTTGGTGAGTTCTTGTCGGTACTTATTTCTAAATCATTTCATTCTCGGTACTTATTTCTCTGCTTGACTTAGATTTTTTATCGTCTTTTGTTACCCATTTCCTATTATCCTCGTGAAATGCTGTGTAAGGGTTTTTTTTTTCTCCGTTTTCTCTTGAAAATTTAGTCTTGGTTGATGCATATTTTGCTTTTGTTCTTCATTCCCTGCGTTGCTCCATGAAGTTAAAGCTTCTGAAAAGTTTCCAAGTTTGCATCCACTCTTTCACTAAAACTATTGATCTTTCTCTACTTGGACACAATTTTGTAGCTCACAGAGTTGTCTTGGCTTTCCGTATAAAAGTTTTTTTTTCTAAACTTTAAATAAATGATGAGTTATTTGACTGTCCGAGTAACTTCGCTTTTCAAATTTTTTCGCCCTCTATCTTTCATATACGAGCTTTCCAAAATTGATTAAGGAAAAAGGTGGAGGGCAGTTGTTACTGCGGTATTCAGTCTTGAAAGAAACTCTTCCCAGTTTTTAGCCGCACGCGCTGCTCGGAGCCTTTTTTTTATAGCTTTAATTCAAAGTGTGTCTCCATTTAAAAGCAATAAATAAAAAATAAAAAATAACGATACAACAACTAAATCCAAATTTATTAACTCGTCGGTCATTGAAAAAGATCTTTGTCTGATCCAATGTTTATGCATAAAAATATGTCACTGGTTGTAACTATGCCAGTGTAAAAATTCCTAGCAGAGGCGAAGCACCACTTTCCTAGACTCTGGCTATCTTGAATTCACATAATTTCATAAAGGAGTATATTTGGCACCACTAAAAAATTGTATAGGTGTTTCTTTTTTCCGAAAATTAAATGATTTAGAAAATATTTTCTTAAAAATAATATAATGTATGACTCACAAAAATGTGTAACGAAAAAAAATTGTTATTGTCAATGAAAATATCTAGACATATATCGGGGTCAAATTATAATTTTTTCCAATTACTTCAAATGGAAAGTGTGATTATCTTGTAAAAAAGTATTTTTTAACTGATTTATTTCTGACGAAATAAACGGGGTTGAGTGTCATCTCTAATATTCCTAAGCAAATAATTATCAAAATACCCACAATGGTTTCTAAGCCGGCACGGACATACATTAATGATCTAAGTTCCACAAATCGGAAATTACCGCAAAAGAGCCCAATCGCAACAAAATTACAAAATTGTCCTCAAATGTATTATTTCAGTCCATGAACCCGAAGAAAGATTCGAATGTCACAAATAACACTTGAGAAACATAAATAAAAACATTCGATAGGGTTCATCCTAAAAAAATGCGAGCGTCTATATAGATATACAGACAAGTTCATGTTTTCCGGAACGTCCACACTAGACAATCCCACGATATGCACAATGTATAAAAAAATCAATGTATAATATTTTCCCATCAACAATGAAAATTATTAGATTTTCAGCCACCGAGCAGAACCAGATTACAAAATACTCTTATTTTCCCATTATTTTCACAAATTTGGGAAATAGCAAAAATTATGAAAATTCTCAAACATACCCAGAATGTGGAAACTTCCGTGCCCATGATGCAATCGGACGTCAAAGAAAAGCTGTGCGAGCCACTTGAAGTTGGCACATGCGTCGAATGACCTAAATTTCAGATTTTTACAGATTCAGGCCAACTTTGAACCTCATAAATAGCTCCTTTGTCTGAATACCATTTCGGACGAATCGGGTGTGCACGACATCAATAGCCAAATCATTTTCAATTTATGATAATTTTGAAGCGAGAAAATCACCAGAAGACGATACTAATCACGCTCCAAATAAGGCTGCTTTGAGTTCGAGTCGTGGCCAGCAGGCTCGACGCTTTCAACCTTGTTTCTCCCTAACCATGTTGTCAAATCGTCGCGAAATTAGTGTCTTTTAAAGCGTAAATTCCACAATGGATCAAATTATAGGCACGGTTCTCTCAAGAGCCTGTCCAGAAAAATCTCACTACCTGACCAAAGTTTCTGCTTCTCCAAGAATCCGGCATAATAGCCATAAAACTAAGAAATTTATGATGTCGGGGATCTTACCCAACGAGTTTGCATGGTGTGTCTTTGACAACTATTGATCCAAACACTATCGGTTTCTCCTTCTTCTTTTTTGCCTTTTTTTTAATGCTGCTAAATGTGAAGTGAATAATTGAATACACAAATGACTTTTACATATGAAAAATGGAAAAGTTTTAATCAAATCGTGTTTGAGTCACGGTTTGATTTACTTCCCACGAATAGTTAATAATCTGAAATAAATGGATAGATAGACAAATAGACTAATAAATACCATAGATAAGAGAATGGGGATCCGGAAGTAAAAATACATTAGTACACACGAGTGATCGAGTTTTCATTTATTTATTACTAGCTAAGAAAAGGGCATATGGAACGCACACACGACTATACTCACATTCACTATGGTCACTTCGATGAAAGCAATTCCTCTACAGATGCCCTTGTTGCAGATATAACTACTTGCAATCACACGGCCTTGATATCAACACGCTCGATGACAAGCCCTGCCCTCCAGCTTTTGAACGACGCCTCCATTAAAAAATCAATCTTGCCCACATTGTCCGCCGTCATGTTGAACTGCCCGACCTTCAGTTCGTACCATGGACCCTCTCCCAATTTTTTACCAGGCAACTTCGCCTGCCCCTCTATGTTGCCATCTTTTGGGGTAATCAGTCTCAGGTTCACCTCCTTCCCCATCATATCGAGCAACTTCTTTTCCTGCGGTTCCTGCGGTTCCTCCGGTTCCTCCATCCTAATCCGAAACGAGACTATATAATCAAAACCCTCTGAAAGGTTCATTGTCCAAAACGATCCTCTAACTTCTAGCCATTTTGTCTTCTTCACCTTCGCACTTTCGACGTCATCACTGAAGTAATTTTATTTGAACGTTGTTGATTAGAGAATAATTATCAAGTCTACTGCTAATATAATTTTTTTTTACATATTCGCAGCTGGATAAATGACATGTAGATAAATTTGGTTACAAATGCATAGAAAGTGATTTACATTGATAGTAGACTTGATAAAATCTTGAGTATGAGTATTTAGAGATCCGCACTAGACAAACTCTTTATGTCAATTGTAAGTAGAAATTAAAAGTAAAAAAGTATATTAAAACATAAGTATATAACCCTTGACAGTTCGTTATTAATTAATTATTCTTAATTTGGCCAACTATACATAACTATAATATACATATATATGTGTGCATAAATTTATTTACCATATACCAAATAGCATCTCTACTCTCTCCGTATTTTTCCCAACCACCTTAAAGCCACCGCCTCTAGAAAACCATCGTACTCTCTCCTTATTTTTCATCCACTCAAAAAGGAAAAAAGAAATCCAATGAAAAGCATAAAATATGAGACAAGCTCAAGTAGATTACAATTTGATAAAATCATAACCCGGTTAGGTTTGATCATTAAGTAGAAAGAATAAAAGCCATAACTACAACTGCAATATTATGAGGAACACATAGAAGAAACAGTCCAATCAAAGTTTGGAAAATTGAAATAGGTTTGATTTTCTAATCATTAAGTAAGTCAACTAGGTCATAATATCTGGTTTTTAGTATATAGTGCACTTACTAACTTTGACAGCAACATTTGAAGATGAAACTAAAATTTTATTCATTAGAAATATCTTGCGCTCTTAATTTAATTGGCTCCTCATGCCGTTATGAAGGCAAAAACGATAATTTAGATACCAAGACCGAAGAACGATTCCTTCTTTCCTAGGGACATTCATACAATTTTCCCTAGATGGTGGGGACCAATCGAAGAGTCACAAATTCACCTCTACCTTGAAAGTACATAGAGAAACCAAAAGGGAGACTTCAAAACCATAGTTTATTTGGGTTTGAAATTGCCTAATCATATTATTTTGGGTTTGAATAAAATAATGATTCAATGATTGGAGGCTATAATAGGCATATTACAACTATTCGATTTTTATGGTTAATCCTCAATTTATTCATAATATCAATTTATACGCAAACATAGAAGATTAGAACCGTACATAGCATGGGTACAAACAGAAGTATACAAGTCAAAATCCATAGCTCAAATTTAGTCGACGAAATAACGTGGGCATTTAAGGTGTTAAAGTAGAACGAAAGTTTTACCCCGAGAAGGTGGCAAGAGACAATCCTAGCCATCTATCTATGTAGTACAAGAGGGTGAAACATCAACAACATTATACCAAAAGAATAATTTTAAGAATTATCAATTATAAGATAGAATATTATGTATACTACCATTAATACCCTGAAACAAATTTTCGTCTCTTGCTATGGTTTCCTTCTTTAGAGTTTCCCTCAATAATTCCTGCAAAATGGCTTCCTCAATCTTCTTTATATTTATCTTTATCTGATGTCATTCATACATTACTAAAATATGAAAAAGTTCAATTAGAGCCGCAGCGTAAGGTAAGGTGCAAAAAAAAAAGTTATATATCTTGTTCCAAGGACTCAAAAGTACCTTTCTTTTTTCCAATGCCAATATTTAGGATCATCACTGTTGGTGATGTTGAGTGCCCTGGCATAGATTGCAAAACAGTCTCGATCCTTCTCATCAACCCAATACCTCTGCTCCATATATCGTTTTGAAATTTGAGTAGAGAAACATCAACAAGTGCGTGTGGAGGTCAGAGAAGAGAAGGAACTTCATTAGCAAGTTACCATCAACCCAATGATACTTCGAGGTATTGTAATATATATTTAAGTATGCATGTGCGTATGTATGTATGCGTGCGTTCATGCTTAACGACATTACTGAAGCATCGTATTGTTTTTCTAGATCAATGTGCAAAGCTAGTGAGAAAACGCTATTCATGTATAGACCTATCTCGTCTAGACGTATAAAATACAAAGACATTATTAAACAAACATAAAGAGGAAGAGAAACCAATGCCATCGTGTTTGAAATGATCGACCACCATATCTCTTTGACAGGTAGCTTCCTCTCTTTCATGAAAATTGAAGAAAAAGGGACACACATGTTCGTACACGTACAAACGTTCCGATACGGAGAAGAATTTGCGCGTTTTCTAACAGTGCTCTCAGAACACTTCGTGAAAATGGACATGCACCTACATCACTCAACTCTACCGACATAAAAATATATATCCGCGGGAGAGAGAGAGAGAGAGAGAGAGAGGCTTGCCTTCATCTTATCTTTGTAAACAACGCCTTTCAGAAGTTCACGGATCCTGTCTGCGTTGGATGGGTACTCACGAGGATCGATGTCTTGGCCAGCTTCCAACAAGAAGCTGACTTGCCTGTACTTTTTCAAGGTCCAAGGCTGCGGATTCTGCGCCATTTTGTTCTTCAGTAATGCATGACGCCGATCAATCCATTTAAAGAAAGGGGTTTATATATATATATTGGATGGCATGCGCTCGTCAGGGATAGTTCCGTCTCTTTCCCCATTAATGCCGAGAAAGGAATAATTAACCCACTTTTCTTCCTCCCTTTCATATTCTCTGCTTTTTTCCAAACCCCTCTTTCTTCCCAATTAAGGTTTCATGGGATTGATGATCTCTCCTATATAAGATATTTCTTGTCTGTACTATCTTACCCATCCCCCTCTCTTGCCAAATGAGGACTTTTTAGCGGTAGAGGCTTCAAATGAGTATAGTAGGTACATTTGAGTTTACGTCATAAATGAATACAGCCCAAATTTATATCGACCTATTTATATTCAAAATAACTTAGATCGTCCATGTCCAACCAAATTGACATTCAAACATGACCGACTATTTTTTTTTCTCTTTTTTACTCTATAGCAAGTTTGAAATATGTTAGAAGCAAAGAGAACATACGGATGAATTTCCCTTATCCACCACGCTAAACCGCCTCAGCAAGCCGGCTACCGCCTGGAACAGTGGGCACGGCGAAGCCTCGTCCCAGCGAACCCCAACCTCCGCAGCCCTAAGCCAACGCTCCATCCTCCACAGTCCTCGCCCCTTTGGCCCTACGACTTTAAAAAAGACGATTCTCTTGGGTTGCCATTCAAGAACCTCGGAATTAGAATGGAGCAAAACAGAGGACCGAGGTATGAAGCCGCGTCCAGCGTTTTAATCAATGATCGAAGCTTCTGCTATGTCAACAGCAGAAATCGTGGCCAGCAAGAGTGCCTGAGCGAGATCCGAGTATTTCAGACCTTCGCGGACCGGAGAGAGAGTAGCGAAGAGCACTTGTGATATTCCTTCAATATAGCACCAGCAGCGACAACGAGCGGCGACGAGGGGTCAGGGGCCGCGACGAGTGGCAACGAGAGCGTTCGGAATCGGGATCTGAAAGGAGTCTTCGACCGAGATCCAAACTTTTCAACGCTATCGGTCACGGTCAAAACAAGAGAGCACCTACGATGATGTCCGAGGGCTTGTGACTTTTTCCGCCGTCTTCATTGAGACGACGCGATTCTCGACTAGAAAGAGCGAAGAGAGAGAGAGAGAGAGAGAGAGAGAGAGAGAGAGAGAGAGAGAGGAGAGTTTGTGCCCTAGTGAGTTGGCAATTTAGCTTAAACTTGAAAATACATTAAAGATAGGCGTCAAATTTGAAAAGACCATATATAATCCATCGACAAAAAAAGCTGGGTCATATACTAAGGCATATTTTGACGAGTTTACTCAGCGATTTCAAAATACCAATCAAATATACTTATGCTTTTGACAAGTACACTTGTCCAATTTAATCTTGACTACTTTGCTAGAGGAATATTATGCCGAGAGCCATACACATGTTGCACGTCACCCTTCTTTTATTTTGATTCGAAGCGTCTCCTTTTAAAAGTAAGAAACAAAGTTCCATATTCCAGAGTTGATGGCGGGAGAAGAGGGTCGCACAAGATAAGTACTAGACCATTGGAGCAATTCACCACAAGTTATTTTAATCTCTTGCGATCATTAGTTCTTTATGAGAAGAATAATTATGCGAAGAAGAATCCAAACTTCATCCTTAGATAATTGACATGTTAATTTTGATGTGGTCCTTGTACAAAAAAGATCGATAATTGGAATAGATAGAAAATGGCTCGATACTCTAAGCCCATGTTAAGGAGTATTCGATGCAAACAGTGGAATTGCTATGTGTGGAGAAGAAAAACATGAACATAACACTATTTGAAATTACATACTTATTTGGGTCATTAGTGCTCTCAGCAAACCCACATTGTAAATGAAAGAGTTACTTTTGTTAAGATGGGTGTAGCTTATGAAATCTTGTTAAATGCAATTTGATCCTTCTTGTAGAGGGGATCGATAATGTGATATGATGTTTGCATGGCAAGAATGAATATTAGCTTTTCCATAGTGGGTGTACAACGCAATATAATAAATTTCGCTATCCAAACTACAACTTTAGGAGAAAGAAAGATTCCATTTCTTTAGAAAAGAAAGCACGTAAGTTATGCTGTGATTTGATGCCATTTGTCTATGCAAATGGTGTGGAATCAACATTCAATGCCAGTCCTGTTTGTGAAGATATTTATAGCTCTTTATTTTCAAGGAAAGTATGATGGAAAAAAAAATCTTCTTCTTGTAGGTTTGTTGTTTTCTTGAAAATTTAGTGTTCCATTTATAAAAATAAATGTTTTCATCATATGAGAAAATATTATGAAAATATTGTTTCTAGAAGCAACTTTTAATGTAAAAAAAAAAACATTGTTTTCAATACGGTCTTTGTTCAATAATTGAATTTTACCAAACATCCATACATACCTGAGGATATCATTCCATTCACGTAACAAAATTAGGAACTAACATTTTCAGAAAAGATTTTCCTTTTGGGACTAATTAGAAGGGGGAAAAAAGAATAAGGGAATCATAAGTTGCTTGTTTCTAATAGGTTCAGTCAATAGCCCATAGAAGGAAGGAATCATTTCAAAAGTATTATCTATTGATGACTCACCACATTCATGTAAAGGAAAGGATGAGGATTACATTTTGCCAACCAAAAGATCAGATTCTTTGATAGAGGAGTTACAACAACGTTTGTATGGAATTTTCACAATGGAACAACTTATGCTTCTTAGGTTGCCTGAAAATACAAAGCGGCGAAAAAGACATTGTCTATTTACTATTAGCTCGCACTTTATGCGGGCATGCACTGTCTATATGCATATTTTCAATAGTATTCCATTAATATGAGATGTCATGTAAGATCAAAAGATGCATTTGTTTAAATGGTAATTTTTTTTAGAAAAAAATATCATACTTTTTGAAGGTGTAACGTTAATATGCGGCATTGCTTTGATATGAGCACAATTCGAGGAGCTTAATGGCTTAATCTCCAATAAGATAGCACGATCATTGGCTCCTTTTCATGAACCAGATAGGGCCTTGAAGGCTTAGTCTCTAATTGAATATGGTTGAGGTCTTGATGACCTGAACATTTGGTGAGTTCTTGTAGACTTGGTTGCTGGGGTCTTGACGACAAAACTTTTGATTGGGGTCGTGATGATCTAAATACGATAGATTTTTTTTTTTGCATTTTTGTAAGTTCTTTAATTATCCCGAACTTCTTCGTAGCAAATCTGCAAAATCTAAAGTCTCCATCTGTTCTTTCCAAATTGAATCGAGAGCACTCCTCTTTATAGAATTGTTTCTCCAATATTTTATAAATATCCAATCCGTACTGAATTTTTTTATATGATAAGTCAATCAACCAATATATTGACTCAAGTTCAACCGATCTGCTACTAAAAACATTCCCTAATTTGATTGGACAATAACACTTGCAAAAAAGAATTGCCGAACAGTAAAATATTTATGTAGAATTTGGTAATTGGCCCAAAACTTCCCTGTTTATAAGTACCTTCAAGAAACTACGTTCAAAATAAGCCACGTTAGTGAAGACTATAATAGTAAACACTTCCTATAATATATATTTCCAGGTATAGAATAAAAAATGGCTAAAATATTGATGTACTTTCTCATCATGCAATTTCTAGCATTTATATTCAGCATATGTAAAGTATAAAAAATGGGAGATGATAGGGAACGATTATATTTTTTCTCTCTAATCTATCTTTTTGTCAAGTTCAAACCCAATAAGAGACAAAATCTTCACATAATTCAATTCTGGAAAATTTAAATCCCATAAGAGATATATACCTTTCTGAGTACTTCTGCTAGTCCAAAGGATATAGATCTTATTGTAATTTTACGCTACTTAGCGCTTGATAAATCACTTTGCAATATAATGTTATTAAGCTTAGCCATTGATAGAAAAAGTTCTTAAAAGATGCATGATCTTTCTAATAAAACTATTCATCTTCCTTCTTGCCATTTCTTTTTGGTAACTCTTTGATCTCATTCTCGGTACTTATTTCTCTGCTTGACTATAGATTTTCTGATCTGTCTTTTGCCAACCATTTCCTATTATCCTCATGATATCCTGTGTAAGAGTTTTTTATCACCTCCCTTTTCTCTGTGAAAATTTAGTCTTAGGTAATGCATATTTTGCTTTTGTTATTCATTCCCCGCATTGCTCCGTGAAGTTAAAACTCCTGAAGAGTTTCCAGTTTGCATCCACTCTAACTATTGATGTTTCTCTAATTTTACTTGGAGACAATTTTGTAGCTCAGAGAGTTGTTTCAGCTTTCCGTATAAAAGTACGATTTTTTAATTTAAATAAATGATGAGTTATTTGACTGTCGGAATAACTCCGCTTTTCAAAAAAATTCAGCCCCTATCTTTCGTATTTAAACTTTACAAAATTGAATTTTTAATTAGGACGAGGACAATTTTTAATTCGGCCCCTAAGGGCGCGTTTGGTAACTATTTTCATTCTCAGTTTCTTATTCCCGGACGAGTTTGAGACGAGAAACTTGTTTGGCAAATTCTCATTCTCATTCTGTTCTCGAAATGAAAAAATGGCTAGGGATGGGTTTGGAACGAGAAACGAGAATAATTTTTTTTTTATTCTCAATTTATGGGACAAGAATGTACAGTACCAATTAATAAGTTAATTTTTTATATTTCATTTTTGTCTCTTGCCGCCTCTGTCGATCATTGGCCACTGCTGCTGCCGGTCGTCGCCGTTGGCCGCAGGTCATCGGTCTCGGCCGCCGATCGCTGGTCATTGACCACTGTTGCCGCCCGCCACCAGTTGTTGCTGTCAATCGCCGATCGCCGGTCGCCATCGCCGATCATCGGTCCCCGCCGCCATCGGCCGCCGATCATCGGTCCCCGCCGCCGACCGCCAATAGCCACTGATTGCCGGTCGCCAGCCATCGCATTTCTTTTAGTATTGGGATGAGAAATTTTATGCAATTACCAAACACGTTTCTCTTCCCAAAAATTCATCCAAGAACCATTTCTCAAAAAAATTCATTCTAAAAAAAAAACTATTTTTGGGATGAGAATGGTTACCAAACGCGCCCTAAGGGGTTGGTTGAAAGAAACTCTTCCCAGCTTTTAGCCACACACGCGTTGTACGCGAGCCCTTTTTTTCCCCCTTTAATTCAAAGTGTACCTCTGTTGAAGTTTCAGATTCGAAAGCAAATGGTGGAAGAAGAGGTTCGCATGAGATAATTACTAGATTCTTTACTTGGAGTCACACACTACATGTTATTCTAAACCTCTTGTGATCGTCAGTTCCTTGTGAGAAGAATAATTATGTAGAGAAAAAGCCAAACTCCATAGTTAGACGGTGAAAACGAGACAATATGCGTGTTAAATTGACGAGAACCACATATGGAACAATTAAGAATGACAATTGGAGCAAAGAGAAAATGACTCTAGACTCTAAACCCATGTTAAGGGATATTTGATGCAAAATCTGAAATTGCTAAGAATGGAGAAGAAAAACATGTACACAAGACTTACATATTCAATCGGTCATTGGTGCTCTCAGCAAATTCGCACTGAATATGAAAGAGGTATTTTTGCTAAGAATGGTTTAGCTTATGAAGTCTTGTTAAATGCAATTTGATCATTCCAGTAGAGAACTCCATCATGCGAACATGAAAATGAGATTTCCCACGGTCGATGTACAGCGCACAATTCTAACTTCACTGTCTAAATTACAACTTAAAGAGAAAGAAAGATTCCAATTCTTTTAGAAAAGAAAGCACACTTGGAACATTCAGATTTGATGCGATTTGTCTGTGCAAATGTCATGGAAGTAGCAATCGAGGCTGGTTCAATTTGTGAAAATGTTACCGGTTTTTCTTTTCATTGAAAACATGACAAAAAAAATCTTGTGCTTTTACAATTTTTTTGTTTTATTGTAAAGATCGTTTTTAATTTGTGGAAGAAATGTTCTCAATATTTGCGAAAGTACTATGAAATATTGTTTTTAGAAGCAGCTTTTGATATAGGGAAAAACATGTTTATTCCATAATTGAATCAATCTTCTTTACCACAAACATCCAAACAAGCCTGAGCAACAGATTCCATAAGTGTAACAAAAAATTGAACTAATATACGTTTTTAAAAAATATTTTACTTTTAAAACTCAGAAAAAAGGAAGAAAAAATGTAACTTGTTAGTTTCTGATAAGGTTTAAATTATGAACTGCCAAAAGAAAGGAAGGAATCATTCCAAAAGTGCTATCTCACGATGACTTACAACATACATGTATAGGGAAGGATTTATTTTGCACACCGTAAGATCAAATTCTTTGATAAAGGAGTCGCAACAATCAAATGTTTTTCAGGTTGCGAAAAATGCAAGGCGGGGGTAAAAGACACTTTTGACATTGTTGATTCTATTTGCATCTTCTTCTTCAAGGTAACAATGCCGAACGGGTATGCACATTATCAAATCATTAGCATTTCATTAGAGTGAGATGTTACAGAGAGAAGAAGAAGGAGAGGAGATTCATATAATGGCTATCTCATACTTTTTGAAGGCATAAGATCGATATGTGGTATTAATGTAACGCCCTCCGCCTCGCCACCGACAATATTGTCCTCTTTGGGCCATCCATGTCCCACATCGCCTAGGGAGGGAGTCTTGGGAGAGCTTATATGGGATAAGCTGTCCTTGACCCACCGACAACGCGTTTTCTCGAGGAAAAACAAAGTCGTGAGGGCTAGTGGGGCCCAAAGCAGACAATATTGTCGGTGGCGAGGTGGAGGGAGTTACAAAATGGTATCAAAGCCAACTCTCGACCGCATGTGGTGACCACGGTAGGCGCTCGCTGATGCTGTTGAGGGCACAACGAGGATGTTATGCCATTAAGGGGGGGAGTATAGTAAGTGACATCCTTGTCCCACATCACTTAGGGAGGGAGTCTTGGGAGAGCTTATATGGGATAAGCTGCCATTGACCCACCGGCAACGTGTTTTCTAGAGGGAAAACAAAGCCGTGAGGAAGCGGACAATATTGTCGGTGGCGAGGTCGAGGGCATTACAAAGTGGTATCAGAGCCAACTCCCGATTGCATGTGGTGACCACAGTGGGCGCTCGCTGGTGCCGTTGAGGGCACAACGAAGACGCTGTGCCATTAAGGGGGGAGTATGTGACATCAATGTCTCACATTGCCTAGGGAAGGAGTCATGGGAGAGCTTATATGGGAGAAGCTGCCCTTGACCCCCGACAATGCGTTTTCTCGAGGAAAAACAAAGCCGTGAGGGCTAGTAGGGCCCAAAGAGGATAATATTGTCGGTGGCGAGGCGGAGGGCATTAGAGAGTGGTATCAGAGCTTACTCCCGACCGCATGTGGTGACCATAGTGGGCACTCGTTGATGTCGTTGAGGGCACAGCAAGGACGTTGGAAGTATGTGACATCCCTGTCCCACATCTACTAGGGAGGAAGTCCTGGGAGAGCTTATATGGGATAAGCTGCCCTTGACCCACCGACAACGCGTTTTCTCGAGGAAAAACAAAGCCGTGAGGACTAGTGGGCCCCAAAGCAGACAATATTGTCAGTGGCGAGGTAGAGGGCATTACAATTAATTTGTGGTTTT
This sequence comes from Melaleuca alternifolia, assembly GCA_019926035.1. Classification (NCBI taxonomy): domain Eukaryota; kingdom Viridiplantae; phylum Streptophyta; class Magnoliopsida; order Myrtales; family Myrtaceae; genus Melaleuca; species Melaleuca alternifolia. Next base: position 91,730 of record JAGKPW010000238.1, read on the forward strand.
TGCATGGTTCATATACAAAAAGATAGTGCGATCTTTGATTCCTTTTGATAAATCAAATAGGGCCTTGAAGGCTTGGTATCTAATGGAAGATAGTTGAGGTCTTGATAACCTGAATATTTAGTGAGGTCTCTAGACTTGTTGCTGAGATTTTTATGACAAAAATTTGATCGAGATTGCGATGAACTAAATCCGGTAGTTTTTTGTATTTTTTTTTTAAGTTCTTATATGCTCGGCAACTTCTCAATAGCAATCTAGAAAATTTAAAGTCTCCATCTATTGTTGCCAAAATGAATTCAGAGGCCTCCTATTTATAGAGAATTTTGACCAATACTTGCTTTAATATACATATGTAAAAAAATCCAATCCATATTGAATTTGACATAGATAATTAATTGTCAATCAACCAATATCTTAACTCATGTTAAACTGTTCCGCCCCATGAATACGTATCCTAATTTGATTGGACCATTAAGCTTGCAAAAGAGAATTGTTAATCATTAGATATTTATGCAAGAATTTTGTACTTGGCTCCTAACTTTCGCTGTTTTTATTAAGAAGCTCCATTCAAAATAAGCCATTTTAGTGAAGAGTATAATATAAATTACTTTCTATAATTTATATCTTTTCCAGGATTAGAATTAACAATAGATACAACAGTAAAATACATTCTTTTTATTCATTTTATAACATTTGTATTCAATTATACATATGAAATATTGGATTGGGAGAATATAGAGTATGATTAAAAGTTCTTGCTCTAATTTTTTTATACTGTCGAGTTCAAACCGCGTTAGAGATAAAATCTTCATGTACTTTGTTTCTATCTATTTTTTAGAATTTAAATTCAATAAGAAGTATAACCTAACAACAATAGATGACAAATAGTTAAGTGGAGCCACATTGCAATCACAGGATCAAAGTTACGTGCTGAGTGGTGAGTCCAAGAAAGAGCACTCTCTCAACTACTATTTTAATTATACATAAAAGATTGGACAGAATCAACTCGAAGTGTGTCATGCGTTTGGCTACTTTCTCTATACTCGAAGGTCGGACAATTTACGCTTGATTTGCTTAGACATTGCATTAGGAAGTTTCACAGTGATTTACTTGTCAATTTTCGTAGAAGAACACATTGCAGATGGTTGAATTTTGAGAACTGATAAACTAAGAAGTTCTAAAGGACGGTTTGAATTTTGAGAACTGATAAAGGACGGTACTTATCTTCTTCTTGCAATAAAATATTTAAACTAAAATAATTTCAAATCACTTAAAACGTAGATCATTCATATTTCACTTTTATATTACCTTTTGCGAAGCCTTATTCAAATACAACTTTCATAAGTCATTTTATGTATGTTTTGTGTTCTTCGGAAACTCAACACTATCCCGTCTTATTCTTCCAATTATTATTCTTATGCCTTCAATTAGTATTAATGTAAAACGTGGCCATCATACAAATCTCATAATTTCTCATCCCCAGCATCTCATATAAATGAACTACCAACAATCGGAATAGATATACATGTCCGAGCTAAGGACGGGTTAAGTAACTAGTTTATAATACACATCGATGAAGAAGATGCAGATGGCCTATACATTTTCCTTTGGTCCCGCTTTGCTTAGTTGGAAAGCATTAAATTATTCCGTTGTGCAAGCGCCATAAGAACATTGTTGTGACTACTCTATAAAAGAATCTGTTCTTACGGTTGGCAACATATAATTCGTCGTCCTTTCCACTACATGTATGTCGCAAGTTATCGTGAGATGACAATTTTTCATTTTGGATTTTCTTTTTCCCGAGTCCTAAAAGAAAATATCTTATGAAAACGTATATTAGTTCATTTTTTGTTACACTATGTTGGCTTATGTTGGCTAATGGAATCAGTTCCTTAGGTTTCTTTGGACGTCTGGGAAAGAAGACCAGTCCATCTATCTAAATAAGACCACGCTGCAAACATGTTATTCGTATTTCAGAAGTGGCTTCTAATAGAAAACTAGAAAGATTATTTTCACTCCTCATGGAGCCAAATTACAAAAAGAAATGAAATAAAATGAAAACTTGTTTTACAAAATTAAATCTTGAAGCACAAAATTATTTTTGTTCCTAATTTCACTGAAATTAAAAAACTCAAAACATCTTCATGAATTAAATTGGCCTTGATTGCTACTTCCACACCATTGTTCTTTTTTTTTTGTGTGTGCGCGTACTTTGTTTTTACTCAATTGAATTGGAATATTTCCTTTTTCCTCGAGTTATAATTTGGATAGCGAAGCATAACATTTGTGCTATATATTGACCATGGAAAATCTTGGTTTCATTTTCACCATGCAAACATCATATCACGTGATCGAATTCTCTACTAGACAGATCAACTTTCATTTGAAAAGACTTTTTAAGTACACCAATTAACTATTCCATGTATAGCATGAATTTGTTGAAAGCGGCAATTATGTAACTTCTACGAGTCTTATGTACATGTTTTTCTTCTCCACTCATAGCGATTCCAGTTTTTGCATAGACTATCTCGTAACATGGGTTCAAAGCCTTGAGCCATTTTCTCTTTGCTCCAATATTCATTTGATCATTTCACGTGTGGACCTAGTCGATCCAACATGTCGACAGTCTCGTTTCATTATTTAATTTTGGAGTTTGGATTCGCATAATTATTTGTCTCCCAAGGAATCACAAGACCAAGAATACTTGTTGCGCATGGTCCCATGGAGTATCTAGTACTCTATCATAAATTATATTGTTCTTCAACCATTAGCTTTAGAATCTGGCACTCTAATCTTCACGTTTCAAAGGAGACGCGCCGTGAACTGAAAAAAAAAAACAAAACAAAAAAAAGGCTCAAGGACAACGTGTGGCTCGTGGCACAATATCTCTAGCAAAGTAGACGAGATCCAATTGGACAAGACATATGTACTTGTCGTTAGCGTATGTGGCTCGGTCGAGTTTCAATCTCGATGTTCAGCTGAACCTCACCTCTTTCCATATATCTTCATTTAGTGCTTAGGCTTTCTTGGCTACAGATCGATAAATGCTTCGTGAATGGATAAACTTTCATATTTTTCCAGAATTATCAAGATCTTTCTAGCGCCCTAATAAGAATAATATATGACACAATTTTTAATATATACATCGATTTTGTAAGTCAATCATAATATATATCTTTAGCATTGTTAGCGTTGACTTTAATATATTCTTCAGGTTTACTCTGACCACATTGGACAAGGCATTATCCCCAAGCTGACCTACATGGGAGTACGTAGCTGTCCATGTTCTTCACGGGAAGTTGTTAGGCACCATTTGACGTGTAATTTTCTATATTTAAAGTGTTTATCTATCTCTGCAAGAAAGAAGGCACAACTATCATATCCGATGAAATCCACATGAAATTCATACGGGACCTATAATGGCTGACGGTATTTTTTCTTATTGGTATATAGTTAATGAATGTTCGGGACAATAATTAAGAATACTAACTAAGAAATAATTCACTCTTTCAAAGTCGTGATTAAATACAGCACGAGGGAGTCAGTGCTTGGAAATTGCAAAGTTTCTTGAATTAACAAAAGTTTAATAGGGACATTTGTTAACAATATCCTTAGGTCAAAACTCTCTTCTTGTCTCACTTTTTCATAACACCAATGTCGTCCTCAACACTTCCTCACAACAAAGAAAATTAAGGATACTATTGTCATTAGATGAGTGTTTGAGTGTTTAACCTAGACTTTAGCCATTATCTGCTTCTTCTTTTTTTTGGTATTCTCCTTCTCTACCTACATAGGTTTGGTTCTTTTTCTTATCCCAAAAATGATTATAGTAAATAAAATTTCCGGTTGAGAAAAGCATATCATATATAAAACACATATACTAACTCTCAAGCTAATATCATAAAAGGATTAATGCACCAATTGTGATACAATAGATTTGTAATTCACTAGTTATTCCATATGCTCACCAAATCTTGCAGGGTGACATCAGGAAGCCTAATTCGTGGAATTAGCGAAAATGGCACGAGCTCTATTTGCTCATATTGGCTTTTGTTTTGACCTAATCTACTCTGCGAACTCGATATGGGCTTGCGACTTCAAATAAAATAAACCGAATATAAAATAAAACAGGACCAAATTAGCCTACGTCTGACTAAAAATGGGCTGGGCCAGATTAAGCTAGGGATGGGCTAAAGGTGAGTCTTGTGAGCCCAATATCATTAGAAGCACTTTTATCAGCCATGCTTAATATATTGGGACGGATCAATTATCATCATCGTTACTGTCTGCTTCAACTTATCTCTTAAAATCCCTTTTCAATGGTCTTGCAGGCTCAAAAATGTTGATCAGGATGAATAGGATAGACATAATATAAAAAAGGAACAAACTGGCCATAAGAAAGTCATGTCTACTAACAAACCTAGTGTTATTCTTCCAATTACTACTAGGTTATATTTGTAATTTTTTTATAGAAATTATTAGCCGCAGTTAAAGTGACTCACAAAATTTTGCTCTAATTATACTATCAATTTGGGACAATTGCCAATTTGGTCCTAAACCTTTTGCTACTTTGCCAAATAAGTCCTAAACCTTTTTTTTGTGCCAAATAAGTCCTAAACCTTTTGCAACTTTGCCGAATAAGTCCTTTCGGCGGATTTTGGCCGGAAAATGCTGACGTGGCGAAGACGTGGCGGACCGGACCTCGCCGGAGACTCGCCGGCGACGATGTGGCGGCGACGTGGCATAAAAAAAATTAAAAAAATTTTCAAAAATTCCAAAAGTTTGAAAATAATTCAAAAAAAAATAAAAAAACCTAATTGGCCGGTGAGCTCCGGTGGCCGGCGGAGCTCGCCGGCCACTCCAGTGGCCGGGCCGACCCTCGCCGACCGCGGGCGAGGGCGGGGGTGGCTGCCCCCCCCCCCAGGCGAGGGCGGGGGTGGCTGCCCCCCCCCCCACCCTCGCCCGCGGCCGGCGAGGGCCGGCGAGGGAGATCTGCAGCGAGGGAGCTCCCTCGCAAGCTGCAGCGCTCGCTGCTGGCAGAGAAGCAGCGAGGGAGCTCTCCCTCGCCACGGCCGGAGAGGGTGGAACAGATCTGCAGCGAGGGAGCTCCCTCGCTGCTGCAGATCTGCAGCGTGGGAGCTCTCCCTATCACAACCCTCCTTTCTCTCTCCTCCCCCTCCTTTTCCCCCACGCGCCAAAGCCCTCCTTTTTCCCCTTGCTACTTTGACTTTTCTCTCTCCATTCTTCTTTCATTAATTGCTTCTCTCTCCTCCCTTCCCTCTTTTCCTCTTCCCCACGTGCTATCCCCTCCCTCTCTTTTCTAAATGGCGTGTGGCAGCCCGAAGGGGGCCCATTGCTCATCCCCTGTCTTATCTCTCTCTCTCTCTCTCTCTCTCTCTCTCTCTCTCTCCCCCCCTTTCCCCTTTCCCTCTCGGTCTTCTTCTCCGTCTTCTTCCTTCTTCTTCATTCTTTTTCCTCTGGTTTTCTGCGGGCGACCGAACGATGCTGCTTCTTCGTGCCGCTGGAGCTCCGCCGCAGCTCAGCCGCCGCTGCCTCGCCGCAGCTCGCCGCCCTCCGTTTCGTCCTTCGTCGCTTGCCCATTGTCCCATCGTCGTCGTCGTCACTGCTTGGCTCGGGAGGCGACGCGTTGGAGCCGCCAACCAGCTTCCTTACCGCTTGCTTCAACTTCCCAGCGACGCCTAAGGATGAGCTCAACCACCCTCGAAGGCCAGCTCGCCGTCCATCCACCGTTTCCCCTACCGGCCAGCTCGATCCGAGCCCAAGGCCCTCGCCGGCGCCATTCTCCTCACCGTTTGGCCTCGGCGTTGAGTCCACAGCTCCGTCCATCACCCCCACGACCGAGGACTACCCCTCAGAGGCTCACTGGAGCTTCGCCGGAGTCCCACGGGCGTGGGTCACTCCTTTGAAGCTTGAGCCCAAACTTGGTGGGCCTTTGTCAGCCCAACTCGGCCCAAGAAGAGAAGGGAAGAAAAGAAAAAGGAAATGAAAGAAAAAGGAAAAGAAAAAAAAAGAAGAAGGGAAAAGAAAGGAGAAATAGAAAAGGAGAGAAGAAAAGGAAAAGGGAAAGAAAATGGGGAAATTTTGTGGACCGTCATCAGTCGCTTGAAGACGCAAATTGATGTGAGTAGGCTCTAAACCTTTATTAGGCGCATTTACTGCCTTAGTAGAAAATAGCTAGAATGGCTAGGACTGCTAGAATTCCTAGAATTTAGGATTGATTGATTGATTGTTTGACTGATGGATTAATCGGATAGAAGGGTTAGTTTGGCCGATGATAGTTTAACATTAATTGGCGTGTTGAGGTGCCAAAGGCACGAATTTTGTGAAAGTTGAGAAAATTCAACTTTGTTGTGACGGTGGAACAAGTACGAATGAGGAGGCTTGACAGGGTCGGCCACGTACTTCAAGGAAAATGTGTTCGTTTAATTATCCTTGTTGGTAATTATTTCCGTGGTTTATTTTAATTAAATTCGCTATTTAATTATTAGTTGTGCAATTTATTTATTAATTTCGCTACTTAATTATTAGCCGTGCAATTTATTTATTAATTACGCTATTTAATTATTAGTCATACGATCTACTTATTATTATTATTATTATTATTAATTGTGCAATTTATTTATTACTTACGCTGGTTAAGTTATGAGTTGTGCTAGTTTGTTATTAATTGGTTGTGCCATTTATTTATTAGTTCGCGCAATTTAATTATAAATTGCTTAGTACGTGACTTTAGTACGATAATCCATTTAATTATTCGTCGTTGATTCAATATTACTCGATACTGGGTATTCCTATTAGTAGATCTAGCAAGTGAGTAGAAGTACCCTGTGTTGAGACTTAGAGGCGAGCAAAGGGACAATTGTGACACCTTCTAGCTAGGAAATGTTGGTCAGGTCATAGATATGTGGTTTAGACTACATGACATGGCGATGTGACTTTGATTTAATGTAGGATTGGATGGATGATGCCAATCGTGGCCAGGTCTAATGCACTGATGATGTGGCAACTTGGATGGATTAAATGAGGCAATGGGCCCTAATCATTGGTTGAACGTCGGATAATTGATACGGGTGATTGTTTGAGGCATGGTGCTAGCGATGGGGGCAATTGTGAGAATTGGTCAGTCGATCTTGAACGACGTGACGTTGAATTGAGAAGGCTTAGTTAGGGTTTTAGGCTAGTTGTGGACAACCTTAATTAGTTAGTTACACAATTTATGTATTAATTATGCAATTTCTGTATTTAATTAAGCAATTTACTTATTTCATATCTGTGCTTTTATTTACTTGTCGGCTCAGGCAACATTGCTAGGTAGTCTTGACGCGTGGGTAGAAATTTAGATTTGGTGGGATCTAAATATGAGCTAGATGGCAAGCATTAAATGCCACAGATGGATTTTGGATATGACTCAGGTGACAAGTGTCAGGTAGAGACAATAGTTATTAGGAGGGACGCGATTTGGGACCCTAGGGTGGTTATGCTCCTAGTTTTGGGTTAGGGTTTATTCACTGGGATATTCAAATATCTCACTACCACCAACCCCCACCCCAGGAACTGGTTATCGATCTGAAGAAGGAGCGGTTCAGGCAGGAGCATAACAAGCAGGATTATCTGATAGGAACCGATGGAGGAGAGATCTGAAGAGGAAGAGCTTATCCTAGAGGCAACATGATGGAGTTCTAAATTAACCGGCTTATGTTAATCAGCAGGACCTATGAAAGAGAAGTCGATGAAAAAGACGGAGGAGGTGGCCGCATAAAAGATTTCTTGGATGTCTTCTAGTTCACTGAGCATATTGTGCATTTTGTGGGTATAAGATGGCACGTAAACTATGTACTGGTTTGATGGTATGAGATGTGCATTTCTATACCTTAGTTTGGTCAGGAGAGATATATACATGTTACTTGTTTCCGCATGCGTGTTCCCTCCGTTTAATTAAAAATGTCGGCGTTAAGTCAGGGGTCATTGCGAGGATCAACCGTCGGAGGCGAACTAAGTTCAGGGACCGCGCACGCTCGGGAATCGGGGCGTGACACTCCCTCGCTGCAGATCTCCCTCGCCGGCCGCGGGCGAAGGGGGGGCGGCCACCCCCGCCCTCGCCCGCGGCCGACGAGGGCCGGCCCGGCCACTGGAGTGGCCGACGAGCTCCGCCGGCCACCGGAGCTCGCCGGCCAAGTAGGTTTTTATATTTTTATTTTTGAATTTTTGGAATTTTTGAAAATTTTTTTAATTTTTTTTATGCCACGTCGCCGCCACGTTGTCGCCGGCGAGTCTCCGGCAAGGTCCGGTCCGCCACGTCGTCGCCACGTCAGCATTTTCCGGCCAAAATCCGCCGGAAGGACTTATTTGGCAAAGTTGCAAAAGGTTTAGGACTTATTTGGCACAAAAAAAAGGTTTATGACTTATTTGGCAAAGTAGCAAAATGTTTAGGACCAAATTGGCAATTGTCCCCTATCAATTTTCGCTTGTATTACATACGAAGTTATTTTTTTTATTACCAACTTTTTATATCTTTTTACTAGCTTTCATTTTACCTTTTTGTAAGATTCACGCTATTCCCACTCCCTTATTGAATCTCAACACCCCTTTTTACGTTAAATTGGCTACATTATCTTTTGTATCACACTGTTCATTTAAGATTGGTTGTGTATGCAGTATACACAATTTACTTATTTTTAACTGTAACTTTTTGTAGTGCAGTCACTATGAAAGAAAATATTATTTTTTGCCTAAATTTGTCTATTAATGATGGAACTGCGAATAGAGAACAGAAATCAATCATATTAACAAGTTAATCTGAAACTTTACCAGGTAATTTTCTAACGCGAGAGGATCTTTTGAGTAGGGTTTGGTCTTATTTTCTTGCTCAAGATTATGTTGTCTCTATAAAAAGGTCAAAGAGAGACAAATATATTATTTTTCATTGCGATAGGGAGGTAATCATTGTGATCATCATAATATCTCTATTTCACATGAGAGGAGAAAGACGCAATCTCGTGATTGACTGTTATTTTGAAATTTGTTCATCAAGATGAACAAATCGGGGTCATTAAAAAAATACTTAATGCATCAAATAGTAAATAATTAACATTTAATAAAATGAGAGTTGAGTAGTTAAAATATATGAATTAAAACCCACCAGTATGTAGTTGTGTTGGTTGAAAACTTCTCCCTCATTGCTGAGGTCGAGGGTTCGAATCCCGTAGTTGCTAGCGTCTTAAGTGAGAGGCCATGGTGTTGGGATCTTGTGCTAGTCTCCCTCGAAGTATGTAAAAGCACATTGAAGTTATAACTAAAAAATCGTACTAAAAACATATGCTTAGGTTACTTTTTGAATAGTAGTTTCCTGGTACAAATAAAAACACATACACAGAGCTCATTAGCACAATTATCAGCTTTTTTTTGTCAAATAATTAGTTAGCTCTCTACCAGTTAATTTGTATTATTGGAAAAGAGGCACACCAATTTTGTCTCAAATGGAGAAAGATAAGGAAAAAACAAAAAAAAAAAGGACAAGAATCTCAAATCGAGAGTGAGCCCCACATTTAACCTTGATAAATGTTGTTTGAGATGAGCATGGGTAAAATTGAAACAAAAGAAAAAGAAGAAAAAAAGAGGAAGAAATAATCTTAGGTAAAGAGTGGTACCCACAAGGGATGATTTAGTTGATTCAATGTGAAAATATGGTATATGGAGCTAATAATGAGGTGGAAATAGTGCGAATCTTTGTTAATCACGTCTTCAATTTAACAAAACTCTCTTATGGAATTACTCGCTTAATTAAATTTACCAACTCTTGAATTTATCTTTATTGATTACAACGACTTTAACATGACCCCCCTCGTTAATTTCTCTGATAATACCGTTTTCATGCATGTTATTTTGAAATGGATGCATTTAATTTTGATGGAGGTGGTGATGCTCTGTAACAATTGGGCCAAATCCCTAACTTGGGCCACTTAATTTTCCTCAGCTCTTAGCCCATCTACTGAAATGTCGTCAACAGGTGATTGCGGACTTCAGGGACTCAAGATGGTGCTTGGAAGAGCTGGTGAAGATCATGAGGTGCATGGAGATGAAGTGGCGTGGGTGAGGCACGAGAAGGCCGGTGGAGACTGCTCATGGAGAGGCATCGGAAGAGGCACGAGAATTGTTGAGGCGCCAAATTAAGCTACTAACATGCAATCGGTGATCATGCACGTACACAGATAAGTAATAAAACGGTCAATTATCAAGATATGAAAATAAATTGCTAGAAATGGCAAAGAACCTTAGTGTGTTAAGCAAAGCCAAAACGAAGCTCCATTACTGTTCAATTCATCAAATGTTCTGCAAAATATTAACTAAAGACCAAACGATCCATGCATGCTCTAAACATGATTTTGAAGTGCCACGTTTACTAATTCTTTGTGGTTTTTTTATAAACTAAACTACATGCAATGCACGAGATGCACTTATTAATTTGAATCTATTTATGTGATGTGATTACAAGCAAGACACTAATAATATATTAAGCGACTCACTAAGTGACATGTAATATCTTGTTGAGGCTAATAATACAACCTAGAAGTGCAGATGAATATGTTGAAAGATGATACTAAAAAACTTTCGTCAAATATCAAACAACTAGCATATAAGATAGTGTTAAAAGTAAGACGATGCGTGTGATTCTAGCATGTAAAGAGAGTGAAATAGATAGATTACACAATAATTGACAATGGTTTGATTGTATCCTCAGGCCTCCATCGGCTCTCCTGCTAATAGTCTTAACTGCAGTTGGATTCCGCTAATAATTAGCAATATAAGTTACAACTGGCTAGTAATATTCTCTTCACTTGATAGAACTTATTATTAAGACACAACCACTACTCTTACACTTGCATTCTTGACTATCTACAATTAAAATACTAAACGGAAATAGTGAGATACTTAGAACATGATCGGAGGCCATTTTTAACTAAGATCACATTTGCAATATTCAAAACTCTCCTCAGTTTCGCTGTTCCTTCTATATAAAAGTCTTCAATCTAGCGTTGAATGTCTTCAAGGACACTTAGCTAGCCATTTGAGAATCGTTGGAGACCTTGATCAAAATCAAGCTGCTCCTGCAATCGCTTCCTTTGGCTGTGGTAGGTTTCCTAAATAACATGTTGCAACTATCCTTAAGGAGAAAGCTCTGCTGCTTGTCAAATATCTTTCCTAGTTTCAACTACTATTAAAATAATCGTCGGCATCATCATCATCATCAAGAACCAACGAAAATGCAGTTTCATTCTACTTTGTACTATTTCAGAAATGAATTGGATATACTTTGGGAAAAATAAGAGAACATTTTCAGAGAGCAGTATTGGCTGTTTCTTACAAGTACAGATACTCGAGTAAAAAGAAGGGACCTTTATATGGTGCATATAACTTGCGTAACCTATTTGATAGCTTTTGACAAACGGAAAAGTTCGTTTAATCTATAGAAAAATGTGCATAGCACTACATTTATATATAGTTTATTGATATGCATTTTCTCTTCACCTATACGTTATAGTTTTTCCCCGTTCAGTTAACGATCATGCCATTTTCGATGGCATATCAATAAACGAAGTTTTCTAAGTTTCATGGATGTCGCATACTGCAGTTTTCTAAGTGCTTCATCTTCGTTGAACAAATTTATCTTTTACTGGCCAATTACAAAAACTTTGACTCGTTGCAGAAAGACCCAGCAAGAAATAAACAAAGATGGACGCCGGCTTGGATCAATCAGCTTCCAGCAATTGAATGCCTCTATGTTCATAATAAGAGTACTTGTTATGTGTAAGGATGTGTGTATGATTTGTGTTAAAAAAATCATACTTTGAAGAATCGATGTGGTATAGAGCAATTAATATATCATAGTTGGACCATAACTCAGGGGTTTAAACTTTTAAGTAAAAGTGAGTCTAACTGGATAGATTGACAAGTTTGAACTCACTCTTGGTGATCTCTCCACATGAAGGTATCAGGCTTCTGCTACTCGCACCTAACAATATTTATATGCTCATGCATGCTTTATCTATTTCCTTTCATATCTTATCTGTGTATTTCTCTACATTGTAATTCATGGCAAATGCTACTTCAGACAGAGTCTCAAGACTTTCTTCTTTTGGGAAATGTCAGTTTGAAAACGTTAAGAGCTTGCTTGTTTTCAATGTCTAACATTCGGTATATCATGAATGTTCACGAGTCGCAGTTCGCCTCTAAGATTGGCCCTTACCTTCTCTTGATATGCTGCTTCTGTTTTTTTCATCTAAAATTTCACAAGGTTGTTGCGTGTTATTGAATTCCTCTGTTTTGGTGTGTGTTTAGCGGTCGAAAATGGTATCGGGCCAAGCTTCCCTGCATGTTGGTTGGGTCCACATTGCCGGTCGATCCTAAGGTCAGTCAACTACATGTAGGATTTTTACTCATTGGTATAGAATACCATTTCAAAAAGTTTGATGTTGGGTTTATTAACATTAAATTATGTCTCGAGTTTGAATTTATGTAATTTTCTTCGTAAAAAGTGCAAGATTGAATTCTTGATAATATCATCCAAGTTTGATCGGTTAACCAAGTGCTGGACTTCTTTTTTTAAGATATCAGTGGACGTCTCTGTGTCTATATAAAAGCCGCACTGCGAAAGAGCAGTCGCAGGAAAGGAAAAGAAAACGAACAAACGGGACCTACCTTCTTGGTCTCCTCCGTTCATTGCTCTTGCTTTGGGCTTGAACAGACCGATAATCTATGGGGTGAGCTTCTTATTCAAATTGAGTTGTTTATTTGTAAAAATTACGACTTTTGAGCTATTTGTCGCTGGCTCATTATCGTTCATCGTCTATTTTTTTTTTCTGATGATTTCATGTTGATTTAATTGCAAGATCATGTAAGGTTCCGCACTAATTTTCTTACGTGGGATTAGCCCTACCCGAACTCCTTGCTCGAATGTGAACAATAATTATTGAGCGGTTTCGTATAACTTTGCCCCGGCAATTTCGGCATGAAAATAATGCAAGTTCCTAGGATAAGTGTCAAAGATCTCATAGCTTGTATATGCATCATCATATATTTAAGTTAAGCACTCCATAGCATAAGCTAAAGTTCAGTCATAGCTATACCAAAAGCCATGGCGAGACATCCAAAAGATCGAGATTTTTCACCTCACAATACACAAACTACATGATTTTCTACTATTTCACAAAGCGTAAGCTAGCAATATTATATTAGAAATCCTTAAGTTTTTTATCGATTATCTATATCTATCAAGATTGCATGTATATCTCTGTTGATTGCGCAAGCAAATCTCCCTTGATCATATATTTTGATCGATATATGTTACCTTATATAGTTGTCCTATAAACCTTATAAATTGACTGATGAAATTTCGTTATCATATATTGAATTATACACAAATTACTCTGCATATCACCGTTATTTTTCCTAAGTGTGTATTTTGTCAATCACTGGGACTGTTTTGTCAAACCATATAAGAAGATTCAGTAAGTTTGATAATCATGTTCAACAGAATGAAGACTATCAGTTGCCGACAAGGATTTTGAGCCTTAGTATCGGGTGTGCTTACGATTCGAAACTATCATTTCAGATTGGAAAAGGTTCAATCTAAATCTAATCAAATATGATTTCAGTTTGTAATTACACTGCAACTATATTTTAAATAAAAGAAAGAAACCCTCAGAGCGTGTAATTCTCTAAATAAACATTAAAGACGCAACTAATAAGATGAATGAAAGCCCATTAATGTTATAACTTCTAATGCCGCAAAATCGATTAACCATCTAAACCCATGTAGGAGGAGACATCTGTGTCCTCGTCTGTCAAATAACGCGAACGAAAAGGGGTACAGAATGACAAAGCAAACATGTCACGCCCCGATTCCGAGCGCGCGCGGTCCCTGTACTTAGTTCACCTCCGACGGTCAATCCTCGTAATGACCCATGACTTATCGCCGACCTTTTTAATTAAACGGATGAAACACGCACGCGGAAACAAATAACACGTATATATCTCTCCTGACCAAGACTGAGATATAGAAATGCACATCTGATACCATCAAACTAGTACATTGTTTACGTGCCATCTTATACCCACAAAATGCACAATATGCTTCTTGAACTAGGAGACATCCTAGAAATCTCTTATGCAGCCACGTCCTCCATCTCTTGCGTCGACTTGTCTTTCATAGGCTTCCTTACCCCGAACGACTTCGCCTCTTATGCTTATGATCAACTGGCTCATCCTCTGAATCCATCGCCAAGACCTGGGGGGGGGGGTGGTAGTGAGATATTTGAATATCCCAGTGAATAAACCCTAACCCAAAACTAGGAACATAACCACCCTAGGGTCCCAAATCGCGTCCCTCCTAATAACTATTGTCTGTACCTGACACTTGTCACCTATTTCATATCCAAAATCCAGTCTTGTCATCTAATGCTTGCCTTGTAGCTCAGATCTAAGATCCCCCCAATTCCACATTTCTACCCACGCGTCTTGACTATCTAGCAATGCCTAAGCCGACAAGTAAATAAATGCACGGATAACATTACATAATTAAATACATAAATTGCACAACTAACAAATAAATTGCGTAACTAATTAATTAAGGTTGTCCACAACCAGCCTAAACCCTAACTAAACCTTCTCAATTCTGACCAAATCTCTCAACTGCCCACATCGCTAGCACCATGCCTCATTCAATCACCCATCTCCATTGTCCGACGTTCCATCAATGATTAAGGCCCATTGCCTCATTTAGTCTCTCCAAGTTGCCACATCATCAACGCGATAGACCTGGCCATAATTAGCGTCATCCATCCAATCTAGGGCTAGAAGATGTCACAATTGTCCATTAGCTCGCCTCTAAATTTCAGTACGAGGTATTTCTAATCACTTGCTAGACCTACTAATAGGAATACTCGGTCTCGTGATTCCTAAATATGTAGTAATATTGAATCAACGACGAATAATCAAATGGATTGTCGTATTAAAGTCACGTACTAAGTAATTAATAATTAAATTGCACGAACTAATAAATAAATGGCACAATCAATAATTAAATAATAATACTAATAATATTAATAAGTAGATCGCATAACTAATAATTAAGTAGCGCAATTAATAAATAAATTGTGCGGTTAATAATTAAATAGAGCAATTAATAAATAAATTGCACAGCTAATAATTAAATTGCGAATTTAATTAAAATGTACCACGGAAATAATTATCAACAGGGCTAATTAAATACACTCATTTTCTGGGAGGTACGTGGCCGACCCTGTCGAGCCTCCTCATTCGTACCTGTTCCACCGTCACAACGAAGTTGAATTTTCTCAACTTTCACAAAACTTGTGCCTTTGGCACCTCAACACGCCAATTAATAATAACTATTATCGACCAAACTAACCGTTCTATTCGACTAATCTATCGGTCAAACAATCAGTCAATCAATCCTAATTTCTAGGAATTCTAACAGTCCTAGCCATTCTAGCTATTTTCTACTAAAGCAGTAAATGCGCCTAATAAAGGTTTAGAGCCTACTCACATCAATTTGCGTCTTCAAGCAACTAGCGGCGGTCCACGAAATTTTTCCCTATTTTATTTCCTTTTTCTTTTCTTTCTCCCTTTGTCCTTTTTCTTTCATTTTCTTCTTTTCCTTATTCTTTTCTTTTCTTCCTTTTTCTTCTTGGGCCAAGTTGGGTTGACAAGGGCCCACCAAGTTTGGGCTCAAGCTTCAAAGGGGAGGCCCGCGCTCAGGGCCCCCGCGCCGGCGCCGGTGAGGGTTTCGGCGAGGCTCCGACGAGCTCGCCGGCGAGCCTCCGGCGACCTTCCGACAAGGATCCCGAAGACGGCTCTCTTGATCGAAGATGGCTGGCCGAGGCTGGGGACAAGACGAAGGGGCTCCGGTTGGCTTCTTGCGGCGTTGTTCTTGTCGAGCCGCGGAAAAAGGGGACGACGACGTGGGTTGCAAAACAATGATGACATGGAAGTTCTGGTGGCGTGAGAGGCAGCTAGCCAAAGCGAGCTGAGGCAGAGCTCCGAGCGACTACGGGTGGCGGCGCGAAGGAGCTAAAGCAGTGGAGCAGAACCAGCAACGTCGGCTCGCACGGGGGAAAAGGAAGAACGTCGAAGAAGGGAAGAAATGAAGGGGAGGGCGTCGCGGTGAGCCGGGCGGGGAGGCACGTCGGTGGCTGTTGCGGAGCGCCGAGCGGCGGGCGGAGCTGCGACGGAAGCGAAAGTCGACAGCAACTGAAACGGACGAAGAGGCCAAGACGCGCAGAAGCAGCCTGAAGAAGAAGAAGATGTCGCGGCCAAGAAGAGAGAGAGAGAGACATGGGATGGGTCCAAGTCAGCATGGGGAAGGGGCAAAGTCAAAAAGAAGGGAAAAGTGAGAAAAGATGGTGGCGTGCGCAGGTGGAGAAGGAGGAGAGAGAAGCAATTAATGAAAGAAGAAGGGAGAGAGAAAAGTCAAAGTAGCATGGGGGAAAAAGGGGAGGCTTCGGCGCGTGGGGGAAAAGGAGGGGAGGAGAGAGAAAGGAGGGTTGTGACAATCTTCCCCCCTTAAAAGAATTTCGTCCCCGAAATTCATCTAATTTAATATCTGATGATCTAACTTATAGAATCATCAGCCGAATCGGTCTCCCCAACTTACGACGCTAAGTCGTCCTCCTCTAATTACTCAAAATTCAACATCGAGGACAAACCTAGTCCCCACTTTGCAGTCTTGGCTTTTTAGGTGTAGCCCTGACTCTCCCTCGAAAACATCACTAAGGATTCTTTTGTCAAGGGTTCTTCCCAGTTGGTCCCTCTGCTAACACACTATCACTGTTGCTAGGAGATTTTGGCAACCTTCCTCTAGTAGTCATCCTACCACGAGGGAAAAACTAACAACATCTAGAGTCCATCATGCTTCCTCTGCGCCACTCTGATAAAATATGTCCGAAGATTCTCACATCATGAGGATTTACCCCAGGATAGTCTCTCCTGATTATGACACTTAGTCATCAATCTCATATTCCTTAGAACCTTATCCAAGGGACAACTTCTATCCATAATCCCTCAGTCTTAACACTTGTTTTATCTTCTCTAGACGAGGTGTTCCTATCATAGACGACACCTTGAAGACAATGTGGCTTCCCAATTTGCAATGTTCAAAGCTTTATATTTCTTGTCCGTAAGACTCTGTACACTAATCCCAAAAATGAATCGGTTTGGTCAGTCCATTTGATATGACCCAACTTGTATTATGACTTCTTGAGCTCCTAGGCAGATCTGTCACAAAATCCGTAGTGACGTATTCTCATTTCCATTCGGGAATCTCCAGAGATTTTAGTAGGCCTCCTAGCTTACCAAGCTATGCCTTCACTAGTTAATGATCAGGCATCTTAGTTATTTGTCTTGCCACATCGACCCTTAGGTCGTTCCATTAATAGTGTGGTCTCATGATCAATTCCTTCTTGTGATGATAAGTATTTGAGATTCTAATGATCCATGAAGATCGTGAACTCATTCCTGCACAATTTGTGCCTCAAATCTTCGCGTATAGAGGATTGTAGCAAACTTCAAGTTACATGGTCGCATCATTTGCTCATGAAGCTTCAACTATTCTGACGCGTGTCCTTCGATTCGATCAGGCTACACTAAGATCCATCCTAGTCCTTTGTACAATGCAATACTAGGGACAACGTATCAATTTGACCTGACCAAATCGCTGATGCTGAAGCGTTAGTCAACCCTCTTCTAGCTCCTGAAAATTTTCTTCACCTTTGTCAGGCCGTTCAGTTTTCACTTCTTCCTCTTTTATGTTCCAGAGCTCAAGTATGATATACCTTCCGCTCGGATTACATTTGTTCATCTCTTCTAAAGTTAAGACGACTGCTGAGTGGACTTCCTCGCTTCACTCTTCCTTAAGCTTTTGCAGTTTTTCATATAGGTTTTCTCGTTGATCTCAACGGTCTTGAATGGTTACCACTACGAATTCACTCACGACTGCCACAAAGAGCATCATGTAATGGCCTGCAATGGTGCTTCCTGATCTGTTGATCTTTTCTTGCAAGCAGTCAGAAACATCTTATCATCAAGCTCCCCTTATTCTTTAGATCCCAATAATTGGGCGTGCACCTAGCAGGTCAATCAAGTTCTAGATTAATTTCTTACGAGCTTCTTGCAGTGCATCATTGTTCTGGTGCTTTTTACTAACGATGGCCCTATTGAAATCCTCCGAGTTAGTCAACTCATCCATCTTCTTTTGAAGAGTTCTATTATCTTGATCTTTAAGGTGTCTCATGACTTCTACTTTCCCTTTCAACTCTTCAATTTCCATTTCCAATTTCTGTTTCGCGTCAAGCTGCCTTTCCAACTCAAGGATCTTACTTAGGGCCTCCTCTTTCTCCCTCTTTTGTCCTTCAACAGCATAAGAACCTTTTCATCAGCTCTTTTATGCTCTATCAATGCCAATTGGAGGGAATTGTTTTACACATCGCTCCAAAATGACAATTTAAGAACTCAGCATACATCTGTCACCGGACTACCAAAACCTATCGACTGCTAAGTTTTCAAACCAATTGTCTTGCCTTGGGGAGTACATGAAGGTAAGCACTTCCAATATTCAAACATTATGTTGCCCTTTTCTATCAGGCTTTTATTGTCTGAACAATAAAGAGAGACTAATATTTCCTTCTTTTTCCCACTCATCGCTAAGCTTCTGTTGCTCTAGCAATATCCTTTGTATTTTGTCATGTTGAAGGTGTTGCATCATCCTTGTTCCTTCCACACAATTAGAGTGAAGCTTGTTTCTAGCGGCAAAGTCTTCTCATTGTACTTGGACTATAATCTCTCCAAGGTTTCATTTGTCAACTCAATCTTGTTGGCTAGATGCGCGACAATTCTGTGTCTACTTTAAGTTGCTTTACGAATAATGTCAGAGGTTGTTCGCGACTTCTCAGTCTGGCAGAGGTAGCCTCTGACTGGCCCATCTGCATGATAGTCCTTTGACCGTGCACACCAACCACGTGCACTCGATTCAAGCCATGTCTTCTGTGCATTCCAGCCCTTTCTTCCCATGATTCTCAGTTTCAAATTCTTTCTCAACTTCGTTGTATTAATACATCCATGCCAAACATCATTAAACCTCACTACAGCTTTTGCTGAGCGACCATCTCCATTCCAAAACATGTGGACTTCCAGAGGTTTGTACTTGGCAAACTTGGTTAGCCAATATGCATTATCTGCAAGTTCTTTCCCACTACTTTTGTCAACAAGAATGTTGGTTATGACTCCAGTCCAAGGCCAGCCAAAAACTAACATCATGCTGAGGCGCTCGCGTAGCAAGTTGCACCACAACTGGTCAAGGAGCTGGACCTGCCTCACTGGCTAGGTCTATCTCTAAGTACCTTGCCAAGACAAAATGGTTTGCCTTTTGTTTGCCACTTCTATTCGCAGAACCTTTACCCACGTTTGCTAACTATTGCCACCAATTTTATGTACCCACTAGTCAACAACATATTAATATGTTAGGGGTTGCAACCTTGAGGACTACGATCAATGGTTTCGCAACCAGTCCAATTAAGTCCGTTTGAAAGCCTAGCAACAGAGGGCTCATAGAATCCCGTCTGAATTTTATGGCACCTTTTTCAGTGGCGGCACTAAATATTCAAGCATATCATCAAATTCGCAATACCATCTCTTTTACTGGGAGAGGTAGCATACTCAATTCCAGACATCCACTCTTGTCAGCGATTGTCTCAACTCATGACAATTCGAGGTTCAAAGTGACATCAATCCCTTCCATGTCCCTTTCAATTTTCAAGACTTTACAACTCACCTCAACATAGGTGTGGACTACCAGTGGTGCGGACTAGTGTTCAACATCAAGTCTTTGGTTTATCACCGGATCTAAATGTTTGATCCACTGGATCTTCCTTGATCCTCTTGCCGTACCTAGGCAACTAGGCGAACCTCGCCACAAACTCTTTCACTGACAGGTAACTCGGGTGGAGTCTTAAAATCTCGACCACCTTCTGCTCTCTCAGCAGTACTCAAGAATTATTTCTTGTCTAACGCTCTCACAATAGCGTCACAGATCAATTCCATTCTCTTAGGGAAGATTCGTCCCCTTGGTGGCCTACCACCAGTGGTCATGCTCAAGACCCAAGTAAGCTTACAAAGCTCATTATAATCAAGTGCCTTTCGAGTTGTCTCAGACCTTTCAATTGTCCTCATCTCCTAGATGATGAATTGCCAAGACCACCTTATCATGACGATGCACATCATCATCGGAACACAGCTTATCAGCCCTCCGGAGCCAAAACCTGGCAACTACCGGATCACATCTTCCAAAGGTCTGTGGATGTCTCAATTTTAGAAAATCACTCCACCCAACTCTATGACACCTTTTCCTTAATCTTGGCTCTTGTGGTCAGATAAGATTAGGGGCAGGGCTCACAATACCCTCAGTTGTGACACTCACAAGAGGTGTGGAAAACAGTGGCAGTTCTTAATGCCACGTCACAACGGCACTTGCTGCAGCAGTATCAACTGCAAACACGACCTCTTGACTCTAGGCCTTTTAGGCGATCATGCCACGGAGGTCCTCGAGAACTAGAGGATACTCTCAATCCTCGGTCTCCTCGAGTGTCACCTCCAACCAAAGTGACTCACATTCACTCTAACCACGGAGGTCTCTGACCTCTATCCATTCTCAAACAACCAAATTTGGTTTCAATATCGCAACATTATCACCGCTAGCAAGATATCTCAACATGCATACAGAATATCACACTATTCATAGCTAGGATATCATTACGAAATAATATTTGTCCACAGCAAAGGACAACATGCGGTGCTTAGTTATGCTATTATTAGTGTGTCATGCTCGACAATACACTAATCACATGTGTTACTCAACACATTAAATGTGCAACTCAGCACAAAATAAAACATAAAAATACTCGACCCCACGGGTCCTCAATCGAAACTCGTCGGGATCCAACTACGGTGCATCAGTGGTCACCCTCTTTCGATACCACGCACCCTTGCCACGCAGGCGGTGACAGAACCCACACCCCCCCGTAGGGTGATCATTGTCACTGTGTTGGAAACCATCATCAACACTCGGTGTTGGAAACCACCATCAACACCCGTCCTAACCCCGTAGGACAACACGACCCCACGGGTCCAGTCGAAACCTCGTCAGGAACTCGACTTCAGTGCGTCAGTGGCCACCCTCACTCGGTGCCACGCACTTTCGCCACGCAGGCGGTGACAGAAACACCACACCCTCTCAAAAGGGTGATCATTGTCACAACAGCAGAGGCCCAGCCTCGCCACGCCGATCAACGGCCACGTGCCCTCCGGCACCACAAGTCCAGGTTCGGCTTTGCTGCACACGTTCTAGACCGTGCCAACTCAGCTAAACCAGACGTCACGTCACACGCCTGACCTCGTCCTGTGCGTCCCATACCGCCCAGGTCGAGTCGGGCGTAGACCAAGCCCTATGGTCTCTAGCCAATGTCCGGTTGCTGCACACGTCCCATACCGTGCCAACGCAGCTAAACAATTGACACCAAACTCAAGGTTAAGTGGGGGTCTTGAGCTAATCTCGGTCTGGTCTTTAGGTTTAACTAAGGTCCTGCGTCCAGACGTCTTATCCCAATACGTCCAGTCATTCACTCCTTATCACTCCAAGAAGGTAACCTTTCCGTGGTTACTAACCTTTGCTCTGATACCAAGCTGTCACGCCCCGATTCCGAGCGCGCGCGGTCCCTGTACTTAGTTCACCTCCGACGGTCAATCCTCGTAATGACCCATGACTTATCGCCGACCTTTTTAATTAAACGGATGAAACACGCACGCGGAAACAAATAACACGTATATATCTCTCCTGACCAAGACTGAGATATAGAAATGCACATCTGATACCATCAAACTAGTACATTGTTTACGTGCCATCTTATACCCACAAAATGCACAATATGCTTCTTGAACTAGGAGACATCCTAGAAATCTCTTATGCAGCCACGTCCTCCATCTCTTGCGTCGACTTGTCTTTCATAGGCTTCCTTACCCCGAACGACTTCGCCTCTTATGCTTATGATCAACTGGCTCATCCTCTGAATCCATCGCCAAGACCTGGGGGGGGTGGTAGTGAGATATTTGAATATCCCAGTGAATAAACCCTAACCCAAAACTAGGAACATAACCACCCTAGGGTCCCAAATCGCGTCCCTCCTAATAACTATTGTCTGTACCTGACACTTGTCACCTATTTCATATCCAAAATCCAGTCTTGTCATCTAATGCTTGCCTTGTAGCTCAGATCTAAGATCCCCCCAATTCCACATTTCTACCCACGCGTCTTGACTATCTAGCAATGCCTAAGCCGACAAGTAAATAAATGCACGGATAACATTACATAATTAAATACATAAATTGCACAACTAACAAATAAATTGCGTAACTAATTAATTAAGGTTGTCCACAACCAGCCTAAACCCTAACTAAACCTTCTCAATTCTGACCAAATCTCTCAACTGCCCACATCGCTAGCACCATGCCTCATTCAATCACCCATCTCCATTGTCCGACGTTCCATCAATGATTAAGGCCCATTGCCTCATTTAGTCTCTCCAAGTTGCCACATCATCAACGCGATAGACCTGGCCATAATTAGCGTCATCCATCCAATCTAGGGCTAGAAGATGTCACAATTGTCCATTAGCTCGCCTCTAAATTTCAGTACGAGGTATTTCTAATCACTTGCTAGACCTACTAATAGGAATACTCGGTCTCGTGATTCCTAAATATGTAGTAATATTGAATCAACGACGAATAATCAAATGGATTGTCGTATTAAAGTCACGTACTAAGTAATTAATAATTAAATTGCACGAACTAATAAATAAATGGCACAATCAATAATTAAATAATAATACTAATAATATTAATAAGTAGATCGCATAACTAATAATTAAGTAGCGCAATTAATAAATAAATTGCGCGGTTAATAATTAAATAGAGCAATTAATAAATAAATTGCACAACTAATAATTAAATTGCGAATTTAATTAAAATGTACCACGGAAATAATTATCAACAGGGCTAATTAAATACACTCATTTTCTGGGAGGTACGTGGCCGACCCTGTCGAGCCTCCTCATTCGTACCTGTTCCACCGTCACAACGAAGTTGAATTTTCTCAACTTTCACAAAACTTGTGCCTTTGGCACCTCAACACGCCAATTAATAATAACTATTATCGACCAAACTAACCGTTCTATTCGACTAATCTATCGGTCAAACAATCAGTCAATCAATCCTAATTTCTAGGAATTCTAACAGTCCTAGCCATTCTAGCTATTTTCTACTAAAGCAGTAAATGCGCCTAATAAAGGTTTAGAGCCTACTCACATCAATTTGCGTCTTCAAGCAACTAGCGGCGGTCCACGAAATTTTTCCCTATTTTATTTCCTTTTTCTTTTCTTTCTCCCTTTGTCCTTTTTCTTTCATTTTCTTCTTTTCCTTATTCTTTTCTTTTCTTCCTTTTTCTTCTTGGGCCAAGTTGGGTTGACAAGGGCCCACCAAGTTTGGGCTCAAGCTTCAAAGGGGAGGCCCGCGCTCAGGGCCCCCGCGCCGGCGCCGGTGAGGGTTTCGGCGAGGCTCCGACGAGCTCGCCGGCGAGCCTCCGGCGACCTTCCGACAAGGATCCCGAAGACGGCTCTCTTGATCGAAGATGGCTGGCCGAGGCTGGGGACAAGACGAAGGGGCTCCGGTTGGCTTCTTGCGGCGTTGTTCTTGTCGAGCCGCGGAAAAAGGGGACGACGACGTGGGTTGCAAAACAATGATGACATGGAAGTTCTGGTGGCGTGAGAGGCAGCTAGCCAAAGCGAGCTGAGGCAGAGCTCCGAGCGACTACGGGTGGCGGCGCGAAGGAGCTAAAGCAGTGGAGCAGAACCAGCAACGTCGGCTCGCACGGGGGAAAAGGAAGAACGTCGAAGAAGGGAAGAAATGAAGGGGAGGGCGTCGCGGTGAGCCGGGCGGGGAGGCACGTCGGTGGCTGTTGCGGAGCGCCGAGCGGCGGGCGGAGCTGCGACGGAAGCGAAAGTCGACAGCAACTGAAACGACGAAGGCCAAGACGCGCAGAAGCAGCCTGAAGAAGAAGAAGATGTCGCGGCCAGAAGAGAGAGAGAGACACATGGGATGGGTCCAAGTCAGCATGGGGAAGGGGCAAGTCAAAAAGAAGGGAAAAGTGAGAAAAGATGGTGGCGTGCGCAGGTGGAGAAGGAGGAGAGAGAAGCAATTAATGAAAGAAGAAGGGAGAGAGAAAAGTCAAAGTAGCATGGGGGAAAAAGGGGAGGCTTCGGCGCGTGGGGGAAAAGGAGGGGAGGAGAGAGAAAGGAGGGTTGTGACAAAACATGTCCCTCCTCGCGCATATAAATACAGCTTATAAGCTGAGGAAGGTCCACCCACATTTGCATCACTGAAGATGAACCATGAAGTGACCGCAATTGTGGGTCAAAACATAAGTTGGAAGGAGGTGGAGTTAATTAAAACATTTTTCATTTGAAAAGGGTTGTCTAGCCAAGTTTTTCGATACTGGTCGTCATTGTGGATGTCTTCATACTTCTGAAAGCACAAAGCAATACTGCAAATATAAGCCAAATCGTCCAGGAGCCAGTTTCATAGGGTACCAATCAAAGCAGCAAGAAGAAGAACGAGTAAGGTGAAATGACCAGAAGCTTGAATTCATCACTCCCGAGTTGAACCAGAGTCCATCTCGATTCTGAGTGCTGTCTCTGCTGGAATAACGACGAACTCCAACTCCAACAGGGTCCATATCAACATCCCTCGTTCTTCCAACACAGAGTCAAAGCAAGGAGCGAGCGTTCAGCACAGAAAACCAGAAAAGCAAAACCAGACAGGAATGAAGACTAGCGCAATGAAAGTCCACTGACTATGACATACTGTTCTCATAGCCTTCGCTCAATCAACAGAAGACCCATGAATTGATTCTGTTGTATCAGATTATGCGAAAGGTTAACCAGCCAGGTTTCAATCGTATTGCCGCCCTGGAAGTCTCAGATCAAACTTAAAAAAAGAAAAGCATGAGCATCTAAAAATCTAATAATCCGAATGTATGGGATTTAGCATAGAAGGACATGGATGTTAAGCCCATTTTCCCCACGGATGTACATTCTGATGCTGTACAAGCTTTTCCTCGAACAGGTAGACTGACTCGCAGTCAAAGAACTTATATCCCAGTTTCAAAAAGTGATATACTTCAGTCATTACTGTCTTCCACAACAAAGATCCAGAACATCAATAGAATCTTATTCACGGCTGAATCTCTCACAAGCAGGGGCTTAAGTTCTCTTTTGACACCTGTTTCGTACGCAGAACCACGAAAAACAGAGGGCACTGGCTTACCTAGTTGAGACGAGTTTTCAGGCCTCGAGCAGTAGCTGGATGGGCGAACAGAAGGGCTAGGAACGTCTCCGCCCAAGAACGACGCCGGTAGAGCTTAAACTTACGAGCTTGAGGTGCTTCGGTTTCCGTGGATGCGGAACAGAGATGAAACAGAGGACTGGCGGTGCAACGATAAAGCGGCCAATCTGGAAAGCTCCTAAACGATCGGGAAAAATTGAGGGGGGCTATAGAGCTTACATTGACTTTGGCCAATCTTTTATAAATAACTATCCTTTTTTTTTGTCCAAGCAAATTAGTGTCATGTATTCATGAGCAGAACAGTTTAACATGAGTTAACATATTGGGTGACTGACATTTACCAATGTCAAATTCAAGATGGATCGGATGTTTCTTTATTGTACAAATCAAAGTAAGTATCGGTCAAAATTCCCTATAGGTAGGAGGCCTCTCAATCCATTTTGGGAAGAATAAAGACTTAAGTTTTTTTTTAGATTGCTACCCACAAGATCCTGAGAATTAAAGAACTTCAAAAAGGAAAAAAAAAAAACCTATTGGATTTAGGTCATCAAGAACTTAATCCAATCGTTGTCATCAAGACTTCAGCAACAGGTCGTTAAGATCTCACTAAGTGTTCGAGTCATCAAGACCTCAACTGTCTTCCATTAGAGACCAAGCCCTCAAGACCTTATCTAATTCCTTGAATCAAATTCCGTGCTATCTTTTTGGAGATGTAGTATTTAAGACCCTTGCATTATGCTCGTACCAATGAAATACCATATTTAATCTCATGCCTTCAAAAGTATGATATTCTTCCATAACAATATAAAATGTTGCCATTATACGAATCTCTCTTCTTCTTTTTTCCCTTCGCTTTCATAACATTTCATCCTAATGGAACACTAACTAGTCGAAAGTGTGGATATACACATGCATATCCGCACTGTAACTAGGACATATTATACCTTGAAGAAGAAGACGCACATAAAATAGACAATGTCTTTTGTTCCCACATGCATACCCTCACATTATGCTCGAATAAATATGTTTCATATATTAAAAGTTGCTTTTAGAAACAGCATTTTCATAATATTTTCACATATATTAAGACCATTTAATTTTACAAATGAAAGGTGACATTTACAAGAAAATAAAAAATATATAAGCACAATTTTTTTCGCATGTTTCCAATGCAAAAAAAAAAAAACATAAACATTTTCGCAAATTAAACGGGCCTTGATTGCTACTTCTGTACCATACAATGACATTAAATCAGAACGTCCTATGTGTGCTTTCTACTCTAGAAGAATTGGAATCTTTCGTCCTCCTCAAGTTGTATTAGATATCGTAGCATAATATTTTACACTTTACATTGACTTTGGAAAATCTCAGTTTCATTTTAGCTGTGAAAACATTATATTGCACGATCAAGTCTATTCCTATCACTGCCGTCAACAAGCAATGGGCACGGTGGTGGGCGATAGCTGCGGCGTGGGGCAACGACCAGCGGCCAATAGTGATAGAGGGTGGTGGGCGGCGGCTGGAAATGGTGGCAAGTGGTGGCCAACAACTGGCGAGGGGTGATAGCATAGGGTGGCGGCAAGCTAAGGGCGGGAACAATGGGCCCTCATCAGCTAATGGTGGTTAGTGGCCCATGGTAATTGGCAACTGGTGGTCGATGGTGGTGGCGAGTGATGATCAGCGGTGGGCGATGATCGATAGAGAAATGCGGCACCAAGAAATGATCTATGGTGAGGTGTGGTGGCCAGCAGGAGGGCGCTGGTTGATGGTGGTGACCCTGACGTCATCAAGACGTCAACTATCTTCTATTAGAGACCAAGCCCTCAGGACCATATCCGATTCATGAAAAGAAATGAAAGATCACTTGCTTTCTTTTTAGAGATGCAGCATTTAGGACCCTTGAATTACAGTCATACCAATGAAATACCACATATAATCTTACGCCAGAAAAAAGTATGTTATTTTTCCACAAAAGTATAAGATATTGCCATCATACGAATTTCATCTTTTCCTTAACATCACTTTCTAATGGAAAACCAACTGTTCGAAAGTATGAACGAGGGCATGCATATCCGCGTTGTAAAATAGTACATAAAATATCTTAAAGAAGAAGATGCACATAGAATAGATGATGGCTGTTTGTTTCCACTTTGCATTTTCTGGTAACCTATAAAGCATTAGTTGTCTATTGTGAAAGCTCCACATGATCCTTGTTGTAACTCCTCTATCAAAGACTCCATCTTTCGGTGGACAAACTATGATTCTTATTATTTCCTTTACAGTATGTGATAAGCCATCATAAGACGATTCTTTTGGAATAATTCCTTCTTTCTCTTGACAATTCTTAATTCGAACCTCATTAAAAACAATCAACTTATATTTCCTTTTATCTTCCTTTTTTATGAGTCCCAAAAAGAAAAAAACTTTTCTAAAAACTTATATTAGTTCAATTTTTTGTTGTGCTATTGGAATCAGTTCCTCAGGCTTGTTTGGATGTTTGTGGCAAAAAAGATCAATTCAATTATCAAATAAACGTGTTATACATACATATTAAAAGATGCTTCTAAAAAAACATTTTCATAATATTATCACATATATCGAGAGCAGTCATTTCTATGATTCAAACACGGCATTACCAAAAAGTTAAAAAGCACAATATTTTTTTCTCATGTTTTCAATGAAAATAAAATCATAAATACTTACACCGAATTGAACTGACTTTGACTGCTACTTCCGCACCATTTGCATAGACAAATGGCATCAAATCAAAATGTTCCGTGCATGCTTTCTTTTCTAAAAGAATCAGAATCTTTCTTTATCCTCAAATTAAATTTCCACGGTGAAGCATTTTTTTTTGCACTGTACACATCACGTCGGTGATCAAGTCCTCTACTAGAAGGATAAAAAAGCATTTAACAAGACTTAATAAGCTCCATCGGTCTTAGCAAAAGTAACTCTTTCATATACAGTGTGAATTTGCCAAGAGCACCAACGACCGAGTAAATTTGCAGCCACAATGAGTCTTATGTACATGTTTTTCTTCTCCACAAATAGCAATTTCAGCTTTTGTATTGAATATTCCTTCACATGAGCTTAGAGCCTCGAGCCATTTTCTCTTTGCTCCAATCATCAATCAATCTTTTTTGTATGCAAAATTCATTGATTTAACAGGTACATCGTCTCGTTTCACCATCTAACTATCCAATTTGGGATTCTTTTCCCTATAATTGTTGTTCTCACGATAAATTGATGATCATGAGAGTTCGAATAACTTATAGTGGATGACTCAAAGTGGAGAATGTAGTACTTATCTTATGACCTACTTCTTCCACCAGTAGCTTTAGAATATGAAATCTTTATTCTTTACTTTTAAAAGGAGGAACGCTTTGTATCAAAATAAAAAGGATGATGTCCAACATGTGTATGGCTCTTGGCACGATATTCCTCTTGGAAAGTAGATAAAATCAAATCGGACAAGATAAGTGTATTTGTCGTAAGCGTAGGTATATTAGATTGTTAATTTGAACATGCGTGACCCTGACGCTCCTTATCTGTGAACTTTTCGGATGACTTGTATGTAGACAATACATGAAGTTGCTAAGGAATCCTTGTTTAGGAAGAGAGAGAGAGATTGAGGGAGGTTTGCACAATCAAGAAGTATTCATGCGTTATAGATCATGGATTCCAAGTATTCATGCATTATAGATCATGGATTCCATGAATCCTTAACTTAAGCTCCGTTTATTTTGCGAAAAATGAATGACTTGAAAGTGTTCTCATTATGAATTACAATTTATGTTTCAACATTTTCATGGACGATAAAAATAGATTTTTGTTCAACATTTTTTTAAGTGATATAAAAGATCATTTCTAAGAAATATATTTCAAATCTTTTATTTTTCATGAAATATATATACCTTTAGAAAAAGTAGGTGCTGGAAAAAGAAGAGGAAGGAAAGGGAAGAAAGAAAGGTGGGTTAATTGTTCCCTTCACAAACAAGGGGAAGACCGAACTAACCCTGATGAGCGGATGCAAATCCTATATAGGCCCTTTCTCTAAATGATTGATCGACACAAAATAATACCGAACAACAAAATGGAGCAGCATCGGCAGCACACCAGGAAGGCAAGCCTCTCTCTCTCTCTCTCTCTCTCTCTCTCTGATCATGGACATACATTGTATGTCATTAGAGTTGAGTGCTGTAGCTGAAAGTCATTTTCGCGAAAAGTTCGGAGAGCACAATCAGAAAAACGCACAAATCATTTTCAGTAACTGAACGTCTGTACATGTCCCTCGTTCTTCATTTGTTATGGAAGATAGTAATTCATATTTTACATGCCAAAGAGATATAGTCGTCAACTAATTCAAACTTGGTGGCATCGGCTTCTCTTTCTCTTAATTGTTAACTAGTTTCTTATATTTTACATGTCGGACATACAATATATATATGATTGACGATTTTTAACTAGTTTTGAACTTTGCTTTAGAAAATAGTATTGTGTTTCGGTTATAATGTGAAGCTCACATGCATATATATATATATATATATATGTATGTATGTATGTATATATATCCACATATTTGTATAAAGTATGATTTCTTGAAAATATAAGTGGATTGACAACGACTTTGCTAATGAAGTTTCTCCTCATTTTACTTTGAACTATACAACGCGCTGATTGATGTTTCTCTGCTCACAATTCAAAATATTGTCTATAGCAGGATGACAAGCCACGGGACCACTTCACAATCAATGCTAAGGATCTTATCATCACTGAACCTGCAAATTGGCAGTGGAAGAATAGCGGGTACTTTCATCATAGAGTGTACCTTAACTTACGTCCGACTCTAATTATGATATTTCATATTTTAGTAAAGCATGAATGACCTCGGATAAAGATGAACATAAAAAAGATAAAAGGAAGACATTAACGGGATTTCTTTGGGGAAAGTCTAAAGAGGGAAATCATATCAAGAAACAGAAATTCGTCTGCAGCTATCATTGAAGTATAATAATATTGATCTTTATCTTCTCTCTTATAATTGATAGTTCTCGGAATTATGCTTTTGGTATAATGTTGTTGACGATTCACCCTCCCGTGCTACATAGATAGATGGCTAGGTTTATTTCTTTTCAACTCCTCGACATTGAGCTTTTGTTTTACATGAACATATTAAATGTCCACGTGATTTTGCCAACTGAATTTAAGTTATGGATTTTGAATTGTATACTAGTATTTGTAACCAGGCTATACACAGTTCTGATCTTCTATGTTAGCATAAATATTTCGATATCATGAATAAATCAAGAATTAACCATCGAAATTTTTTTACAGTAAACTCGAAATACTAAAGTGATGTTTCTATTGTAGTCCCAGACATCTAATCATTAATTTGTTCAAAACCAAAATAATATGATTAGACAGTTTCAAGCGCAAACAAATTATAATATCGAAGCTCCCAATTGGAGTCTACATGTACTTTCAAGGTGGAGGTAAATGCATAGCTCTTCGATTAATTCTCACCATCTTGGGGAAACTGAATGAGTATCCCTAGCAAAGAAGCAACCGTTCTTCAGTCTTGGTATCTCCATCTTCAGTTTTTTTTAATATTATTTTTAGCTACTTAATCATGTAACTAATTGATAATTATATGATTTTTGCTTTTAGGTTTTGCTTATCTATGATATATAGAGTTTGGTCTAATATCAATCAAGTCCATTGTCAATGTAAAACACTTTCTCCACATTGATAGTTGTGTAACCGAATTCATCTGCATGCACACATCCAACATAAAGGTGTAAAAATATATGTATGTACACACTGACAGCAGACTTTACAATCATCATGATCAATATCGTTCAAATAAAACTATTTCAGTGATAGCACCCAAGTGAAAGTGGTGAGCACAAAGTGGTTAGAAGTTAGAGGATCGTTTGAGACGATGGAACTTTTGATGGGTCGTCGTTACAAAGTCTCATTTGTAACACGTATGGAGGAGACGGACTCGAGCACCATGGGAGGGCAGGAGGTGAGCTTGAAACTGCTGCTCCCGGATGAAAACTACCAAGAGAGGCAGGCGAAGTTGCCCGAAGTCGGATCGGGAGGGGCTACATGGCACGCACTAGAGGTCGGGCGGTTCACCACGACGCCGCAGAATGTGGGCACCATGACATTTGCTATGGAGAAATTGTTCTCACAATGGAGTGGAGGGCTTGTCATCAACGGCGTTGAGATCAAGGTGTGTGATCAGAAGCAGTAATATATGCAATAATAGGAGCGATTACAGAGAAATTGCCTTCATGGAAGTTACTTTAGTCATTTGTGTATCGCATCCGCGAGTTTCGTGCGTGCTTTTCTTAGCTAGTAAGAAATGAATGAAAATTCGGTCACTCGTGTGTACTATTGTATTTCTATTTTCAGACTCCGTCCTCTTATCTATGATATATATTGTTTATGTATCTCTCTATCTTAAAGTACTAATCATTCCAGGGAAGTGAGTCAAGCTATAATTTCAAGCATAGTTGTATTTAAGTTTTTATCATTTTAATATGTAAAAGCCATTTTCATATTTGATTATTTAATATTCCAACGCCGAGTAAGGTAATGGCTTGCAAGTGCCCTGCCTAACCGAGGGATGTAGACCTGTCTCTTAGGCAATATCCCTATGTCTTTTCCCTCCGGACAGATAAGGTAGGCCGCGAGATTGACTAATCTAATTTAAACAATCCCAAATGAGATAAAGATTCTTAAATCTAATTGGCTTCCTTTAATCGGCATCCACTCACGGTTGCAAACACGAGAGCTCATCCACCTCTATTCCTGATCTATATGTGGACGAGTTATTAAACCAAGTGAAGATCAATTTCCATTTTTGCAAAATCAGCAAGGCAATGAATTGAGCGACTTGATGGTTACAATTTGCATGTTCCTCTTTTTAGTCTGCCCGCCCGCAATCTCGTACCATCAGGAGCATTCGAATGCAAATCAAATTTTGTTCACACATGATCTCGAAAATCGTCGAACCGGATTAATGAACGAGAATCAGCACATCTCATGTAACAAGCACATCAAGCTAGGCGAGTAATGATTCCGGACTTCTCTGCTTTCCTATGATCTGGCCATTCAAATCTTAGCATTTTAGGTCCACCAAATGATGGTCGATTTCAACGAAACGCCTATGGATGTCAGCTTATTAAGCGTGCTTCAATTCATTGCAACAGAAAACTTTTCATGATTCTGTCCCTTAAAGAACAAAATTCGCAGTTTCAAAATTTGTTCACCAAATGTGTTCTTCTACGAAAATCGTCCTAGAGTCTGAACCGAAAATCTGTATATACACTGAACTCGTCTATTCAAAATTTTAAGTGCAGGTTCATTTCCAGACCTATCAAATCGAAGCTTAGGTTGTCAGGATCATTTCTTTAGTTGATCATTTTCTATGATTTGGTCATGTACAATTCATTAAGCACCTTGACTCACTGAACCTCCAATCTGACTACGACATACGATTCTCATATCCTTCGCTCAATTAACAAAACAACGTGAATTAATTCTAGTGCGCCAGATTATGCTAAGGCTTTGACGAGCCTGGCTTTAATTGTATTGCCGCACTGTAAGCCTCAGATCAAACTTGAAAGGTAAGCGTGAGCATTGAAGAATCAAATATTCCAACCGTAAGAGATTTAGCATTGAAGTAAATGGATATAAACTCGTCTTCCCTAGGGATGTACAATCTGTTGCTGCTCAAGCATTTCTCCGAACAGGTAGCATGACTCTCAGTCAAAGAACTTACGTGCCAGATGCAAACAGCAATTCACTTCAATCATTACTATCGTCTGCAACAAAGATCCGGAACATCAGCAGAAGCCTATTCACAGCTGAATCTTTCACAAACAAGGGTTAAGTTCTGTGGACACCCGTTTCGTATGCAGAATTACGAAAAACAGAGTACACTGACTTACCTTGTCGAGACGAGCTTTCAGCTCCCGAGCAGTAGTTGGATAGGCAAATGGAAGGGCTAGGATTGTATACGACAAAGACCGACCTTGGTAGAGGTTAAACTGTGGCTCGGGGTGCTTTGGTCTACCCGCAGAACAGAGATTTACAGAGGACCGGCGAGTAGTTCATGTCTTTTAGGTATATAAAATAAGGTTTTCATTTCCGAACGATGAAAAACATTTTTCAATTTATTTATAGATTTCCAGCAAATACTAAAAATTATTGTCATTTTTCTAAAAAATTACCTATTAGAAAATATTTTTCAGAAATTTTAAATTTTTCATGAAATAGACGAAGCCAAAAATTGACAGTTAGACTGATGCCAAACTTCCTAATGCAATGTCTAAGCAAACCACACGCAAATTGGTTGACCTTCAACTATAAAGAGTAGCCATAAAAATGGGAGGCTAATAAGGTAAGGAGTGATAGATGTCTGGTTGATTTTGGTCAATCTTTGATACATAAAGAAAACCAGAGTTAAAAGAGTGTTCTCTCTCATCCTCATGATGTCGCATGTAACTTGAGCCTGTGAATGTGGCTCCATCGACTACTAGGTTTTTAGCTTAACAATTTAGCATCTATCATTGTCAATTTAGATATGTTATTGGATATAAATTTCTTAAAAATAGATTAAAACAACAAAGTACATGAATATTTCATATCTTACTGGGATTGAACTTGATAACAAACTAGAGAAAGGATTTTTAATCATATTCTATCATCTTCAAATTCTTATATTTCCTATACATAATTGAATATAAGTACTAGAAAACGAATAATGAGATAGTATGTCGTTATTATATCGATTATTTATTTTAAACCAAGAAAAGATGTAAATTACAGGAAGTAATTTATAGTATGCTCTTCACTAATTGGCTTATTTTGAATGGAGTTTTTTTAAATGTACTCATAAACAGCGGAAACTATGAGCCAATTACGAATTTCTTGTATAAATATTACATGATTAACAATTCGTTTTTGCAAGTGCAATTATCCAAGCAAATTAGGATATATATTCATGAGCAGAACAGTTCAACATGAGATAAGATACTGTTTGATTGACATTTACACGTGTCAAATTCAAGATGGATTGGAGATATATATATATATTATTTATATATATATTATAAATCAAATTAAGTATTGGTCAAAATTCTCCATAGATAGTAGGCCTCTCAATTCATTTTGGGAAGAGTTGATGGAGACTTTAAATTTTGTAGATTATCTTTAAGTCATCACTACTTTAATCCAATTATCTTCATCAAGATCCGAGCAGCAAGTCAACAAGGCCTCACCAAATATTCAGGTCATCAAATATGGAGGTCATCAAGACCTCAACTATCTTCCATTAGGGTCTATGCCCCTCCGCGAAGGGGCATAGACCCCTTCGCGGAGCAGAGCGCCCATAATCAACAGGAGCAAGTGCAAAACATGGGGACAGGACATTATGGATACATGGTCCAATGTCTTCAGTCTTTTGCATCGTTTAACACGCGTAAGCTGGGGACGCAAGCGAGAGAGATCGAAGATCTTCTTAAACCACCAATTTTAGACAGACGCCCGGATTTGCTTAGGGTAGTTGACCTCGAGGGTGTTTACAAGCCTGTGCTACTAGAGAATTTTGGAAATACACTGTGCAACCTAAGGTATTTGGGATTGAGATGGACGGTTCTGGATTCGATTCCAGAATCAGTCGGGAATCTGTTGCTCCTAGAAATCCTGGATCTGAAGCAC
The DNA here is from genome assembly GCA_019926035.1 of Melaleuca alternifolia. NCBI lineage: Eukaryota > Viridiplantae > Streptophyta > Magnoliopsida > Myrtales > Myrtaceae > Melaleuca > Melaleuca alternifolia. The sequence goes on from JAGKPW010000238.1 coordinate 126,944, forward strand.
ACCAACATAACCAAAGTCACGAGGGATTTGGATCGCCTCGGATTAGATCCGACGGCTGGGATCACACCAGTGGGAGAGGGATTAAAAAAGAGGTATCTTTTCATTTTGAAAATTATTTTCTCTCCCGCCCGCGAAAGAAAGAGGACGAAGGAGGAAGACGATCAGAAACTAAAGAAGAAGACGAAGACGACGACGACGGACCAGGACCGGAGCAAAAGGCAAAAACGACTTTAGGCTCTCTCTCTGCGATATTGAGGCGATTTTCCTTTTCGTCGGCGAGTGCGGTGATCGGAGTCCGTTGCTGTACGTTCTTCTCCGTCTACGAGTTTTGCATTTGATTTGACTCCTTCGGAATTGTTCGCCGTTCCTTCTTCTTCTTTTTTGGTGTCGGTGAAGCTGGCGTGCGTGAGGACGAGTTTGTGTCTTCCTTTTGCTGAGTTGCCTCAAATTCCGATTTTACACATCCGTAGACTTCATTTTGCGGAGAGAAGTGGGCGTCTCTCAACCTTGACACCACAACGGTTACGCATTCTCCCGCCGTCACTCTCTCTGATAGCCAGCTGACCAGTTGACTTTTAGGGATTCCTTCTTCTCCGCATCGTGTGACTTGAGAAACGCATGCTCCCCCAGGCGTGTGCATTTCCCCTTTCCATCTGCAATTCAATCATGATCTTCTGAGCCCCGCTGTCTTCTTGGATCCCGCCTCGCTGTTTATTGTGGTTGCTTTTGACTGACTGGCCATGTGATTCAATTGGGGGTGTTGGGTTTTGACATATCTTAGGGTTTCATGTCCCTGTTTTCAATGCCCCGCCTATGCCACTCGTCTACTTCCCATTTTGGTTGTCTGCTAAACTCTATCTCATATGGCTATGTTGGTCGAGATGACCTCCAAGAATTTCTCGAGTAGATTTCCATGAGTTGGTTGCGATCGTGGGTTTGGGCTAGACCCCTCTCACTATTGACCATATAGTATGGTTATGCTGAGCATTGTGCTGGTTTGCTTGTCCTATGTTGATCGTTTGTTTCTTTTTGATATGTGATATTGGATACTAATGTGCCATGGGCATTGGTGTCAATGACTTATCGATGTGGATTCTTCGGGCATTATTCTTGGCTGGAAGGAACTGCGTCTAAAGTAGGTTTGCCTTTATTTTAAAGGACATGGGAAGAAGTTGCTCAACTAGAAGGAGAGTAGAGCTGTGCTTCTTTTCAAACTTGAAAAATCATCTATGTTTGGGCTTGCAGATTCTATTCCTCGTGGCTGAAGCACAACTACCAAAACTTCAGCGACCGGGTTTAAGGGGTGACTCGCCCCAAGTTGGTGAGTACAACCCTTTTCCTGTTGCATGGAGAGTAAACTCCTCCCAAATGATGGCCATGGATGATGACATGGAGAGTGGACCTTTGAGGTCCTACTAGGACAAACCCAGGACGTTTCCAAGCATGCACAGTAAGCCTTACACCCCACGGGTGAGGATATGTTGTTTTCTCTTCTGCAAGTTCTTCATCAAAGTGCTTATTTTCTCTGGTTTTACTAGCCTGGTGATTGTTTAGCCACGTGCATGCTGGTACTTTGGTAATTGAGTTTCCCCATGGTGTTCGTTGCAATTCTTAGCAGTTGTTTGATATGCAACTGGTTTGGCTGAATTAGATATCAAAACAGAGACATTGGTATGTTGAGGCAGCAAGGTGCTCCAAATGTTAACTGATTTTAGGAATAGATGAAACTCTTTTCACTAATAAGAAAAGTAGGGACCATATTTAGAGACGTTCATTTAAATATATTTGATTTGAACATAGCTAAAGTCTGGTTTTTTGAGGATGCTAGCCTTTTGTATTTCTGAGACGGCTTAATACATCTTGAATGGGATTAAGAAGCAACTGAAATGGAAGATGATTCTTTAGTTGAACCGGCTTTTTTATCATTGGAACCATTCTTCTAATACATAAATTCATAACAACCAGTTGATTATCTTGTAGAATGACAGGCTTTTATGTTGAAACTCAATTACCTTTTTGTACTTCATTAGGAACTTGGGATCTGCGGCATTAATAAACATGTGTCAATCTTTAGTTCTTCTAACTCAAATTCAAGTTCTTCACTTAATTTTGAGTGGTATACTCTGTTGATCATTTTTTGTGTTTGCCCTGCACTTGGATAAGTGATAGCCACCCTTGCATGCAATGCATAAAGCTGCAGTCACTGGAGGTAAGGGGAGTGAGAGTCATAAAGCTGCAGTCACAGGTGATACATGTGTTTGAGATTGCACTTGCAGACGTCCGGAATCAAGGCGGAATATGGGTGCCCTCAAGGTCAATCCAACGCAAGAGATGGAACTGTAGCTCAGAGGGGAGGATGTTGCAGCTGATTGAGTATTATGCAGCATTGGTGCTAGTGATCTTCTGCAATTTGTTAATTCTGATCTTGGCTCTCAAATTTTCTATATGTACTGATGCTGCTTTAGATAAGGAGAAATGTACATATATGCACGGTCATTCCTTGATAGCTATCATTTGTAGACCCAGTAAATCTTCTAATCACTTTGACTTGCTCGATGTCATGAATGATTCGACTCTATGCTTTGGGAGCTTGCATGATTGTTAACCGATTTGGTCATCTTTGGAGAACCTTCTCAGAAGTATGAATTTCAAATTACTGCTTTCTTGATTAGGAATGCCCACTCGATTTGCTGGCGAACAAGGTTAATTGAGATTAATTCCATCTTGATTCTTGTCAATAGCAATAGAAACATGGCAATACTCATATGCACATCTTCAAAAGGCCACGTTAAAAAGGAAAAGCATAATCTCAACAAAGGCAAGAAATCATCTCACCATTGACGACCTTTTGTGCTTGCTAAAATAGCTCGTGTAGATTTTAAGTTTACATTAAGATACTAGGAGGGAGGGTCACTAATGTAAATAACGAAAAGCAGGCTGTTAAGAGAATAGTTTGATAAGCAGGAATAGAGGAGAAGGAAGGAGAAGAGAGAGGAGATAAAGGACTAGAATGGTAATTGCTCGCATTCAATGTAACCTGATGGCTCTTCAAATAGCTGAGTACACATATGGATATAAGTTATAAATGGAAACTAATTGATAGCTATCTTTATTAATACTGATTACTATCTTGTCATAAATGGAATGCGATTCTCTTTAGCCTTGTTTAGGCATGTTTTTGCGCCGTGAGTAAACTTGCAGTTCTTGAGTTGTAACACAGGCTCTAGGCATGCAAGGTTAGGTAGGTGCAAAGAGCTCTCCTCTCACACTCTGTTCAAAACTAATTTATGTACCCACGGAATCATTGACATTTAGGGATCTTTCTTTCACATTTTCATAGAATGCGATGCTGGTTATCGCTAGAGGCAAAATTGCTTCAATGTCATTTTCTTCATCTCGGTATGACTTTTCTATGGAACAATTTGATTATGTTCATTATACTTCCACCACATCTCAGACATACAAATCAACCGAGGTGGGAAATGCATAATATAATCAATTGATCTTAAAATATAAGAAGCTAGAGAATATTAGGACGACAGAGTTCAGTAAAGACATGAGCTGTTACTAGTATATAATTGAATGAACCGAGTGACCAATAAAACCAGTAAAACTGTAGCCAAACAAAATTGAGGCATGTGCCAATTAGTACTTTACATAGTCAAAGATGCTGTTGAGCATGTTTGCTGGGAAAAAAGTGTTGTTGTCTTATGACCAAATTGGACACTTGCAAACTGTGTGGCACAAAGAAGCGCCGAACACCTGTAGACCAAAAGTCGTGCTTCAGACAATAGCAGAGAGATATATCTAATGGTGTGTCTTGATAATGGAAACTTACCCCAGCCATAGTATCTTTAGAGAGACAAGGTTTGCTTTGAGCTGCATTTTCAGCCACTGGTTGCTTTTGTGGGAACTGGCGAATCAACTTCATCATCGACTGGCCGAGTGATTGCTCGTGGCTTTTTGCTGAACCTTCTCAACTCTTGCTTCTGTAAAGCAAAAAAATGACACGTGCTTAAAAGGTGAGAGACGAAAAAAGGAGATGCAGCGGAGACACGAAATGTGGATGAACAAACAACACCACCATTCCTGAAGTGATTGTCATGAGATATATTGTTCAAAAGGGAAAAAGATAATAACATCGTTCTGGAAGAGTCACTTCTGCTACCCCATCCTCTATGGATGACGATAAGCAAGTCTTTCACACATAACAAGCACACCCACACTCACTGATGAACATGTCTACACAACAAAAGATACTCTAAAAGGATGTTAGAGGGCACTTCAAATAGTCTAAGCAGATATTAAAGGATTCGCACAAGAAAACAGTAAAGGTTTTTAAAATTCCCAAATTTTCAAGGATGGTATAAGATGCTTTGTTTATTCTAGCCATGTCTCAAGAATTAGTACCACCATATGTTGTTAGACCTCCAAGATGCATTCTTAAGAGGCATGATGAGGTATGCTCAGCCTGGTGTCACTGACTAATCACTAGTGCCCAACTAGGAATTTCTAAGGTCTTGCAAGTACTATTAGAAAACATCTACAAGGATGGACAAGGACCCATTACCTTCTTGAGCCGTTCTTCTATGGAGCTTAAGGCTTGGGACTGATCAACCTTAGAAAGATAGAAATCTCGCTCCCTTTTGGCAGCAGAAAGTTCCAAAGCCAGCTTTGCTCCTGAATAGCATTCTTATAAGCTGAATTACAAACATCACAACGCAAAACAGGATCAGCTCCAGCAGACGAGTATGGTACGGAATATCTCATTGTGCTATGTACCGATTTCTTCAGTAAGATCATCCCACTTGGATTTGCTCAAATACATGATATTCCAGAGATCATAATAAAATGAAGACCGTTTTTTCCATCCTAAACAGATCAAACATGCAAATATTTAATAGCAGATACCAAAGGACATATCCAAGAAATCTCATGAAAAAGGAGAAATCAACTTTTATTAGGAGAGACATATCAAACGCAAAAGAAAGAGTATTAACCAGAACTAGGGGCAAAAGGTGCCCAATTTAATTACTCGAAACATTCACTTCTGACAAAGCATACTCACCATTGTCCAATAAAATGAATGAAACCTTACCTATTTGTCCACCATTTAGCATGTCAGCAACTCTCTTTGCAACACTTTTCCTGGAAAATTCAACCCATCCACACAACAAAAGCACATTAAAAACCAAGGTAACAACATAAGTTCATAGATCATAACCTAACACCAATAGTATCCACAAGTAGGCTTTTACCGAGGTAATACTAATGCAGAGAGCAGATAAGAAAATACAATGCCTCAAATCTCCTTCTTCTTCCTTCTCCTTTCCTTTTTGACAGTATAATCCGAGTGCTTCTCCTCCATTGAAGTCGATCCATCTGTCACGTCCCGAACCTCAAGAACATGCACATCCCTCGGTGGTCAACTAAATTGCGACGTTCCTAGGTTGCGTCGCCAACCCAATCGATTTTGCACATGCGGAAGCGAATTAAACAATCCCCGTACAACTCTCAAACATGGGATAGGAAAGTAGGACAACAAAATTTACACAAAACATATCTTATAAATAACCCCGAGTTCAGATACACAGCAGACTAAACCAAAAAGGAAACTACTGAGCTATCTAGTCTTCGGGATCTACAGCCAAGGGCTTCGGGTCCAGCCAAAAAGGCGTGCTAAAAAATCCATCACTTGTGGGACCCCATAACAGTTAATGTTGCACCTCCACCTAGGGACCTGAAAAATTGTAACCACGACGGGTTGAGACAATGTCTCAGCAAGTCTACCCCCTAAGCCCCGATTAGGAAGAAATTCACCTAGAGGTGGCCTAACACACATCAAATGTTCCTTACCTCACCGCAGCACCTCCCTGCACATCAGTACAGTTCATACACATACACGTAAAGCAAACATCTTTACCAACCAGCACATTGCACATCAATTATCAAAGGTTCAATCCGACGTTCCGATGTTTCTCGACCCGCGAAAAGTTCTCGCCTCAGGTCCTCGCCAAAACATGCAATGCAAGGGCAGAGGTGTTACGTATCGCCATCCCTCTCCCAAGCCGCAAGGGTAGAGGCGTTACGTATCGCCGTCCCTCTCCCGAGCCAATATGTAAAGCGGGGGTAGAGGCGTTACGTATCGCCGTCCCTCTCTCGAGCCCATATGTTATCCTCGCCACAACTCGGGAAGGTTATAAGCATGCCACAAATCAACCTTATCACCAAGTATGCAATGTCCAGCAAGCACTATATCAAGAACAATCACCAAAACAGAATCGGCCCTAATCAGCAGAAACAGGGCCACTCGCAGTATGCAATGTCCAGCAAGCACTATATCAAGAACAATCACCAAAACAGAATCGGCCCTAATCAGCAGAAACAGGGCCACTCGCAGTATGCAATGTCCATATATCAAGAACAATCACCAAAACAGAATAATCAGCAGAAACATCGCGCATCTCCATGTTTAAATCCAGAAACATAATCAAAAGATATCGGAAAATTATAAAATTTTAATATGTTATAAATGACACATAAATGAACATTTTTCATGAAGACACCTTGACCCAAATCCTTCTGTATTGAGAGAAGTAAATCGCTCAAAACATTGCAAAAACTGTGTTCGTTTTCAGAGCTCACGTCTTTCAAAACCAGCTTGGTTTGAAATCAAAACCTTGTCCGTTTGATCTGAAATTGTAGTATGTTATACTAAAAGATGTGATAAACAACTTTACTGAAGAAACTATTTCTAAATTCTGACCCTAAGAGCTGATAAGAATACATTGAAGACCAAAAGGTCACAAACTCCAGCAAAAACAGGGGTTCTGTTTCGCTTAAAATGAAGCTGAAATAATATTATTTTAAATCCATAAAATCTTGAGTAAATTCTATGTTATAGCTGAATATGTATAAAACATTTCTCAAGAAGTAATTTACCTCCAAATCTCATCCAATTTCGATCCACAAAATTGGCAAACAGCAAGCATCCAGTAGACAGATTCCAGAGAAATCCACTAAACTAAACTAAACCATCCTTAATAGTGTCAATCCAACCTAACACTAATCTAATCAAGCCAATCAACACCAATCTAACCCCTAAGTGCAATCACAACCTAAGAAAGGATTAGAGAGTTCACTCGCCTGATTAGAGAATAAATCGGTTCACGGCGACGGCGGCGCGAAGACGAGCAAAACCCGAGCCTACGGTGACACCAAAAGAAGCTCGGAAGAGGCTCAGCTAAGGTGAAACTTGCACAGCAAGTAGGGAGGGCATGAGCAGCAGAAGGAGGAGAGGAAAAATGAGGAAGAAGAAGAAGAAAGAGGAGGAAGATACGTTGCTTCCTGCTGGTAAGGGACAAGAAACCACAAAAGTCCTCCAAAAAAATCTCAAACACTTGAGATAAGCCCCAAAAGTCTTCTACTATGACCAATGGCAATTTTCCCCTCCAAAGCTTCTCAAACAAGCCAAGAATGAAGGCCAAATAAACCCCCTAATCAGCCCCTACGAATTTCCACCATTTATCCACCAAATAATTCAATTTGGTAGCCCAAAAATCTAATTAAAGAGACCCATCCGAATTTCCACAAATTCTTTTGTCCAATTTGAATTTTTCCGCAAAATTCCTGGCTCGATGGAATTCTCCGAAAAGATGAGACGAGGTCCTAAAAATAAATCGTGACACGCTCGAACGTTCGATTTCCGAATCCGAGTTCAATTTCATGGTTAAAATCAACCGAACACGATTTAGGTACAATCCAACTCACTAGGTAGCTTTTAGGGATTTTACCACGGTTATATCCCTTAACAGTTTTACCTAATAGGTTGTTAACTCATGAGTGATCAGCTCTGAGAAAAAGTACCATAGGCGCGTCGGCGAAAAGCCCATTTTATTTCATCGAGACAAGGTCGAAAACTCAGGATGTCACACCATCTCTCGTCCTTGTTCCCACAACGAAGCCTAACATAGATAGTGAATGCAAAAATCACATGAGGATCGACACAGGAGCACGGAGCTCCCCTGAGCGCTCTATTAGAATCCGGAGCTAATTCAACATAGATGTCACCGAACAAAACGAGCACATCAAGCTGGACAAATAGAAACTGAAATCCAGCACAAACCAGAGGCAGATACGACTGAGGCTCTCACCTTCCGGTGGTGGCGTGGTGGCCGGCTGGCTTAGGCGGCGGTCGCCGTTCGCAGAAGAGATGGCGAGCGAGGAGTAGAGGCGGCGAGTCGGCTTCAGTGCGCAAAGGAAAACAACAAGACAGAAGTCGCCAGCTCCGCTGAAGCTGACGCAAAAACCCATGAAAATGGTGGGTTAACAAATTCAGGCCCCAGAATAAAACTTGCGATATGTTTCTTATTGGCCAAAAGGCCAGACTAAGGCAAACATACACCTTACACTTGCTCGTCGCATCGGAAACATCTGGGATTTGGCGCCATCCATGGCACGTTGGCGGGGTCGGGCACGCGTGAGAAAGTGAGGGAAAAGTTAGCTGATGAGTCGTAGCTGTCGATGGGGCTCTGGATGCGACGGCAGAGGCGGAGGTGGAGGGGGCTCGAGACCCAGCAGCTGCGACCAGCAGGGCTCTTGAGGGAGCTGCTACCGGAGGACGTGAGGGCGGCAATCGCCGGCAGAGGCGAGCAAACGGTTTCGGCGGTTCAACGCAACATTCGAGGAGGCCTACCGGAGGGAAGCCACGACAGTCGTGGCGAACTCGAAGCTTCGAGAGGAGATGAGGGCGTCGCTGGAGAGGAAGGTGGTTCGGACATGCGGGGAGTTCTATGACGCACACTGGGTCACCATTGGAGGCGAAATGCAGTCGCGTAGCCGACGGCCTCGACTACTTCGCTATCGCCGTCGTCTGGCTGAGAGAGGAGGAGGCAAGGAAGACACGAGAGAGAGTTTTTTTTGAAAAACATGTCGTCCACTTCTTCTTCTTCAGTTTGGGAATCGCAGGCCGGAGACAAAAAGTAATATTCAAAATAAAAAAATACTTTTTTTTATATATCTCTCCCGCCCGAATGACGTGGTGTGATCCCAGCTGTCGGATCAGATCTGACGGCTGGGATTTAAACCTAGTCACCCCTGACTAGGTGGCACCCCTGATTTATATATTATAAATCAAATTAAGTATTGGTCAAAATTCTCCATAGATAGTAGGCCTCTCAATTCATTTTGGGAAGAGTTGATGGAGACTTTAAATTTTGTAGATTATCTTTAAGTCATCACTACTTTAATCCAATTATCTTCATCAAGATCTGAGCAGCAAGTCAATAAGGCCTCACCAAATATTCTGGTCATCAAATATGGAGGTCATCAAGACCTCAACTATCTTCCATTAGGGTCTATGCCCCCTCCGCGAAGGGGCATAGACCCCTTCGCGGAGCAGAGCGCCCATAATCAACAGGAGCAAGTGCAAAACATGGGGACAGGACATTATGGATACATGGTCCAATGTCTTCAGTCTTTTGCATCGTTTAACACGCGTAAGCTGGGGACGCAAGCGAGAAAGATCGAAGATCTTCTTAAGCCACCAATTTTAGACAGACGCCCGGATTTGCTTAGGGTAGTTGACCTCGAGGGTGTTTACAAGCCTGTGCTACCAGAGAATTTTGGAAATACACTGTGCAACCTAAGGTATTTGGGATTGAGATGGACGGTTCTGGATTCGATTCCAGAATCAGTCGGGAATCTGTTGCTCCTAGAAATCCTGGATCTGAAGCACACCAACATAACCAAAGTGACGAGCGCCATTTGGAATCTGAAGAACCTCCGACATCTGTACCTGAGCGAAGCATCGTTTGATGAGTCTATCCGATGCCGTACCTCATCAGGGAAGTCTCTAAATACTAAACTCGAGACTCTGTGGGGTCTATTAATAGAAACTCATAACAGCCCCATGATAGGTGTGTTGGGGAAGCTGCAAAGGCTGAAGAAGCTGGGTGTGACGTGCCGTCCTGAAGCGGTGAATGAGGTGACCAAATGCATTTCGAACCTGACCAGCCTTGAGTCCCTGAGATTGAGATCGAGGGACCTCTTCGGTCAGCCATCGAACCTCAATTTGAGTGACATGAGACAGCTCGACTCTCTTTCAAACTTGTATAACCTTGGATCATTGCCGCCCAAACAGGACCTGGAGTCGGTCCTTCCTCAGAATCTGAAAGTGCTCACCTTGTCTATGTCAGGATGCAAATATGATCCGATGCCGGTCTTACAGCGCCTGAATGATTTGATAATACTCAGGTTATTGGCACGATCGTTTACTGGCAAAAGCTTGTGGTGCCGCAAAGCAGGTTTTCCAAAAATCCACGTCTTAAAACTATGGGTGCTCGAAGAATTGACAGAATTAAGAGTCGACGAAGGCGGCATGCCTAATCTCGAAGAGCTGGAAATCAGGCAATGCGAGAAATTAGTGAAGGTTGATGGCTTGGATCATATCAACGGCTTGAAAGGCGTGAGTCTTACTAGAGTTGAGAAAGACCTTGCCGAGAGGTTTAAAGTTCCCCAACATACATCGGTAAAAAAAAGGGAGTTAGTGTCCAAGGTAAAATTTACTATTAATAATAATAATTATTTTTTTTTCTTTTTTATTAATCATTAGCATCATCATCATTATTATTCACAACAAAAGTGTAACTTTACTCTCTCTATACTATAATTATCTTACAGAGCGGTATCCGTTGCTTTTTACAAAATCAGACCATCGACTAATTTGGAAGATATTGTTCATTGATAGATTCTGATAAACGAAAACTGCATTTAATCCATAGAAAGATGTGCTTTAATAGTACTATATTTATATATTGGATACTGATGTGCATTTAATCTTCACCAGTAGATTTCAGTTCTTCCACGTCCGATTCAAGATATAATGCCATTTTCGTGGAAAGAAATAAACAACGGATGAAATTTCCGCGGGCGTTGTTGCATCCTGCAGTTTGTCCAAGTTCTTCATCTTCTTCAAACATATTTTATCTTTTGCTGGCCAGTTACAATGATTTTTATTCATCGCAGGAAGCGAGCCAGGAAGGAACAGACGGACATTGACGTTGGCCCGGATTCATCGGCTTCCGGCAATAAATGTTTTCGTGCTTATGTATAAAGAGTGTTCATATGCTCCCTTGTGCCTTGTTTATTTCCTTTCGTGTCTCTATCTATGTGTATTTTTATACGTTGTAATTCATGGCAAATGTTACTTCAGTCAGAGTCAAGTTTTTCCTCTTTTGGGATGTGGGAGTTCGAAAATGTTGAGAGCTGGCTTGTGCTTCATGTTTAACTATTGGTATCTTCCGAGTGCTTGTTAATTGCAGTTTGTCTCTGAAATTGAACCTTCCGTTTCTTGAAATCCGCAGACAACTGAAAGGATTCAGGCCACCTTTCCTTGGCTTCGACTAGTTCACCCCTCCGTGCGATTCTAAAGGCACAACTCGCTCATGCCGGCCTAGTGCATTTAGGATTTTATTCAAAGTGTTCACAACGACAAGACTTGAGACCAGGCAAATTCTTTTACCATATAAGTCAACATCCCATTGGCGTTGCATGTTATTTCAAAGATAGATGTTGGGTGGAGTAACCCGGTCCAACTAAATGCTCGAACGTGAACAATGAATGAGTCTGTTTTGTATAACTTCTCCATAACAGTTGCAAACTGTACAAACAGATGCGCAACTTTTACAAGATATTTGACAAGCGCCCTCATAGCAGCTTTAGAGAGCTGCCTAACCCAGTTAGTGTTGTGACTTAAAACATATATGATGCGTCATCAAATATATAAAGTTGTAACACTCCGCAAAACAGCTAAAATCCAGCCACGACTATATCAAACGGGTCAGTATGTACATAATATGGGAGATTTTGACCCCATAGTACTCAGATTACATCATTTCCTAGGAATTCCAGTAAGTGTATTTTGTTCAATCAATTGAAACTCTTCCATCCACCACAACTATCTTTATTTCATCCATCTATCTATACCAAGTACAACATTTATCTTAAAAGATATGCATGTGTTTGCCACTAAAAGTCCTCACCTCACAAAGTGTACCACTGGAGATGAACCACGAGGGGACAGCAAGTCTGGGCCAAAATACATCTTGGAATAAGGCTGGATTAATTATCCCAGTTGCCATTTGAAAAGAATTGTCTAGTTAAGTCCTCGTTGTCACCATGGATGTCATGATATCTTTTAAATATCCTATTTAAATTAACAAGGTTCAACTCTTTCCCAAATGCACATTAGATTTTTCTGGCTTTTGCAATTTGATAAGTGTCCGAAGCCATAGTACACAGACTACATGATTTCCTAGGATTTTTCACAACGCGTATTTTGTCAATCACATGAAACTCTTCCGTTAAATCATATAATTTTATCAATCGAAGTCTTTCATCGTGTTCAACAGAATGAACAATATCATTCGCAGACAAGGATTTTGTGGCTCGGTATCTAATTTGTTTGCAATTCAAAACTAGGAATTCGATTTGCAGAAGGTTCAATCTAAATTCAATTCAAATGGATAGAAATGGTAACCCATGCGTCAAAACATATAATCGGCTCGACTTGACTTACCAATTTTTCTATTGAATTTTCAGCTTTTATTTCTCCACATTTCAAACCATTAATTTTATCAACTGTTTTTTTAGAATTTCCAACAAAAATGAGAATGGTTACTAATTTTTTCCCGATTGAGTTGCCAACTAGTTTTGCGCTGCCAACTCTTATTTGAATTGGTTACGATATTTATATGATTTTCTTTAAATTACCAACTTCTCTCATTTCTGATTAGGGAAAATCAAAAGTAGGGTTTTGGATTTTTTAGCTTAGAAAATTGGTTCCAAAGCTGTTTCAAATGGTCTGGTTGCCAGGTGTGCATTCACTCGAAATTGGGAACCAGACCGGTTTAACTGGTTCTAAGAATTTGGAACCTATTCCTGGATCGGATCCAACAGGAATCAATTTCTGGACCTATTTTTCAGGCAATTCAGGTCTTGAGGAAACCGGTCCGATTGCAACTCCCTAAAGAGAAGGGCCTCCTCCTTTCCTCTGCTTCAGTGATTAGTGCCCTCATCATCCGAGATTGCATCACCTTTTGTTGCTGCTCCTGCTTCCATTTTCTTTAAAGGAACAAGAGCACCTGTCCCAGTACATATTAATGAGTTTATTGCAGTTGTACAGATAAATAGGACAACGAAAGACAAGGAAGATCTCATTTACCCATTCCATGATGCACTTGATTTCGACTAGGAACATCAAATTCTTCGAGTTATTAGGCGTACATCAGGGAGCCATTGAACGCTTTGCTTGCTATGGATAGAAGTAAAACAGAAGGATCAAACAACATGCATGTTGGTCACCGGGGCGTCAATATGGTCAAATGTCCAAATAGACTTTGTTTACAAGATCTATAAATCATGCAATATCAGCTTAGACCCAACGTGTGAGTCTATCAAGTTAGAATCTTAAACAGAACATTCGAAAAAAGTTGATTTACTTAATTTATTTGGAATTCATCGTTATTAATGTGGAACACAACGATTCACAATTCAAGTGCATATCCTCTAAGACTTACCAAATCACTGACTCAATGAGACTGCCCCTCATGATACTTGTTACTTTGTGCACCCCTTCTGTGAGTTGGTTGTGGAATATTTGGGAGCGCCGGAGGAGGGACTTAAGCGTCATTTATAGAGTTTCCAACTGGACTCTCTCTGTCACGCCCCGATTTTCGAGCGCGCGACGATTCTCGATTTTCATTTTCTCTTCGGCCAAAGATTAGCGACGTCCCAGGCATGTCGCCGGCCTTCAAGTCTCCAGCGGAAGCGCGAGTTTTCGCCCTATCAACTCCCACAGGACTCGCCTCCAAAGTTCGATTTCCAATCATACACCTGAAAAATGGTTACCACGACGGGTTGAGATATAAATATCTCAATAAGTCTACCACCTAATCCTCGATTAGGAGAGCCCTCACTCTAGGGTCCCTATCCAATTATGTAACCTAACTCTCGTGTCATGGTTGCTTGGTCCAAATATCTAATTAACTCACTAGTCCTCACTCCTCACTAGTCCCAACCAATAATTAATCAACTAAGTCTACAACCAATAAATTAATCAATTAAACTTGACTTAATCAAATGTCAACCACAATCAAATGTCAATCACAGTCAATTGTCAATCACAATCGATTATCAATCACATTCAATTGCACAATCAATTACATTAAATAACCAATACGACAATATAATTAAACTTTCAGAATAAATCTCAACTTAGATAATCCATCCATAATTAGGCAAAATTGTAGTAAATAAATTCTAATTGCGTAAATTATCAATCTAATCTTGCAGTTAATTATCAAAATTAATCAAAGTCTTTACATTATCAAATTATCATTAAATTATATAATTCAGTAAAATATCCCGTAAAACCCTAATTAGGCTATAAATAGCCGAAATTAGGAAAACCAACTGTAATTCTAGAAATTACTAAATTATCTCCAATAGCTATTAAACCAAATAACTAGAGCTAATAAATTACCAATTTGACTCTTAACTATCCAATTTTACTAAATCACCCCCTAATTGGCTAAAATTACCAAATCCTCCAAAGTCACTAAATTAATTCCTAATCGATCATTTAACCACCTAATCATCCAATTGGCTAACAATTTCACTCAATTAAACCAATAATTAACTACTAGAACGTGTAACCGCCCTAATTGGGGATTAGGAGGCGACTCACCTCCAATCCAAGCTTTTCAACTCAATTTCGCGACGACGGTCCACGGCGAGCTTAATTAGTTTTCAATTTCTCGATCCCCATTTGCAATTGAACTCGAAACTTCACGGTACTGCTTGGCACGACGCGATGGCGACGACGACGGATTTTCCGACGAGTCGCCGGCAAGTTTCCGGCAACCGGCGAGAGTTTCCAGTGAGCTTTTGGCTAGTCGCCGGCCAAGATTCCGGCGAAAAGTCCGGCAGGTCTTCCGGCGAGCTGGATGGCTGCTCAGGCAAGCTGGATGGATGGCTGGGGCTCGATAGCTGGGACGGCTGGTGCTCGGATTGGTCCGGTCCGAGCCACCAGGGGTCAACCAAGGGCTGTTCGTGGCCGAGGACAAGCTGGGGCTCGATGGCTGGGACGACTGGTGCTCGGATTGGTCCGGTCCGAGCCACCATGGGTCAACCAAGGGCTGTTCGTGGCTGAGGACGAGCTGGGGGAGCGTCATGGCCGAGAAGCAGGAGATGGAACGGGCAGGGGAGCTTCGGCGAGTCTGAGTTCGGTTGGCTCAAGCTGAGGAACGAAGCTAGGCTCAATGATGGCGACAGGGGAGACGACTAGACGGCATTGGGCGACTCCTTAAGCGACAGCGAGCTTACAATCGTCACGACGGGTGAGTTGCCGGTGGCTGAGCAGGGAGAAACTAGGGCTCGAAATCGAGGGCAGTAGGTGGCTCGACAGCGTCTATGGCCACGGGGAGGAGCTCCGGTGGTCAACGCGAGGCGTCACGGTGAAGCTGGCATCCGTCTCTAGTCAAGCAACACCCACCCGAAGCTCATCCATGGCGGCTCGTGCGGGGGAGGAATAAAAGAGACGAGGAAGAAGATGAAGACCCGCGCGAGAAAGGGAGGGAGAGAGAAAATGAATGAAAAGATAAGAGAGAGAGATGGGACAGGGGCGGTTTGTAGAGGGAAATAGCGTGTGTAACAGCCGTGCATGAGCTCGGCCCAGCCAACCCCCGTCCACGCTCAGCCCAGCCCAGCCCATCACGCGAACAAGCCCACGCCGTAGCCCTTCTCTCTCCTCTGTTCTCCCCTGCATCACGCGCGCAGGACGGACCGATCGGGAAGCTCGCCGTGCGGGTCCCACGCCGGCGGAACGGCTGGCCATTCGCTCGGGGTCTGCTGCAGCAGCCCTGGGGAACTGGCCGGAGGTGACTTCAGCCAATGAGAGCTCGCCGTCAGTCGCAACCAGCGACGAAACTTTCCCCGCACGCCTCTATCCCCTGTTTTTCGTCCACCCGAGGAGCTATCTTTGAAGCTGTGTTTCTCTCACCTCAGATCTCCGTTCGAGCCGTGGTTTATACCCTTATAATCGTGGTGAAGTCCTCTTCAAGCAGCCGTCAACCGTCCCCGTCGACTCGAGCCACGCCGTCTCCGGTGAGCCGCCGAAGTCAGCCACTCACAGCTCCCTCCCCTGTTTTGCCGGTAGGCTGTTTAAGCTGCAAATTGCGATTTTGTCCATTTTCTTCGATCTTTAGCTTGATTTGTTGGTTCCAATGGGTTTGTAGACGAAGTTAAACCCCATATTAGCTTTCAATTTCGTTCGATTTGGTTGGGTATTGGCTGATTTGGAGTTTGAACTTGGTTTGCCCAATTTTATCAAAACCGAGCCCTAGCTCTTCAATCCGACGAACCACGGCTACCCACTCTCAATTGATGCTTCCAATAGGCTCGTGTGAGTGTTGTGAGTTTTTTTTATGAAGAAATTTGGATTGATTTGGTCTTGGATGGACGAATTGAAGCCAAATCTCGGTCTCTTCCTTCCCCCTCGCGCCGAACCGCTGCCCTTCTCCTTTGGAGCTCGATTTCTTCCTCCTCCGACCACCTCAATCTACGTTCTTGGTGTCCTTAGACTCGTATTGAAGTCCTCTACAAAATCCCTATGGTTTGGAGTCTCGGTTTTGCGTGTGTGCGACGAATTGAAGGCAAAATCGAGCGAAGGTCGCTCGACCCGGCTTCTGACCCACATTGGTTGATGCGGGTCTGCAGGTGGGCTGTCCGCGTGTGTGTGTTGGGCCGAGATTCGTGGGCCTCGTGCAGCCCAAGTCCAAGGCAGAAGCAATTCGGCCCGAGAAGAAGAGAAGGAAGAAAAGAAAGAAAGAAAAGAAAGGAAGAAAAGAGAAAGAAAGAAAGAAAGAAGAAAGAAAGAAAAGAAAAAGGAAAAAGGGAAAATAATTCCCGTGTCGCCGCGAGATTATTGGAAAATTAGCCAAGGTGAGGGAACTTTCTAAATCGCCCTTAGGCATGCATTTGCGCTAGTTATTTACGTGCATTGTTTTATTTTAAATGCCTTTAATATTATTAATATTATTAATAAATTATTATTAATATCTACCAAAATTATTTTTAAATTAATGTGGTGTTGATGTTAGTTAATTATTATTTACTGTTTTATTAATTTAGCATTATTAGTATTATTGTTCTGAGATGGTTAAATTGGATGATTTAGCCGAGTAATTGGTCCATGGAAGCAAGATTGAGAATTTGAGGAACGTAGCAAACTATAAACCAAATTAGACGGCGTTAGTTAGTTTCTTTGATTGTGCAATTTATTTATTTAATCACAGCAATTTATTTATTTAATTATAGCAATTTATTTATTTAATACCGTATTTATTTATTTAAAGTCCAGTATTATTATATTCTGCAATTGAGTGTTTATTTAGACTACGTGATTAGTCTAGATCGACGGGACTCGGGATTAGACTAGACTTGAGTGACGGACTAGTGATTCTTGGATTTGGTGTGAGCTTAGTAGGTGGCGTAGTGACAAATTAGGGATCCTAGGGCCGGGGTAGACCTAATCGCGGGATAGGGAGTTAACTCGCTGAGATACCCAGTATCTCACCCCACCACCCCAACCTCCCCAGGTAACAGAGATGGACCCTAATAATGATATTGTGGAATGGGAAGATGAAACTGATGAGGATAACCTACCCTTGGAAGAGCTTGAAGATGAAGACGTAGAGGAAGCAGAACCTGAAGAGGAAGAGGAGTTTACAGATGAAACTGACGAAGATGACCTGCCATTAGAAGAGCTTGAAGAGGAGGATCAAGAAGAAGTAGAATTGGAAGAAGAAGAGCCGGAGGAAGAAGAGTTGGGAGAGGAAGAACTAGAGGAAGAAGAGTTGGGAGAGGAAGAACTAAAGGAAGAAGAGTTCGAAGAGGAAGAACTGGAGGAAGAAGAAGCTGAAGAGGAAGGACTAGTACAGGAGGAGCCAGAAGAGAAAGTGGTGGATGACGGACCAATGCAAGCTGTACACGACATGGTGATGGGTTGGCGCTAGGAGTTCGACCAACAGCTGCAACTTCGAGAACCCACACCCAAGCCCGTAGATCAAGGATGGATCATAGACAGGGTCGAGACCCCCTCTGGAAGGGTAGCAGAAAAGCATGAGACTACCATTTGGGAATGGAACCCTCTACTAAGGAAATGGGTCGGTCATCAATATTGGGAGCGCTACGAAGGCGAGGTCGGAGGCCAACTAGTCTTCCACCAAGGACATCATGAGGCACCGACAGGAGTGTATGATTATTGGAACCCGGACCTGGGTTACGGTGACCAACCCGGAGGCACGGTCATAGATCCCTAGGACAGGTGGTCTAGGTTGAACTATGGGACCCGCTTTTGAAATTGTACAATATCGGGGTATACTAGGTTGGTATGTGCTCGGTTATGTATACGCCTTTTTGGACGTAAATTTTGGGAATGTATATTATTAAGCTTTTGTGTGCTTACTCTGAATTACAACAAGGACAATGATTGATTTGGATCAAGAATTCGTGAAAACAACAGGGTTGTGCACGCACGACGGACTCGTGGCGTGACAGCGTGCGACAGAGTAGAAAAGAAAGGAGAGAGAGAGAGAGAGAGAGAGAGAGAGAGAGAGAGAGAGAAAAGAAAGAAAAGAGAGGGGAGGAGAGAGAGAAATAGGGTTGGCGTGTGCAGGGAGAGAGAGAGAAAAAGTCAAACGTGGGGGGGGGTTGTTACACTCTCATTACGGGCCTAGATACTGACCAGGGTCATATTAGATTGATTAAGAATCGTTAAATCCAACTTTATTAGATCAAACACCTAAGACGGTTAATTATAATCTTAATTAATTTAGCCTATATTAGAAAATCTCTTATAATGGGTCATTAAACATCTCAAGTCCCGGGCGAAAAGAGAGAAGGGAGACCTATTCGTATGGGACCAACGGGGAGATCTCATACTCAAAAGGCGTGACTCATATAAGGACATAAGATGGAGCATCGAGTTAAGCTTCGACCAGAGTATCCTTGCCTGGCACATTGCAACTGAACTTTTATGCCACAGGAAAGATCTGAACTATCACAAAAACCTTCCCTACTCAGAAGAAAGTGTCAAAGAAAAAGTCAGATTGAATTTTGAAATGAGCAAGCAATTGTCTCGGTATATACTGTATCTTTCGGTCATGTACCCTTCTCTCTTGCCGATCGGAGTCGGACATGTCAAATTCCGAGACCCATACTTAGAGGTGATGCATTTGTTCGCTGAGGAGGAGGCAATCAAGGGAAACGACTAGCCAGAAGTCTTGTGTGAGTGGAGATGCTGGCTTATGCGGCCGTCAAGTGCAAGGGCCATCAACACGCCCGGAAACTCTGGCAAGGAGGCGAGTTCCTAACGCATGTTTGGCTTCTCATGGCTCATTTCGGCTTGACCAATCACTTCAAAATACCTCATGCCACAGTGCGGTCGCCAAGCTGCTGGTGAAGCAGGAGTGACTCATCATGCCCTGGCTCTTAGTGAACCATATTCGACGCGTGTTGTCTCCTCAATGGCTCATTTTGGCTTCACCGATCACTTCTATATGTAACTTGTGTCAGAAGCATCAGCAAAAATCTGTACTAAATTTCGCCTCTGTTTAATCGGATTTTCATGTTTGTGATATTCTAATGATGATATCTTGTCCATATCGAATTTTTCCAATTGAGCTTATCTTCACCGACCCAGTTCTTTTAAGACATTGTCCTTTTAACTAATTAATCAATGAAAAAAGGTATAAAATAAAGAGTTTTTCACGTTTTAAGGAGAATATTGAGAATGCCATTCTTCTCAAGTTGCTGTGATGTGACAGACAGATAGGAAATGAGAGTCCCAAAAAAAGGCAAAACCAAGACAACTAAGAACAGGACATGATTAAACTTTGTATTCGTTTTTTAATACGCAAGTTAATAAATATAACATATTTTAAAAAAATTAATCTTCACGTGATATTTTTAAAATTTTATTACTAGGTAAAGAACCATATTCTTCTAAGTCGACACAAAATGATTTACCACAGAACATAAATACAATGTCTAATTTCGTGAAATGTTATACTTTCGATGGGCTTTTGCAACCCAATTAGTTGACATTATTTGACTCTCTGTTTATATAGGCTGATTTTAATCATATAGCTCCCAAGAACAGCTGGGCTTCACGGAGGGATTTGAGTCTTACGGGCAGCTGCTAAAGCGTACAAAGACCGTTCTATGATGGATTCAGCATTGATGGACAATTTATGAAGAGCCATCGGTGACAAAATTAGCTCCCTCGACGTAAACGAGCTTCGCCGTCGAGTCTATGCAGGAGTGCCTTCGAAGGACAACAAGGAGCAGGGTGAGGCAGAAGCCGGCGAGGATCGAGCAAGTTCCAGAGGACTAAAAAAGAACTCGTTTTGCTCATATAGATAATGATCTACTGAGAAACTATATGGCTCGGATTGTCTTGCCCGCCATGAAACTCAAACTGCATGATGTAGCAGGAAAAGTGTAAATCAAGACCACTTGCAGATGTTAATTGGATCTACAAATTGGTCGTCAGGGACCGGATGGGAAGCTCGGTAGCTCGTGATTGGACAAGAACCAAGTTTTGTTCTGATTTGGTTAGTGACTCACTCACTGATCACTGCTTTGTACTTACAGGTACAGCCATAGACACTCGTACTTCTTGACAAGGAGCTCCACCAGAACTGCTTGATGGTCCTGTAAGCCCATATTGGACATGGACATGACAGAAATGCACAGTAAAAACTCAATATCCTCGCTCGGAGAAATGATCAAGAGAGAATCTAAGTCTTAATCCGTCAATATATCCAATTTGATCTACATTCACTTAAGCAGAAATCATATTACATGATTGAGGTCTCTACTAGGCTGATTAAATTACATTTAAAATTGTCCCGATCCTTGCAATGGTCCAGGAGATTATGGGTTTAAAGATAATGTCGAGTTGAGCACGCACAATCCTCAATTGGCAGGAGTTCTTCCAAATCCTTATATCACGTGACGGAAAATCATTTTAATTCAATTAACCGATGAAAATTTTATATGAGAGAATCGCCACTAGTAGTTTATTGAGATCGATTAAAATCAAATAAGCTATGGGAGCCAATCTCATTTCCTACACAATTAGAGATTTAGGATTAAAGTTAAATAATCTAACTAGTGTAATCTAGTGCCTCGACTTGATTATTTGTCAACTATAGCTTTTTACCAAATCATGAAATCCTAAGATTGTCGACTGCTAAGTGTCCATGCAATTTTTTTTATTGTGGTCCCAAAATGTAGCCTTACCCATTCAACTAAAACAAATCACGACTCAAAGAAACAAAGTAAAGAAATCAAAATACATTCATCAAAGATAGTGATGAAAGAACAAGTAAAAAGTAGAGTAGAGTTAGCAGGATACGAGTTGGGCAAATGATAAAACATGGCCTAGTTATTAAGCCCTAGGAAAACGGCCTGTATAAATTAAGTTCAAATCAGATTTATCATCGAAAAGACTAAGATACTTATCATAAATGAAACCCTTAAATTATATGCATACTAAGGCTTAGTTCGTTTTATGAAAAATGAAACAAATTTAGAAAATATTTTCCGCGAAGTTATTTTACTGGAAAATGACAATATTTTCAATTGTTCGATTGAAACTTAGGGAAAATTATATAAAAAAAATTGATTTGTAATTTTTTTTTTTACTTTTTTGGGTTTTGCATTGTCTGATCGTTTGTTTCAAGTCTCACCAGGCCCCAATAACTCTCGGCTTGTCACCATAAGTCGCAAGCCTCGAGCTCGTCTTTAGAGGCTACGACTTTGCTGCTAGAGGCCGTCGGCTCGCTGGCCTCGGGCGAGGTTGAGGGACACTGCTAGATGCCACAATATTTAAAGATAACCAAAGAAAACGAAAAATATTTATCATTTTCTAAAAAAGTGGAAAACATTTTCCCCACTTTGAAGTTGTTTTTCTATACTATTTTATTTTCCATGAAACGAACGACAGAAAATCCGAAAAATATTTTCCTAGAATTTACATGAAACGAACGGAATCTAAATAATTGAACTAAACTAATTCTGACTATAAAAATATGACGACTTAATCAAGGCTTATTTTCCAAGCATTTATCAGTTTTTAATTTTCGAATTTTTGTGTTTAATTTTTATTTTTAATTCTTATAGAAGGTGACATGGGCTGAGCCCTTCGGCCCAGTCTATATTGGGCTCCAAGACGTGGGCCGGACTCCTGGGTTCGGTCCACATGCAAATAGTCCGTTTTGGGCTACAAAAATAAGCTTAAGATGGACTTGTTAATCAAGCCCTTCTCGATTGAAATTCATAAGCCCAATTTCTGAATATAACCAAACTCTGGCCGTGTTCTTCTTCAATTATTCTGAACCCATTACCTATTCCAAACCCACAATAAGCCCAAATTTTCGTTATAGTAATACTAATCCCATGCTATTGATTGCAAGGCCGATTGTTGTTTTCTCGTTTTATCCTTTTATTTCTTTTGGGATAGTTATGCAAGCCGACTTTAAAATTTACCATAATGTGGTTCTTAAACTTTTAATATATTCAATATAATCATTGATTATTTAGTTTAAGGGTCAAACTGAACATGTACAAAATTAGAAGTTCAGGAATTACATTGCACATTGAGTTAAAGTACAAATATCACATAAAATAAATTAAAAATTCATGAAACACTTCACATGATGAGATAAAGTTCATAATTGCATCGTCTTCTTCCCCTAGTACTTGAGAAGGCATAAATCGTTTCTTTCACTCTAGTAACCGGGAACGCATAAATTGTTTTTCTTCTTTTTTATCAACTATATGAACACCAAGATACTGTAATACACCAAAAATTCACCGCCAATTAGAGATGCCAATAGATTAGCTCGGGTCAAGTTTCTACAATATTTAACCCGAAATAATATAAATGTGCACTTGACCCGATCCGACTTGATACACTATAAGAATGTAACAAAAAACATTTGAGCCGGATCGTGTTATGTGTAAGTCTTTTTTACGAAAGATTAAAATAAGCACATCTACTTTTTTCGAGTTCCAACCCAAAATCATTGTAGTGCACAAGAATATGAGTTAATATCCGGCCCGAAAAGTATTTGAAAATGTGGGTCGGGTCAGATTGTGTTTTAATTTGCATATATTGTCCAGTTTTGACACCTCTATCACCAATGGTATCGCTGGAGAACGATGCCCACCGGCGACCACCACCGAATCACCATCCTTTGTCCATTGGCCTTCCGACGACAGTCGCAACACTGCAGAACGTCGTATACAGAATGCTAAGAACTCCCAAATGGAATTCCAGGCATTTAAGCCCGTTTCTACGGATTCGATCACATGCATATTAGTGACTCTTGCTCATTTTCCTCACCCACAATCACCACGAGAAGGCCATCGTTAAAGATACAGTACATATAATGCAAAAGATCACAAGTCCAGTAAGGGTGCGTTTGCTAATGTGTCTGTTCCGGGAAACAGTTTCTTTTAAGAAACATTTCTTTTCTATTTTTACGGAACAATTTCTAAGTAAAATAGGCATTTGGTAACTATCTAAAATTTCTGTTCTTGGAATAAAAAAAGAATTGAAATGCGTTTGGTACGATTCACAAATTTTTTGTTCATTTCGTTTTTTCTTCTTGCTCATGGACGACCGACTGCTACCCGACTCACCACCGCCCGACTATCGCCGGCTGACTGTCGCTAACTGCCGTTCGCCGCAGTTGTTTGTCAGCCGGCCATTCGCTGGAGACGATGGTTGGGCGGTGGAGGCGGCAGGTCGAGCGGTGAGCGGCGACCATTGCTCGCCAGTGACGGTCGATCGGCGGCGGGGGCTGATGGTCGATAGTGGCTCCGCGTGGCAGAAGGTGGCTGTGGCATTAAAAAAGTGTTCCAAGAACAACAAACAATTTTTTTTTTTACTTCTTATCTTGTTTCTGTTTCAATTTTGTTCCTGAAAATAAAAGTGTAAATAAAAGCCTTTATGTTCTTTTTTGCTCCCCGGAACAAAATGTCTCACCACTCGATTTTATCGGGCAGAAATCACGTCAAAATGTTCCTTCTTATTGAACGAAAGCCGAAATTATTCCTCAGTCATGTCTCTGAAGCATTTTGTCGAGCAAATCGTCCTCGTTGCTAGTACCAAAGCATTAATGAGAGGGTTAAGAATTAATGAGATGGTCAAACCTAAGAATTAGTGAGATATGTGGGCTTCGGAGGCTTCCTTATTAATGAGAGGGCTAAACCTAAGAATTAATGGGTCAGCTTAGATTGAAATTAAAAGGGACTAGTGCTAGATGGATTAAAAAGTATTAGGCCTAATAAGAGCTTTATCAATTCATTTTTTTTTTCAATTTTTTATTGTCAGCAAAATTAAGATGTCAAGGTATAAAACTTCATAAGCCACACCAATCTTAGCAAAAGTAACTCTTTCATATACGGTGTAAATTTGTTGATAACACTAAAGACCGATTGAATATGTAATTTCAGTGAGTCTTGAGTACATGTTTTCCCTCCCCATACGTAGTAATTTCAGCGTGTTGCATTGAGTATCCCTTAATTTGGGTTGGCAGCCTCAAGTCATTTTCTCTTTGCTCTAATCATTAATTGATTAGAGTCTGGATTTTTCTCTGCATAATTATTCTTTTAACAAAGAACTGACTATCACGAGAGAATTAGAATAATTTGTAATGCACGGCCCCAGTCAAGAATCTAGTACTCCTCACTCGTGACCCTCCTCTTCAACCATTAGCTTTGGAATTTGAAACTTTATTCCCTACTTTCCAAAGAAGATGCGATTTGATTGAAAGAGAAAAAAAAAGGCTCACGTACAAAATGTGTGGCTAAAAAACTGGGAAGAGCTTCTTTCAGGATGAATGCTCCAGTAACAACTGTCCTCCACCTTCTTCCTTGTTGTTAAAAAAAAAAAAAATCAAACTCTAACACAGAAAAACCAAACTAACTGTTTTGAGCTACAAAATCGTGCCCAAGCAAAATTTGAGAAAGATCAATATTTTCGGTGAAAGAGTGGACTCGATTAGCAAACTGGAAACTTTTCCGGAATTTTCTCCGCACAAAGCAATACAAGAATAAAGAGACAAAGCAAAATATGAGATGGAAGAGTTACCAAAAAGAAATGGCAAGAAGGAATGTCAATGATTTGATTAGAAAGATCACATGGTAGATGGGTTGATCACGGCACTCATTGGTGGGATCGATATCTACTGTGAGCCTCTTCCCAACTATTGCATCTTCTAAAATGCTTTCTCCACCAATGGCTAAAGCTCAGTAACATTATCTTTATTTGTTAGTTTTTCTCATCGTTCACGTATTCCAGTACGTGTGTTGGGGTTAATTACCAAAGTCTCATACAACATGACTTATTTGTTTAAAAGTAATTACCTCTATGATTATCCAATAAATAGACAATGTTACAAACCCACCAACATAACTTTGCTACATTCATCACCAAATTATTTATAGTTGGTAATGAAATGTTAACGTTTCTTTGAGTTAGTTACGTAAGTTTCGTAATATGGCTTATTTATTTAACATTTACTGCATTTATTACCAAGCCAATCACTTGGACACACAACCATGTAAAGCAAGTCAAATTGTTGTTGTAATTTCATGTAAAAATTATCCACTTAAAAAAAAAAAAGCAAGGTACGATAAAACTTGGTAACTTATCATGAAAGTGCGATATGTATAATGATCAACTGGAATTGGTTAGTAAATTGCATCAAGGTTGCTAGACACATATTAGTTTTATGTACATAAAGACCGGTAAACCTCCTGTGTAAGCATAAGTTTATAAGCTATTATAAAAATGTAGGTTGGTGATTCGAGCGTGAGTTAGTAAGCTAAATCTACTTAATAAGCTAGTAATCAGAAAAAAAAGCTGCAAATCTTATTGGATTTTTTTAAAAATGAAATATTGGTAATTAAATGAAACGCTAGTTAATGACCCAAAATTAATCGGTAACTTATCAACTTGTAGAGTCAACAATTCAACATCTTCTAAGGAGCTGCCAAGAATGTTGCCTTCCTTTCGATTTTGAGAAACGTTATAAGTCCTTTAGACTACAATTAGTAATTTCATATTAGAGTTGAGATAATTAAGACATGAGGAGCAGACTAGTGACAACAAATTGCAGCTCCTTATTGACTATTGGATGCATATTTATTTGTAACTGGGCTCTGATACCAGTGTCAGGTGGTATTAGGTCTCTCTCACCTTAGATTTCAGTTTAAAAGGTAATACTTTTTCTTACACTTATAAATTAACTGCTAGCCCCTCCCACAACTTATGTGAATTAAAATGTTGGGGAAATGGTTTAATTTAGCTTCAGTATGTTCACCCCCTTTGCTTCTTAGGGTAGGGCCTTGATCTTCGTTGACTTTTAAATTAACTAATGCAGGAGTCACGGAGAAGCTCTGGAGCTGGTAAAAGACTTCGATATCAAGTTCTAGTCATCATTATATTTATCTCATGATGCAGATGACAAAGTTTAGCTCTGTGGGGAGCCTTTCAAAGTTAGAACGGGCTGCTTGCTCACCTGAGATCTACTTATGTTTGCGACGGAGCCATTTTATGTCTCTTCAACCTCACTCTAGCAGTTCTCCTTGCAGTTGACTGCAGACTTCACCCAGAAATTTTAGGTCTTTAACTCTTGCATTATAAATGGTTAACTAAAATCGGTTTTCTACTTGGGTTCAAGATCATTACGAGATTTGTCCCCTTCTCATGTGCTGGTGATGTCTAATGACTTACGCGTTTTCGTCGTAATGCTAAGGATGTCATAATGATGAAGGTGCGCATCTTTAGCGTGACATCATTACTATTACTACTTGTTTATATTTGTTACTCTTATTTGGGTCGCTTTATCTCTACTCGACTGTGAAAATCTGTAGAATCAGAACCCACCCCCATATCTTCGTCTCTGTTTCTTCCGCCATAGCAGGAGCTGCAAGACGTCTTCGGTAGAGCCCGATTGTCCGGACCATTAAATCAACCTTTGATTTAGTCGAACGCTGGACCAACTCAAAGGTTTGATTTTTTTTTTCCCTGTTGTCGTGTACATGTGTGGTAGGTAGGAGTATATCTGGAAGAAGATGGGAGAGATTTCTGCAGCAGGAGATGCGCCCACCTTGTCATCGTCAACGAATGAAGAAAACGCCCAAATCGGCACAAGTAGACCGAGAAAACCTCCTCTCCTTTCTTTGGTAATATTGAGAAAAGTGTGTGGCGACGAGATCGCCTCCCTCGACGTAAACGAGGTAAGCCGTCGAGTCCATGCAGGAGTGCTTTTGGAGGACGACATGAAGCTGGGTGAGGCAAAAAATGGCAAGCATCAGGCAAGTTCCAGAGGACGAATAGATAGTGATCTATTGAAAAATATTTGGCACCGATTGTGATGACCACCATGAATAGATAATTAAACTGCATGATACTGATCACTGCTCGTGCTAACAGGGACAGCCATATAAACACAAGTATTGGGCTGACGAGGGCCAAAACAAGAACTGCTGGATGGTTCTGGCCAAGGGCTTAAATATCACTTGGGGCGAGCGTAGCGAATACTGGACATGGCTTGAAGAGCAGGAGTCATGGTATCGATGCTCCATCTATCCTAAATAATGACATTTTAATTCGAACAATCATCTGATCATCGAGACTCTAAGTCGATCCTGAACAACTTATGAATTCGCCCCAACAAATGAGACTTGCAAGCGGCAACAAACATTGAGTTGCCACTAAATGAGTGCCTTCGTGTTGCCATGTCTCTACCGTTATTTTGACGTTGCGTATTTCCTGATGCTGCTGAATATGCATCTTTTCTCAGCTGCAAGTTGTCTATTTAGCGGCACTAGAACAACTTTTGCTGCCGCAAAAACTTTGAACTGCTTGCATGAAAATGAGATCATTGCTAACCATCATCACCGCCAGTAAACCAACCCTTTTGCTTCTTCAATAATTCTGAGTTTCAGCTATTCGGGCAACATAGATCTGCCAGTCCCCAAGCTAGTAAAAGTTTGCTGGCTGGAGATCAACGGGGAATGCAAAACGATCATGCTCTCTCCAAGGACGATTTACGAAGTTGCGTTTGTCGTCAAGATGAGCAATGAAAGCTCCGGATGGCGAGCTCCAGTGCACCTCAGTCTCTCTTTACCAGATGGAAACGAGCGGCGACGCATCGAAAGAATGGACAAATTGGAGAAGGAAAAGTGGATTCGACTTAGCATCGGCAAGTTTGAGACGACACTCAGAACGGTTGGCAAGATGAGCTTTTGCCTTAAGCATACCGAGGGGGATTGGAAATCCGGCCTCAGCGTCAAAGGCGTTGTTATCACGCCATATGATTGAATTGTGGCTCAAGTGTCTGTATCAATGTCCTCTCTTTGTTTGCCGATGCATGCATCGGCAACAACAGATATTGCCCAGTCCAAAAGTAGTTCTGACTCGTATCTTGCTGAGTTCTTTAGGTTTTCTGACCAAGGAAATCGGTTTTTCTCAGCTTAGAAAGGCCGAGATGGCGATCAAATTAGACTGAAGAAAGTTACTGGTGGATAAATGATAATCTTTTAAGATGAAGTTAATAGTAATTACCTGTTTTTGAATTACACATCAGTAGTATTCGAATCTCTATATTGTCGCGTTTGTAGTAACTTAGATTTCAAGAAGGTAAAAATTCATTTTTCCATCCCCAAACTTGTGCATTTTATTTTCCAGTCGAGTCCTTGTAATCGCATCACTAATCAAGTCCTTCCAACTCCAAGAGTTTGCCGTGAAAAAGAAACTTTTCGCCACTTCTAAGTAAAAAACCCAAAGGTTAATATTATAAACCAAACCACAAGCATAAATTCTTCATAAGCAAAAACTACCTTCGAGCTTTCTTCATCACAACTTTTGCTGACTCAAACGAACAAGTGAATGGCAACAAATTGGATTTAGAGCCCGAGAGACTTAATGAAAATAGTCACGCCAGTTCGAAAATTGAATTGAATAGATTACCAAGTCAAAGGGACTCTACCGTTTATCATTATGTGAATAAGATTTTATACTTTGTGACACGTTGCTTTTGCAGAATAGCATGTAGTTAACCCTAATCGAACACTTTCGACTTGTCTCAATACATATATGACTAAACCCTAAGGATGGAATATTGTCATCTTGAAGCCATTGAAATTAGCCGACCAAGCATTTTGGCAACGGAATGGGGACAGCGTAAGACCCCGAGTCATTGCTTTTCACGTGAGAATCTTACTTTTACATGTCCCATCCCATCCGCATAGGAACAGGCAAAAATTGACTTTAGCAACATGGATGGGGCCTTCGAAATTTGTAATCTAGTTTATGATTATTATTAAGTTAGCATTTAGTATAAATTTTTTTGCGCATGTTTATGATTAGATGGATGATGAGTGTATTTGGAGATAGTTATGTAGTTGAACTAATGCACGTCTCATCCATTCAATGATGAATGTGTAACCCCAAGATGTCTATATTATTTTCTAATTTAAGCATCCAAGTTGATTTTAATGATATGATTTGGCCACTCAACTTTATTACAATATTTACACGCCAATTTTTCACCGCTTCCTGGTATTTGTGGCACGTTATAAAAAAAAAAAAAATTGGCCCAAATGCAGAAAAAAGAAATAAATAACAGAGATTGATTCGTTTGAAATAACTTATGCTTTTTGCCTTTTGTCTTCTCCTTTTCTTTTCCTTAAATCTTGCGAGACATGCACCATAGAGAACACGGAGACAATCATCCTTTTTCTGGTTAACTAATCAGCCCACATACTTTCCAGGATCTTCTCTGCTCAGACCCATGGGTGCCTCTGAAGTGGCCGTTTCACTGGCGATGGCCAGACTTCGTGATCTTCACTCCAAGTCCGAAGCCTTCACCGTCGATAAAAAAGTAAGAGATCAAATTATTCACTCCATAAGCGATCTCCAAAGAATCCTGGACATTTGGACTCACGCCAAGCTCGGCGATGACAACAAACAAGGAACCGGGGAAGGCGAGCAACAGCTTCTTCAAGGGGCTCGTAATGCTGAGAAGATTGCAGAAGAATTCATCGTCAAATTGTGCCGACATCAAAGGTCAAAATTGCAAAAGGGTCGTTTTGCCAAGGAGTTCGCTCTACTTTGGTCCTTCTCAGTAATGAACCGAGTACTTGCCCAGAAAAAGATGGCCGAGGATTTCGTGAAAAATCTCAGATTGTTACGCACAGAGTTCACATTATTGCTGCCTCCTGTTGAAGGTGGTCTGCCGGACAATATAAGGGCATCATCTTCATTGTCCAGGGATAGTAATCGGGAAAGTACGAGGCAAAGGGTTGAGTTCAATGTTCTGGATCGTGATGAAGATGTGAAAAAGCTTCAGGCCTGGTTGATTGGGCCCAAGGATGATGACGACCTTAGGGTGATCTCGGTGGTTGGCGAACAGCACTCTGGCAAGACCACACTTGTGAGGAGTGTCTTCAACGGGCTACAAATCAGGCATCACTTCGACTGTCGGGCTTGGGTCTTTGTCCCTGGCCTTGAAGCAGGATCCAATTGGATGAAGAATCTCCTGGTGGACATACTGAAACAGACGCCACTCGGAGATCACGCGAAAGACTTGGAGCACCAGCAAGAAGAGCAGCTGTTCGAGATGCTTCATAAATCGTTGATGGAAATTAGGTACTTGATAGTTGTGGATAATCTGAACGAGGCCTTTCTCATCAACAAGCTCTTGGTCCCATTTGTGGACTCGGCGAATGGAAGCAGAGTCATTTTTACTACTGCTAACGCAGAAATGCAAAAATTTGCGGACCCTTGGACACCTAATCTCCGGTTACCCCCTGTCCTAACCAGTACAGAGTGCGAAAAGTTGTTGCTGGTAAGCATCACGGGAGGAGGTAATTCTATTGATGATGATTTGAAATCGAAGATGACCACCCTCAAGGAGAGAATTCTGAGCAAATGCAATGGTTCTCCTCCAGCGATCTCGCTGATAGGAGGACTTTTGTCTTCTGTAGAAGTGAGCAAATGGGAGGCCATCATCAATCAGCTCAGAGATCGTCCGAATCTCTATGATCTTATGTGCTTGAGCTTCGATGAATTGCCTTACATAATGAAGCCATGTGCTCTTTATTTGGCTCTCTTTCCTAAGGAGTGTGAGGTCTCCACAAGGAGGCTTTTCCGGCAATGGGCTGCCGAGGGGTTGCTGGCAGAGGCTTCTGACAAGTCGGTCCAAAGTCCATCGGCAGAGGATTGTTTCCGTGAATTAGAGAGCAGGAACGTGATTTGTGTAGTACGGCAGAAACTAGACGGAAGCGCCCGATCATGTAGCCTGCCTGGTTTTCTTCATGAATTTTTCCGTCAGAAAGCCGAAGAATTCGAACTCCTCCAGATCGGGCACAACCTTGACTCTCACTCAGCGAAAGAATCAAGTGTCATGGACCACGAGGCTGAGCAGAGTGCCAAGCAAGCACAAAACACAGCGACAGCACATTATGGTTACAAGGTCCAATGCCTTCAGTCTTTTGCATCGTTTAACACCCGTAAGCTAGGGACACAAGTGATAGAGATCGAAGATCTTCTTAAATCACCAATTTCAGGCAGGGGGCCGAATATGCTGAGGGTACTTGATCTCGAGAACGTTTACAAGCCTGTGCTCCCTGAGAAGTTTGGAAATACACTGTTGAACCTAAGATATTTGGGATTGAGATGGACAGCTCTGGATTCGATTCCAGAATCAGTCGGAAATCTGTTGCTCCTGGAAAACTTAGAACTGAAGCACACCAACATAAATAAAGTGACAAGCGCCATTTGGAATGCAAAGAACCTCCAACATCTGTACCTGAGCGAAGCATCGTTCGATAAGTCCATCCAAGGCCAAATGTCATCACAGAAGTATCTGAATACTCAACTCCAGACGCTATGGGGTCTGTTCATAGAAACTGCTAAAAGCCCCATGATAAGTGTGCTGGGCAAGATGAAAAGCCTGAAGAAGCTGGGTGTGACATGCTGTCCTGGAGCAGTGAAGGCGGTAACAGAACAAGTTTCGAAACTGGCAAGGCTTGAGTCCCTGAGATTGAGATCCAGGGACCTGTTCGGTCAGCCTGCGCGCCTCAAATTAAGTAACATGGCAGGCCTTGAAAATCTTTCAAACTTGTATTTGCTTGGATCATTGCAGCCCGTTAAAACCTTGACGTCCATCCTTCCTGCGAATCTGAAAGCACTCACCTTGTCCATGTCAGAGCTAGGAGACAATCCGCTGCTGGCCTTGCAGCACCTGAAAGATTTGACTGTTCTCAGGTTATTGGCTCGATCATGCACCAGTACAAGACTGTACTGTGAAGCAGGTTTTCCAAAACTCCGCATCTTAAAGCTATGGATGCTCGACGAATTGAAAGAGTTGGTTGTCAAGGAAGGCGCGATGTCTCATCTCGAGGAGATGGAAATCAGGCAATGCAAAAACCTAGAGACGGTTGATGGCTTAAATCATATCAACAGCTTGAAAAGTGTGACTCTTGCCGGAGTTAAGGAAGTCCTTCGCGCCCACCTTGCCAACGGGGTTGGAGTTCCCCAACATACATTGGTCAAAGTAAAGGAGTTAGTGCTCGAGGTAAAATCTCATTATTGTTGTTGTTATTATTACTACTATCATCTTCGTCGTCGTCGTCGTCGTCATCATCAAGGATCAACAAAAGTGCAGCTTTACTCTACTATGTACTATCTTAGGAAAAATTTAATTATATTTAAGGAAAAATAAGAGAGAATATTTTAGAGAGCGGTATTGGTTATTTCTTAAAAATACAGACCCTTGAGTAATAAGAAGGGAAATAGCAAAATGAAGGCTTATATAGTTAATTGATAGATTTTGATGAACCAAAATCACTTTTAATCTACAGAAAGATATGCTTTAGTACGACTATATTTATATGTTGTATATTGATATGCATTTTCTCTTCACCTATACTTTATAGTTTTCCCATGTCCAAAATACGATCATGCCAATTTTGATGGAACTTAAAAACAGCGGACGAAAATTGCATGGACGCTGCAAAGTGCTGTTTCCTAAGTTCTTCATCTTCTTCGAACACATGTATCTTTTGCTGGCCAATTTCAAATTTTTTTTACTCGTTGCAGAAAGAGAGTGCCAGCAAGAAATAGACGAGGATCGACGTTGGCCGGATCGATCAGCTTCCAGCTATGAACGTTTTCGTGTTTATAATAAGATTATTCATATGGTCATGTGTGCTTTTTTTATCTGTTTCGTTTCATATCTCAAGCTGTGTATTTCTCATCATTGTAATTCATGGCAAATGCCACTTCAACCAGAGTCTCCAGACATTCGTCTTTTGGGATATGTGATTTTGAAAATGTTCGAGAGCTGGCTTGTGTTTCGTGTTTTACTCTTAGTATATCACGAATGGTAATAAATTGCAGTTTGTCTGAGATTGGACTTTTCCTTTGTCTTGAAATTGACTCACTACTACAAGGATTCAGTATCTTGGTTCCTTTATTTCACAAGGTTGTTGAACGTTATATAGTTATTTTCTTATTTTTGGTTTAGTGGTTAATTATGGTATCCAGGCTAGCTTTATCGCACTTCCTAATCCACCTTCCCAGACCATCCTAGGAGTGCAACTCCCTCACGTTGCCTGGTGCGTTTAGGATTTTACTCCAAAAGTACTCGCAGCAAGACTTGAATCCAAGACGACATGAAAAGAAGCAAACTCCTTAGCCCTTTAAGTTAACATCTAGATGGTGTTGCTGTTATTAAAAAGTTCGATGCCAGGTGAACTAGCCTAGTCCAACTACAGCTGGAATGTGAACAATAACTATGAGGCTATTCAGTATGACTTTCCCATAGCAATTTTAGCTATGAAAATTGATGATGCAACATTTATAAGATATGTGACAAACACGTCACAGCAGCTTTTGAGAAATACCTCGCTTAGCTAGTCGTTGCTTAAAGCAAATATACCACATTATAAAAAATTCTAAGTTACAACATTTCGAAAACATTTAATGTTTAGCCACAACTATACCAAACGAGTTGAGATGTATATGAGGTCGGAGATCTTTTAACCCATAGGGTATAGATTCCCTGAATTCCTAAGATTTTCAAAATGTATTTTGTCAATCACTTGGAACTCTTTCGTCCAACCATAAAAGATTCATCAAATTCATCACGTTCGACAAAAATGAACAATATCATTTGCAGACAAGGATTTTGTGGCTCAGCATCTGGAATATTTACAATTCAAAAAGCTAGGACTTCGGGTTAAAGAAGGTTCAATCTAAATCAATTAGCCGGACTTGGTTTAAACTGTCTTATTGGGTGTTTCACTTGTATTACACATGAAATGATTAGGCTTTTATCATTACATTGGAACTATATTTTCAGCACAAAAGAAAGAAACACCGAGGACATGTAATTGTCTAAATTTATTAAAGACAACGACTAAGAATGCCTAGTATATGTTTTAACTCCACTATAGGGAAATAGGAAAACTAAACATATACCCTCCAAATGAGAAGTTATCATGACTCACTAATTGATGTCTAAATAACCAAAGCTATAAAGACACGTCATGCATCCTAGGGTTCGTCATTGACTTCCCTGCAACATTCAATAATGCTTCGAGAAGAAAAGTACAATTTGAGGAAGCTACCAACCTTTTGTCTCATAAGTAGAATTTCGTGACGCAACAGAAATAATTTTTTAAGAGCAGGTGCTTTTATCTGATCGTACATGAGATTCGTGTATTACAGAATGAAGATTTATCTATGAAGACCTATGAAAATGCTATTGACTTTTGAATTTTCTTTTTTATTTTTAAGCTTTACGCTGTCTCGCATGATCAGGTGTCCAATCCTCCAATCAATCCTCTCGAGATCTATCTACGCCATGCTTGACCATTACTTATCAAGACGCATGGAGTCGTAGATCCTATGTAGACCAATACAAGTAACTTATCTTAAAAAAAATTAATCTCCACATTAAATTTTAAATATTAATCAGGAGGTAAACAATCATATTCTCCTAAGTCACTAAGAGAAGTCTTACCCTATACTACAGCAATAATTACATCGATCATTCCAAAGTTTTGTTAGACCATAATTCATTAGATCAATTATTTTCTACTCTATGATCACTAATTACATTATGCTTTTATTATTTCTCTTCTTCAATTTATTTTCTTTGTTTGGAACTGAATTAAAGACGGAAGCTAAACCCGTCAATATTAATGTGTATTTGATCTCTTGTTGAATTTAATCACAGTATGGCCATATTGTCAGCAAATGCTTGAGAGTATTGCAAGATTATTTTCGATCGTATCTACCACTTCTGTATACAACCTAGTGACTAATTAGTTTGGTGCAGTCCATTGAGAAGTTGACAAATGGTCCTCTCAATGCGAGACCTGTCTTCTACCTTTCACAAAGATTAAAAGCAATCCAACTCCCGATACACCCGTTCTCCGCCTTCTTCTTCTTACCTTTTTCTTTTGGAATCTATTTTCAAAAGCTAATATATTAAGATAGAGATAGGAAAAAAAAATCAGGAGCCGCATCTTAAGAGTTTGTGGAGAACTCAACTTTAGAGAACTTCGAAATTTAAAATGTGATGGCTAACAAAGAAAATACAAAAAACAAAGTTATTCAGATCGTCAAATAACTCCTCATTTGCTTAATTTGAAAAAAAAATCAAACTTACACACGAAAGTCATAACAACTCATTTGAGCTTTAAAATTTTTTCCAAGTTAATGTACATGAAGATAAATTGTTATTCACCTCATAGAATAATGCAGAGAATGAAGAATAAAATAAAATATGCATCATTCAAGACTGAATTTTCTAGAGAAAAGGGGGAAAAATCTCTTGCTACATTTCATGAGGATAGTAGGAATGGATGCACAAAAAACATAAAGAGAGTCGAAGGTAAAAACATTTATGGTCAAGCAAAAAAATAAATACTATTAATAAATGCACACATTCGCGGAATCCATTTCTAATGTGAACTTCTTAATAGACGTCGCAACTTTTAATTTCTCTACCAATGGCTAACTGGCTAAGCTCGACAAAACTATACTGCAAAGTGATTTACCAAGCATTAAGTATTTGCATAGACCACTTACGCATAAGATCACAAGGGAAGGTATATATCCTTGAATGTACAAAAGTACTTAATGGGGCAACCTACAAACCAATTCGATAGGAAAAATTTCATCCCTTTTTGTGGAGCGAACTATATATGGTTTACGGGTAGCTAATCTCTTTCTTTCCTTTTATATATTTGGAGATTTGGCCTTAGTATATGTCTAAACAAATCACACACAAAATATGTAACTGTTGAGTATAAAGCAATTAGCCCTAAAAAAGGGAGATTAATAAGTTAAACCGTGATATATAGCCAATTAATTTTAGCCAATCTATAATAAATAGTTAAAGTTGGAGCTAAGAGTATATTCACTCCTATGCTCCCCTCATGATAGAATGACTTTGCCTCTACGATTTCCATGTGACATAGTTTTGCCACGTGGTTCCCATTGAGCAATTAATTTTTAGCTCAATCTGTCAATTATTAGTTTATACCTCTTATTCAAATGGGTTAATACCATGAAAACCTCTAAATTGGTACACCTATGATAAATTGGTTCAAAATTAATTTTTGGATCATTAAAAATACCAAGCTATTATACATGTGACAAATTTATTCCAAACTAATTGTTGGATTTTCCAAAATCCCAAATTAGTACACAAGTGAAACTTTACCCTTCATTAACTTCCATTTAATTTTATTGTGAAATTGTTTAGCTAGATGTCACATGGTAATAATTTAGTTTTTTTTTTGGTCAAATGCTATAATTCAGTTGATGTGATAAGTTTATGTGGAATTTCATACCTCTCTCTTTCTTTGTTTCTTCAATTAGCCCTAATTTGAATATATAAAAAGGCTGATTATCCCTCCCTCCCTCCGTCAGTGCACTCTATTCGTTCTTTTTCTTCCTCTTCATTGAGCACACTCCATTTTCTTCGTGATTAGGCATCAGATCTCGTCGGAGCACACTTTATCTCTAACAATCTTCTCACGTCCAGTTTGTCTTTTCCGCCCTTATTTGGCTAACTCATCGAAATCACCACATTAGGATGTTCAATGGCTTCAATTGGAAGTGGTTCGAAGAGAAGCACGTCATCTACCAGCGCTATTAGTGAAGTTTGTATGAAGAGAATCTAGAATTTTTTGTGCCTTTAGGGAGACGGAGAATGAGTTCTATTTATTTTCAAATTAGGGCTTATTAATGCAACAAAGAGAAGGAGTTATCATTTTTTCACGTGGACGTGCCATGTTAATTGAGTTATTATCATGTGTTATCTAGAAACTAGATGGAGAGAAAGTATTTGAAAATTCTGTCTCTTATTGAGTTTAAACTTTCAAAAAAGAAAACAAGAGGTGAAATGGGGAAATTATTCTATCATCTCCCAATTTCTAATATATAGTAATTTTAAACTTGAAAGGAATATAAATTAGGGAAAGAATATCAATTATGTTCTTCAGCAACATAGCTTATTTTAAATGTACTTATAAGCAACGAAACTTATGATCCAATGACAAAATTCTCTTATTTTAAATGTAGTTTCTTAAGTTAACTTTTAATAGCAAAGATTTTGAGCCAATACAAAATTCCTCATAAATAATTCAGTGTTGAGCAATTCGTTTTTGAAAATTTTAACCGTTCAACCCAACAAGATAAATACTCATGTTCAGACCAATGAAACTTGAATTAAAATATTGGTTTATTAATATATGTTTATATCGAATTCAACTGGATTGCTATTAAGGAGTTGTTAAAGACTAAAAAAAATAAAATCAAGAAGACAAAAATCTGTCTGATTTAAGTCTCCAAAATGTTGGTCATCAAGAACTCAAGAGCAAGTAGTCACGGCCTTAGCAAATATTCAGGTCATGGAGACCTTGACCATCTTCTATCACAGACCACGCCTCCAAGGCCCTCAAATCTGGTTCATGCAGAGGAATCAAAATCCTGTTATCTAATTTGAGATGAAGCTATTAAGACTCTCGAATTGCACTCGTGTGAAGAATCAAACATAGCATGTGAGTTGAGACCAAACTGTTAAGTCCCTCGAATCCAATTCGGAGTAGAATTAAAGTTTATGTTGTCTAATCGGAGATTGTGCCATTAAGGCTCTCCAAGTATTCTTTTTTTTTCTTTTTATAACCGAAGGAAAAGAATCAGATGTTGTTATTTTATTTAAAAATTGGAGATTGTTCCCCTCTTTGAAATTAATGCGGATTCGATGCACTATTTTCTGTTTTGATTTTCATATTATATATATCACTGCGAGGTATTATTGAATGATGTAACTCCTTTATTCAACAAAATCTCTCAGATCAAGAAAGAGAATAAAATAATAACGTGGTTCAAGTTTGGATTCTTGTTCGCCTAATTAGACTTCCCACAAGAATTGCCCACGACGAGGTGTTTAGAACCAAGTACTTTTACATCATATGACGCCTTTTTCATCCACCACAGCTTTAGAATATGAAACTTTACCCTTTACTTTCCAAAGGAGACACTTTGCATGGATTTACGAATAAAAAAAAGAGGCTCACGTAAAACATGTGTGCGGCTCTTGGCACAATATCCCTCTAGCAAAGTAGACAATATCGAGTTGGGCAGGATGAACTTGTCTTGAGCGTATGCGTCCCGGCTGAGTTTTGGCTATGGATCGATAAATGGCCATCAATGGATGGGAAATCTTATATGAAAGCGTATGCCGGACGGTTTCTTGAAAGAAGGATCGTCATCATCAAATTTGTTCCGAGTTATCAAGATCTATTTTAATGGTAGAGCCCTTTTTTGCTATAGAAAAAAATGAGACATATTCAAATGGTAAATAAGAATATATGACCCGCCATTCTTATGTCTACATACATCTTGTGTATTTATTATAATAGGATCTCTAATATTGTTAGCATTGAAGTAAATAATTTTCTTCAGGAATACCCTCACCATTTGGTTTTATTCAAAGGCAAATGACACAAATGGTTCCTAAACTTTAGCATAATATATAATATGATATTTGAACCTTACATTTATTCGATGGTTCTTGAACTTTAGTCAAATGTGCAATGTCGTCCATAGACTTTTAATTTATTGAGTGTGGTCTATGGATTTTTGCACATGTTAAAAAAAGACATTTACTTGAGTGTAATACCCATGACATGATCACTTTAGTTCCATAACTTTTTTTTAGCATTCACCTAAGGGTTAGAAATCCGAGATGGCATGATACCCATTGTGCACATTTTGAAAAAAAAATTATGTCACTTAAGTGATTAATTAAAAATTTATAAGACATTCAAGTGATTGGAAAAAAAATAGTCATTACACTCAAGTAAGTACAATACATAAGTTATACCACTTACATGATTATAAAAATGACACTCAATTAATAGTCCCCTAAAAGTTATAATACATATGATGTACTTTTCTTTCGAGATCAGTTAGGAAAGATGACTTGAGACCTGGGGAGACAACTATGTGGCATGGATATCGACAACTATGTGACATCGTCATCCTTCAAACAGCTAAATGGAGCAACCTAAAAACCGATTTGATAGTAAAAATTTCACCCCTTTTCATGGAGCGAACAATATATGGTTTTCAAGTAACCTCCTCTTTCTTTCCTTCTCTTGCTTTCGGGATTCAGCCTCAGCAAATTTAAACTTAATTAAATCACCGCGAGACTTTCAAATGCAATTTCGAAGCAAATCACATGCAAAATGTGTGACCGTTAAGTGTAAAGAAATCAGTTGTAAAAATGGGAGATTAATAAGGTAAAGCGTGACATACATCTGGTTAATTTTAGCCAATCTATAATATATGGTTAAAGTAGAAGCTGACATGGTTTTGCCGCAGCGTTCACCTCGACCAATAAATTTTTAGCTTACCAATTTGTCATTTGTTAGTTTGTATCTCTTATTGGGTTGAAACTTCAAGAAAATAGATGAAGTTGTATCTCTTATTGAGTTCAAACTTGAAAAACAAGATTAATTAGGAAAAAAACAGAAAATGGAGAAATAGAAAGTCTATTAATATTGTATCTCTTATTAATTTCAAACTAGAACAAATATAAATTAGAGAAAGTATTTTGCATTATACTCTTCACTGACATGGCTTGATTTGAATGTACTTTCCTAAATATACTTACAAAAAACGAAACTTAAGATCCAATTACAACATTCTCCTATCTTCAAAATAAAAGTCAAGGTCTAGTTTCAGCTAAAAAAAATTATCTACTAAAAAATCATTAAATTATATCTTAAAATGAGTATATTCACCGAAATAATCGACAAAATGTAATCTTAATATAAGCACAAATGACTTTTTCTTTGCCATTTCTCTTTTCATCAATTTTTTCTATCTCGTTGTCCATCCCATCTAAGAAAACAATCTAATATGACTCCTTGAACTAGATGAATGTGAACTAATTGAAATTCAATTAGAACTATTTGCAAGATGCAACTAACTAACTAAGACTTTCACTTTCCTGTCATTTTTGTTTCTTTTTTTATTCATAATTTTTATTTTAGAAGGAAAATATCTGGAAATCGATTTCCGGGAGAGTGAAATTCTGCTTTCTGTGGTCTCTTGTTCTCTGCCGAATGACGTGAGACTCTCCATCCGTCAGACGAGAGAAAAAGCCAGAGAGAGAAGGAATTTCGCTAGCCAAAGTCTCTAGATCTCTGTGGTCTCTTGCTCTCTCGGTTTGGGTTTTTTTTTTTTAATTAGCTTTGATTATAATTTGTCTAATTGTTAATATATTTTTATGTTTATTAATATTTTTTTATTACGAAAAATAAATGTTTGGTTTGCTGGAAAAAATTCCGGCATCAACAACTGTCCCTATATTGCTGAAAATTGCACTTTCATCATCCTTAACTAAAGCTTTGGACTAATATTTGTCTGAAACTTCTTGGTTTGCTAGTATGTTTTCCAATTCAGTAAGAGTTAGGTGTTTCGCTCATCGTAGCTGTAACTATACTGTTATCTTGCGGGCGCAATCTATGGATGATAGTTCTCCTCATCATTGTCTTAGAGTTGTGATTATGAGGATCCAACTTTGAAAAGAAATTTAACTTTAGAAAAGTGTTAAATCACCGTCACGTCTTGTTGTTAGATTGAAAATAGCTTATTGTCTAACCGTAATGGCTTGGCATCGTGCCTCCTCACAAATAACTCCGCTTAGTTTCCACGCATCCTTTTGGGTTTTTGTTTTACATTATGTGTAATATTAACTTCTCAACACCGCTAATCAAACTCAAAATATTTTCCATGATGGCTTAATTATAATGTTCGACACTATACTGAGTAAGCTTTGTCTCAAATCAACTCTCTTCACAATTCTAGATTGTGCACCAGCAAAAGTTGGCATAATCCGCTCCCTAACTGCTAGTAGGCTTATGGTGCCTGATTGCCTACTTCGATACTACTTGTTGAGACGGATCGAGAAAGCTATTGAAGAAAATCATTTTTTCATTATAGAAACTCTTCACAACATTGGTTAGGAGAACTTGTTACATTGATCTTTACACCCAAACACATTAGAAAACACTTGACTATTTATATCCTTCACAAGATGGTGGTTAACTCACTCTAAACCACTCTAGACATTAATGGTTCACCTCTTGGGAACATCTAGATTTTTTCGGAAATGATGCTTCACGTAATGTGTGCAGGCATGAACAGCTTGCTAAAATGATCTCTCTCATCCAAAAATTCCACATAGGATGGAAGAGGCCTATTCAATGATATGCAACTTGATAGATAACTTAATAAAAGAAAACTTGTTGAATCATATTAGTAAATTTGATGGGTGGCCAATCAACCCCTTAAATAGAAACTTAATAACTCAACGGAACAGTAAAGTTTGCAATTTAGGAGATAAGTAGTTAGGCGGTTTGTAACACTCATGTCCAGCCCAGGTCTTCCACTGTGTTTAGAAAAAAGCGAGGCCAAAGTACGAAAAACGTTTGGAACCAGAATCGAAGGGAATGGACCCACATCCATGCATCAAATGCTTTCTCTCCCGTGGGAGGCCATATTATCAGGAAAAAAGTAATCTTTTCCTCGCTCCCTCCTCTCTCTTCCTTCTGAACTCTGGCGCGCAAACCCAGACAAAGTTTTCTGCAGGAGGAGAGGAGAAAGTACTGCAACTTCGGAATCATCAGCAACCTCTGTCACCATCATATTTTGATGTAAGTTGGTATGTAATGAGTTTCAAATTTGTCATCAATTTTTTGTTTTTGTTTCGGATTATAATATATCATGCCATTTTCAGTCTTTCTTTTCTCACCAGTGAAAACTGATTAACCGAGGGAACGATGGGAATGTCTCCAAATCTGAAGGAACTATGGGAGGAATGGGAACTGCGAGCCGTGGTCGTCCTCAGCCTCACCATTCAAGTGCTGCTCATCATCCTCGGGCATCACCGGCGATACCGGCCAGATGCATGGCTGAAGGCGTTGCTCTGGTCTTGCTACATGGTGGCCGACGCAATCGCGACTTATGGGCTCGGCAAGATCGCCACCAAGCTCAAGCAAATGCAGAGCAATGCCCATGCTGCCAGCCAGGAACTGAGCCCGAACGCCCAAATAACTGCGTTCTGGGCGCCGTTCCTGCTGCTGCACCTGGGCGGTCCCGACACCATCACGGCCTACGCACTTGAGGACAACGAGCTCTGGTTGAGGCATTTGCTCGGACTTGTGGTCCAACTGGTCGGAACGCTTTTCATCTTCTTCCAGGCGTTGATAGGTCCCGACCTCTCAGTGCTTTCGCTTCTCATCATCTTCTCTGGCCTCATAAAGTACGGCCAGAGGGTTTACGTCCTCCGGGCCGCGAGTAGCGAGCGGTTCAGGGACTCGATCCCTGACCCACCTCTCCATTCCTCGAAGATCCTCGAGGAGTGTGAGTTGAAGAAGGCCGAGGGCTATGACGTCACGCCTCACGAGGTGATTGAGGTACTCGGAGTGTTTGCAGAGTGTAATTCGAAGGCGGACGGAGATCTTTCGTGTCCTGATGAAGAGCTCTTACCAAATGAACCGAAGGAGAAGCGCAAACGGGGCCGGGAAAAGAGTAATTACAGCCAGTCTTTGTTAGCCACAACCGGAGGCATGCTCGACTTTTTCCGGCGCCTTTTTGGAGACAAAAGTTTTTCTAAAAAAATGAGCGACCGCAACCGGGCCGAGTTAAGAGTAGCCAAAGATCTGATCAACATCTTCCGGCGCCTTTTTGCAGATCTTGTGCTTGGCTTCCAGGACCGCCACAATAGCCTGTTAATTCTTAAGGATAAACATTATCACGTGGTATTTAGAGTGATCGAGATTGAACTGGGATTCATCTATGATCTGCTCTACACTAAGGCGATGGCGAACAACAATCGCTGGGGCTTTACTCTCCGCACCGTGAGTATACTATTTACCGGCATGGTCTTGGTGCATTTTTCCTTGTCAGACACGAGCCATTACTCCAAGCCCGACATTAATGTGACCTTTCTGTTGATCTGGGCCGCCTTTTCCCTGGAGATTTATGCGTTACTCATTCTTCTCTTCTCTGACGAAGCCGCTTATTGGCTGACGAATCACTGCCCTGCCATCCTAAATGTTGCTGAAAGGTTCCAACCACTGTATAACAGGCGCAGGTGGTCGGGTTCTATGGCGCAGTACAACCTACTAAGCTTCGCCCTCAAAGAGAAACATCTGCCGTGCCACCGAATCCTAGAAGTGCTAAAAATCAACGAGAAGATTCTGAAGTTCTTGTACAAGGATGATGTGAAAGTGAGCGACTTTCTTAAAAAATGGGTTATCAACCGTCTCCGTATGGACGAGATATGTGTACGACTTTCCCAGGCGACAGGCGAGAAGGAAGGCCCGTCCGTATGGACCTACCGGGGAGATTTTTCACTCGAAATGTATGATGAGCAAGACAAATTAAAATGGAGCACCAATTTGGAGTTCGACCAGAGCATCCTCATCTGGCACATTGCAACCGAACTCTTATGCCACCCAAAAGATCCGGACTCTCTTAAAAAACCTCCTTTCGAAGAAGAACATGTTAGAGGAAACATCAGGTCGTGTTCAGAAATAAGCAAGCAATTGTCTCGCTACATGCTGTATCTTTTGGTCATGTACCCTTTCCTCTTGCCGATTGGCGTGGGACGTGTCAAATTCCGAGACATTTACGTGCAGCTGATGAGTTTCTTCAATGAGCAGAAGTTAATCAAGAAACACACTGAAGATAGCAAGTTCAACATGGCCAGAGCTTGTGCTGCACTGCGCGACGACGTGAATACGCAGCTAGATCCGATCGTGGCAAAAGGCGATAAGAGCAAGTTCACCCTGTACCAAGGATGCCGGCTCGCATCACAGCTAGAAAAAATCGGTGATCAAGAGAAGAAATGGAAAATGATAAGTTCTGTTTGGGTGGAGATGCTGGCTTATGCGGCTGTCAAGTGCAAGGGGCATCAACATGCCCGGCAACTACGACGAGGAGGCGAGTTCCTGACGCACGTCTGGCTCCTCATGGCACATTTAGGCTTGACCGATCACTTCCAAATACCGCATGCCCCAGCAATCGCCGAGCTGCTGGTGAAGCGAGAGTGATTTATCATGCCCCGACTCCCACTGAACCATATGTAACATGTGCGAGTTCCTCATGTCTCGTTTTGGCTTGACCAATCAATTTCATATGTAAAGTGTGATAGCAGC
Organism: Melaleuca alternifolia; assembly: GCA_019926035.1. Classification (NCBI taxonomy): domain Eukaryota; kingdom Viridiplantae; phylum Streptophyta; class Magnoliopsida; order Myrtales; family Myrtaceae; genus Melaleuca; species Melaleuca alternifolia. The sequence continues at coordinate 171,845 of JAGKPW010000238.1, forward strand.
ATAATTAAATCTGTCCTGAATTTAGTCTCCGTTCCACTGGATCTTCGTGAACTCAATACACCAATCTGACAGTAAAACCGTAAATCTATGTGTTTGCTTGAACTCCATGAAACTGTACAAGCGGCGATCTTCTGTATTCATCCGCGAAGTTTTGAATGCTGAAAATCTGCTTGGGACCCGGTTTTGCCCATGTATATCTAGTGCTTATAAACCAAGAGTATGGAAGCCAACTTCTTCGTTAGATCAAATTTCTCCGTTCATATCTTTCAACAAAATACAACAGTTAGATAGATCCACCGTTGGAAGCTCTTTTTGAGGGGGAACCGAACTGCTCGGGAACCGATCACCCCTACTTACATATCTCATTCAAAGATTGAAATTGCCTTTGACATTTCACCGTGAATTAGGTACTCTAGAGCTAAGAGCAGTAATTACATCATCGTTCCATAGTTCTAAAACTTACACCTTACATCAATTAATGTTTGATTACGTAATTAATTTTTTGGACCCAATAACAATCATCAATCAACCTTATTATTTATACCTTATTGTTTGTGGTCTTGGAAGAAAATTATTGATTTGGTGAAAGAGTTTAGACATTTGTTTCTCTGGTGTGTGGGCGATGGATGTTCAATTTCCTTGTGGTTCGACTACTGGCATCCTCGTGGAGCCTTAAACCGTTCTTTCTCTTATCGACAAATATATCAATCGAAGTTCCTTAGAGAAGCTAAACTCGCTGATTGTCTGCAAAGGAGAGAGCACGCGTCTCTCATCCTTTTCCTTTATATGTGTATGTGAGACAAATCATCGTGAGATAAAGATTATCTTGTATTTTTTCTTTTTCTTTTTTAGGTTAAAAATGAAAAATTGTAAAAATTATAGCTAATTTACAACACAATTAATTAATTTTTTTTTCAATTATGAGGATATTGAGCAGAATAAATAACTCTCTATACTTTAATACTACAAATATAACGATACTTAGCTTCCTCTTGCAATAAAATATTTAAACTAAAATAATTTTAAATCACTTAAAACGTAGATCAGTCATATTTCACTTTTATATTACTTTTTGCGAAGCCTTGTTTAAATACAACTTTCATAAGTCATTTTATATATGTTTTGTGTTCTTCGGAAACTCAAAACTATCCCGTCTTATTCTCCCACTTATTATTCTTATGCCTTCAATTAGTATAAATATAATACATGACCATCATACAAATCTCATATTGTCTCATCCCCAGCATCTCATATTAATGAACTACCAACAATCGGAATAGATATCAATGTCCGAGCTAAGGACGGGTTAAGTAACTAGTTTATAATATACATTGATGAAGAAGATGCAGATGGCCTATACATTTTCCTTTGGTCCCGCTTTGCTTAGTTGGAAAGCATTAAATTATTCTGTTGCGAAAGCGCCATACGAACATTGTTGGGACTATTCTATAAAAGAATCTGTTCTTACGGTTGGCAACATATAATTCCTTGTCCTTTCCACAACATGTATGTGGCAAGTTATAGCGTGAGATGACAATTTTGCATTTCGGAATTTCTTTTTCCCGAGTTCTAATAGAAAAATATCTTCTGAAAACGTATATTAGTTCATTTTTTGTTACACTATGTTGGCTAATGGAATCAGTTCCTTAGGTTTCTTTGGACGTCTGGAAAAGAAGACCAGTCCATCTATCTAAATAAGACCACGCTGCAAACATGTTACTCGTATTCCAGAAGTGGCTTCTAATAGAAAACTAGAAAGATTATTTTTACTCCTTATGGAGCCAAATTACAAAAAGAAATGAAATGAAATGAAAACTTGTTTTACAAAATTAAATCTAGAAGCACAAAATTATTTGTGTTCCTAATTTCACTGAAATTAAAAAGCTGAAAACATCTTCATGAATTAAAATGGCCTTGATTGCTACTTCCACACCATTGTTTTTTGTGTGTGCGTGCGTACTTTGTTTTTACTCAGTTAAATTGGAATATTTCCTTTTTCCTCGAGTTATAATTGGACAGCAAAGCATAACATTTGTGCTATATATTGACCATGGAAAATCTTGGTTTCATTTTCACCATACAAACATCATATCACGTGATCAAATTCTTTACTAGACAGATCAACTTTCATTTGAGAAGACTTTTTTAGTACACCAATCTCAGCATACATAACTATCCATGTATAGCGTAAATTTGTTATAAGCGGCAACTATGTAACTTCTACGAGTCTTATGTACATGTTATTCTTCACTCATAGCGATTTCAGTTTTTGCATAGACTATCTCGTAACATGAGTTCAAAGCCTTGAGCCGTTTTCTCTTTGCTCCAATATTCATTTGTTCATTTCACGTGTGGACCTAGTCGATCGAACATGCCCACAATCTCATTTCATCATTTAATTTTGGAGTTTGGATTCGCATAATTATTCGTCTCCCAAGGAATTGCGAGACCTAGAATATTACTTGTTGCGCATGGTCCCATGGAGTATCTAGTACTCTATCTTAAATTATATTGTTCTTCAACCATTAGCTTTAGAATCTGGCACTCTAATCTTCACGTTTCAAAGGAGACGCACCGTGAACTGGAAAAAAAAAAAAAGGCTCAAGGACAACGTGTGGCTCGTGGCACAATACCTCTAGCAAAGTAGACGAGATCCAACTGGACAAGACATATGTACTTGTCGTTAGCGTATGTGGCTCGGTCGAGTTTCAATTTCGATGTTCAGCTGAACCTCACCTCTTTCCATATATCTCCGTTTAGTGCTTAGGCTTTCTTGGCTACAGATCGATAAATGCTTCGTGAATGGATAAACTTTCATATTTGTCCAGAATTATCAAGATCTTTCTAGCGCCCTAATAAGAATAATATATGACACATTTTTTAATATATACATCGATTTTGTAAGTCAATCATAATATATATATCTTTAGCATTGTTAGCGTTGAATTTAATATATTCTTCAGGTCTACTCTGACCACATTGGACAAGGCATTATCCCCAAGCTGACCTACATGGGAGTACGTAGCTGTCCATGTTCTTCACGGGAAGTTGTTAGGCACCATTTGACGTGTAATTTTCTATATTTAAAGTGTTTATCTATCTCTGCAAGAAAGAAGGCACAACTATCATATCCGATGAAATCCACATGAAATTCATACGGGACCTATAATGGCTGACGGTATTTTTTCTTATTGGTACATAGTTAATGAATCTTCGGGACAATAATTAAGAATAATAACTAAGAAATAATTCACTCTTTCAAAGTCGTGGTTGAATACAGCACGAGGGAGTCAGTGCTTGGAAATTGCAAAGTTTCTTGAATTAACAAAAGTTTAATAGGGACATTTGTCAACAATATCCTTAAGTCAAAACACTCTTCTTGTCTCGCTTTTTCATAACACCAATGTCGTCCTCAACACTTCCTCACAACAAAGAAAATTAAGGATACTATTGTCATTAGATGAGTGTTTAACCTAGACTTTAGCCATTATCTGCTTCTTCTTTTTTTGGTATTCTCCTTCTCTACCTACATATGATTGGTTCTTTATCTTATCCCAAAAATGATTATAGTAAATAAAGTTTTCGGTGGAGAAAAGCATATCATATATAAAACACATATACAACTCTCGAGATAATATCATAAAAGGATTAATGCACCAATTGCGGTACAATAGAATTGTAATTCACTAGTTATTCCAGATGCTCGCCAAATCTTGCAGGGTGACATCAGGTAAGCCTGATTCGTGGACGTATACATAATCCTCTGTTCATAAGAGCTCTACTTGCTCATATTGGCTTTTCTTTTGTCCTAATCTACTCTGCGAACTCGATATGGGCTTGCGACTTCAAATAAAATAAAACAGGACCAAATTAGCCTACGTCTGAATAAAAATGGGCTGGGCCAGATTAAGCTGGATATGGGCCAAAGGTAAGTCTTGTGAGCCCGATATCATTAGGGGCACTTTTATCAGCCGTGCTTAATATATTGAGACGGATCAATTATCATCATCGTTAATGTCTGCTTCAACTTATCTCTTAAATCCCTTTTCAATGGTCTTGCAGGCTCAAAAATGTTGATCAGGATGAATAGGATAGACATAATATAAAAAGGAACAAACTGGCCATAAGAAAGTCATGTCTACTAACAAACCTAGTGTTATTCTTCCAATTACTACTAGGTTATATTTGTAATTTTCTTTTTAGAAATTATTAACCGCAGTTAAAGTGGCTTGCAAAAATTTTGCTCTAATTATGTTATCAATTTTCACTTGTATTACCTACCAAGTTATTTTTTTATTACGAACTTTTATATATTTTACTAGCTTTCATTTTACCTTTTTTAAGGCTTGCGCTATTCCCACTCCCTTATTGAATCTCAACACCCCTTATTTCATTAGATTGGCTACATTATCTTTATCACACTGTTCATTTAAGATTGGTTGATGTATGAAGACTACACAATTTACTTATTTTTCATTGTAACTTTTTGTAGTGCAGTCACTATGAAAGACAATATTATTTTTTGCTAAATTTGTCTATTAATGATGGAACTGCGAATAGAGAACAGAAATCAATCATATTAACAAGTTAATCTGAAACTTTACCAGGTAATTTTCTAACGCGAGAGAATCTTTTGAGTAGGGTTTGGTCTTATTTTCTTGCTCAAGATTACGTTGTCTCTATAAAAAGGTCAAAAAGAGACAAATATATTATTTTTCATTGCGATAGGAAGGTAATCGTTGTGATCATCATAATATCTCTATTTCACATGAGAGTAGAAAGACGCAATCTCGTGATTGACTGTCATTTTGAAATTTGTTCATCATCAAAAAGAACAAATCGGGGTCACTCAAAAATACTCAATGCATCAAACGATAAATAATTAAAAAAATTTATTAGATTGAATAAAATGAAAGTTGAGCAGTTAAAATATACGAATTACAACGTAAAAGCACATTTAAGTTATAACTAAACGAAAATCGTACTAAAACTAGTAGATGGTTCTTTTCATTCTTACCTACGCTTAGGTTACTTTTTGAATAGTAGTTTCCTAGTACAAATAAAAACACATACACAGAGATCATTAGCACAATTATTAGCCTTTTTTGGTCATATAATTAGTTAGCTATCTACCAGTTAATTTGTATTATTGGAAAAGAGGCACACCAATTTTGTCTCAATTGGAGAAAGATACGGAAAAAACCAAAAAAGAGGACAAGAATATCAAATCGAGAGTGAGCCCCACATTTAACCTTGATAGTTGTTGTTTGAGATGAGCATGGGTAAAATTGAAACAAAAGAAAAAGAAGAAGAAATAATCTTAGGCAAGAGTGGTACCCACAAGGAATGATTTAGTTAATTCAATGTGAAAATGCGGTGTATGGAGCTAATAATGAGGTGGAAATAGTGCAAATCTTGGTTAATCACGTCTTCAATTTAACAAAACTCTCGTATGGAATTATTCACTTAAATTTACCAACTCTTAAATTTGTCTTCATTGATTAGAAGGACTTTAACATGATCCCCCTCGTTAATTTCTCTGATAATACCGCTTTCATGTATGTCATTTTGAAATGGATGCATTTAATTTTGATGGAGGTGGTGATGCTCTGTAACAATTGGGCCAAATCCCTAAATTCTTTCAGTCAAACACCTCAGCCCACTTAATTTTCCTCAGCTCTCAGCCCATCTACTGAAATGTCGCCAACAGGTGACTGCGGACTTCAGGGACTCAAGATGGTGCTTGGAAGAGCTGGTGAAGATCATGAGGCGCATGGAGATGAAGTGGCGTGGGTGAGGCACGAGAAGGCCGGTGGAGGCTGCTCATGGAGAGGCATCGGAAGAGGCACGAGAATTGTTGAGGCGCCAAATTAAGCTACTAACATGCAATCGGTGATCATGCGCGTATGTAGATAAGTAATATAACGGTCAATTATCAAGATATGCAAATAAATTGCTAGAAATGGCAAAGAACCTTAGTGTGTTAATCAAAGCCACAACGAAGCTCCATTACTGTTCAATTCATCAAATGTTCTGCAAAATATTAACTAAAGACCAAACGATCCATGCATGCTCTAAACATGATTTTGAAATGCCACGTTTACTAATTCTTTGTGGTTTTTTTTTAATAAACTAAACTACATGGAATGCACGAGATGCACTTATCAATTTGAATCTATTTATGTGATGTGATTACAAGCAAGACACTAATAATATATTAAGCGACTCACTAAGTGACATGTAATAACTTGTTGAGGCTAATAATACAACCTAGAAGGCCAGATGAATATGTTGAAAGATGATACTAAAAAAATTTCGTGAAATATCAAACAACTAGCATATAAGATAGTGTTAAAAGTAAGACAATGCGTGTGATTCTAGCATGTAAAGAGAGTGAAATAGATAGATTACACAACGATTTACAATGGTTTGATTGTATCCTCAGGCCTCCATCCACTCTTTTGCTAATAGTCTTAACAATAGTTGGATTCTGCTAACAATTAGCAATATAAGTTACAACTGGCTAGTTATATTCTCTTCACATGATAGAACTTACTATTAAGACACAACCACTACTCTTACACTTGTATTCTTGACTATCTACAATTACAATACTAAACGGAAATAGTGAGATACTTAGAACATGATCGGAGGCCATTTTTAACTAAGATCACATTTGCAATATTCAAAACTCTCTTCTCAGTTTCGCTGTTCCTTCTATATAAAAGTCTTCAATCTAGCGTTGAATATCTTCAAGGACACTTAGCTAGCCATTTGAGAATCGCTGGAGACCTTGATCAAAATCAGGCTGCTCCTGCAATCGCTTCCTTTGACTGTCGTAGGTTTCCTAAATAACATGTTGCAACTATCCTTAAGGAGAAAGCTTCTGCTGCTTGTCAAATATCTTTCCTAATTTTAACTACTATTAAAATAATCGTCGGCATCATCATCATCATCAAGAACCAACGAAAATGCAGTTTCATTCTACTTTGTACTATTTCAGAAATGAATTGAATATACTTTGGGAAAAATAAGAGAGAACATTTTCAGAGAGCAGTATTGGTTGTTTCTTACAAGAACAGACACTCGAGTAAAAAGAAGGGACCTTTATATGGTGCATATAACTTGCGTAACCTATTTGTTAGCTTTTGACAAACGAAAAGTTCGTTTAATCTATAGAAAAATGTGCTTAGCACTACATTTATCTATAGTTTATTGATATGCATTTTCTCTTCGCCTATACGTTATAGTTTTTCCCCGTTCAGTTAACGATCATGCCATTTTCGATGGCATATCAATAAACGAAGTTTTCTAAGTTCCATGGATGTGGCATACTGCAGTTTTCTAAGTGCTTCAGCTTCTTTGAACACATTTATCTTTTACTGGCCAATTACAAAAACTTTTACTCGTTGCAGAAAGACCCGGCAAGAAATAAACAAAGATGGACGCCGGCTTGGATTAATCAGCTTCCAGCCAATGAATGCCTCTATGTTCATAATAAGAGTACTTGTTAGGGGTAAGGATGCGTGTTTGATATGTGTTAAAAAAATCATACTTTGAAGAATTGATGTGGTATTAATCAATTAATATATCATAGTTGGACCATAGCACAGTAGTTTAAACTTTTGAGTAAAAGTGAGTCCAACTAGATAAATTGACAAGTTTGAACTCACTCTTGGTGATCTCTCCATATGAAGGTATCAAGCTTCTGCTACTCGCACCTAACAATATTTATATGCTCATGCATGCTTTATCTATTTCCTTTCATATCTTATCTGTGTGTATTTTTCTACATTGTAATTCGTGGCAAATGCTACTTCAGACAGAGTCTCAAGACTTTCTTCTTTTGGGATATGTTAGTTTGAAAACGTTAAGAGCTTGCTTGTTTTCAATGTCAACATTCGGTATATCATGAATGTTCACGAGTCGCAGTTCGCCTCTGAGATTGGCCCTTACCTTCTCTTGATATGCTGCTTCTATTTTTTTCATCTAAAATTTCACATGGTTGTTGCCTGTTATTGAATTCCTCTGTTTTGGTGTGTGTTTAGCGGTCGAAAATGGTATCGGGCCAAGCTTTCCTGCAAGTTGGTTTGGTCCACCTCCCCGATCGATCCTAAGGTCAGTCAACCACATGTATGATTTTTACTCATTGGTATAGAATACTATTTCAAAAAGTTTGACATTGGGTTTATTAGCATTAAATTATGTCTCGAGTTTGGATTTGTGTAATTTTTCTTGGTAAAAAGTGCAAGATTGAATTCTTGATAATATCATCCAAGTTTGATCGGTTAACCAAGTGCTGGACTTTTTTTAAAGATATCAGTGGACGTTTCTGTGTCTAAATAAAAGCCGCACTGCGAAAGAGCAGTCGCAGGAAAGGAAAAGAAAACGAACATACGGGGCCTTCTTGGTCTCCTCCGTTCATTGCTCTTGCTTTGGGCATGAACAGACCGATAATCTATGGCGTGAGCTTCTTATTCAAATTGAGTTGTTTATTTGTAAAAATTATGACTTTTGAGCTATTTGTTGCTGGCTCTTTGGTGGCGTATATACCGACAATTGGAAGCTGCCGGCGCTCATTATCGTTCATCGTCTATTTTTCTCTGATGATTTCATGGTGATTTAATTGCAAAATCATGTAAGGTTCCGCACTAATATTTTTTTACAGGGGATTAGCCCCACCCGAACTCCGCACTAATTCATGTAGTTTGGATTTATGAATAGCTACTATATATATATACTCTTTTTACTTCTTGCTAAGCGATGTAACGAGAGTTGTGAGGTACTGATATAGTGAAATCATCTGCTGGACATAAGCCTAGTTTAAGAGCGAACCAAGATAAAATCTCGTGGAATCAAAGCAAGGGGGAGCGTTCAGCACAGAAAACCAGAAAAGCAAAACCAGACATGAATGAAGGCTAGCGCAATGAAAATCCACTGACTAGACATACTGTTCTCATAGCCTTCGCTCAATCAACAGTACACCCGTGAATTGATTCTGTTGTATCAGATTATGCTAAGGGTTAACCAGCCAGGTTTCAATCGTATTGCCGCCCTGGAAGTCTCAGATCAAACTTACAAAAAGAAAGTATGACCATCTAAAAATCTAATAATCCGAATGTATGGGATTTAGCATAGAAGGAAATGGATGTTAAACCCATCTTCCCCACGGATGTACATTCTGATGCTGTACAAGCATTTCCTCGAACAAGTAGAATGACTCGCAGTCAAAGAACTTATATCCCAGTTTCAAAAAGTGATATACTTCAGCCATTACTATCGTCCACAACAAACATCCTGTGAAATAGAATCTTATTCACGGCTGAACCTGTCACAAACAGGGGCTTAAGTTCTCTTTTGACACCTGTTTCGTACGCAGAACCACGAAAAACAGAGGCCTCTGGCTTACCTCGTTGAGACAAGTTTTCAGGTCTCGAGCAGTAGCTGGATGGGCGAACGGAAGGGCTAGGAACGTCTCCGGCTGAATCTCTCACAAACAGGGGCTTAAGTTCTCTTTTGACACCTGTTTCGTCCGCAGAACCACGAAAAACAGAGGGCTCTGGCTTACCTCGTTGAGACGAGTTTTCATGTCTCGAGCAGTAGCTGGATGGGCGAACGGAAGGGCTAGGAACGTCTCCGCCCAAGAACGACGCCGGCAGAGCTTAAACTTACGAGCTTGAGGTGCTTCGGTTTCCGTGGGTGCGGAACAGAGATGAAACAGAGGACTGGCGGTGCAACGATAAAGCGGCCAATCTAGAAAGCCCCTAAACGATCGGGAAAAATTGAGGGGGGCTATAGAGCTTACATTGACTTTGGCCAATCTTTTATAAATAACTATTCTTCTTTTTTTGTCCAAGCAAATTAGTGTCATGTATTCATGAGCAGAACAGTTTAACATGAGTTAACATATTGGGGGATTGACATTTATCAATGTCTTTTTGTACAAATCAAAGTAAGTATCGGTCAAAATTCCCTATAGGTAGGAGGCCTCTCAATCCATTTTGGGAAGAATAAAGACTTAAGTTTTTTTTAGATTGCTATCCAGAAGATCCTGAGAATTAAAGAACTTCAAAAAGGGAAAAACCCTATTGGATTTAGGTCATCAAGAACTTAATCCAATTGTTGTCATCAAGACCTCAGCAGCAGGTCGTTAAGATCTCACCAAATGTTCGAGTCATCAAGACCTTAACTGTCTTCCATTAGAGACCAAGCCCTCAAGACCTTATATAATTCATTGAATCAAATTTCGTGCTATCTTTTTGCAGATGTAGTATTTAAGACCCTCGTATTATGCCGTACCAATGAAATAATGTATATCATCTGATGCGTTCAAAAAGTATGATATTCTTCCATAACAATCACTACAAAAAAACTGGAATTTAACTACGGAAAATTAACGACAACACACAATCCGTCGCTAATAGCAATGGAATTAGCGACAAAAATAAAAAAAAACCGTCGCTAATTTTCGACGAAAAAAAATTCGTCACTATTTGTGACGGAATTAGCGACGACCAAAAATATTCGTAGCTAATTAGCGACGGAAAATAAATCCGTCGCAAAATCCGTCGCCAATTAGCGACGAATTTCATTTATGTCGCTAATTAGCTACGAATTTTGCCACGAAACTTTTTCTGTCGCTAATTTGTGATGAATTTTTCTTCTGTCTCTAAATTAGCGACGGAAGTGGAAATATTCGTCGCTAACTTTGTGACGGAGAGGTTGTCCGTCGCTAATTAGCGATGGTATTTCATTTCCGTCGCTAATTAGTGACAATATTCCATTTCTGTCGCTAAATTAGTGACGAAAATGGATCTTCCGTCACTAAATTTAGCGACGGTAATTTTGTTACGTCGCTAATTAGCGACGGTATTCCATTTCCATCGCTAAATTAGCAACGGTAATTTTATTCCGTTGCTAATTAGCGACAATATTTCATTTCCGTCGCTAAATTAGTGATGGAAATGTATCTTCCGTCACTAAATTTAGCGACGGTAATTTTGTTCTGTCGCTAATTAGCGACGGTATTGCATTTCCGTCGCTAAATTTAACGACGGCAATTTTGTTTCGTCGCTAATTAGCGACGTATTTCTTTTTGTCGTTAAATTAGTGACGAAAATGGATCTTCCGTCGCTAAATTTAGCGACAGAATAATTGTTTGTCGCTAATTAGCGACACTAATTTTGTTCCGTCGCTAATTAGCGACGGCTTCTGCCCGTTTCCGTTGCTAATTAGCAACCGAAAGGCATAGTTCGTTGCTAATTTCCAATGAAGTTTGTGACAAAATATATTCCCATCGCTAATTTTCCAACCCACACACTTAGCCCATCTTCCTTTCCGGCCTTTTTCTTCTCCCCTTGCAATTTTCCTCCCTCCCGCTCAATCATCTCCCTTGCCCTTACCCTACGGTGCTCTTCCTCACTAAAGAAGGCCGCCTCTCCTCCACCTCCTACGCATGCATAATTAGGTTTATGACCTTCGTAATCTTTCTTGACCTCTCTCTCCCTCTTTCTATCGGACAATCCAATTAAGTGAAATAATGATCTTACTTTTGTTTCTCCTGTTAATTCCACAATTTAACAAACAATCAATCGTAAGTTAATTTGGCATTTAAAAGTATTTTTATTTAATTTCCATATATATATTTCTTACGTTAGAGCAAATACATAACTATCCAATAGTTTTATTTCTTTCTTTTTTAGTTTGATTGAATTTTATAGAAATTTAATGGAATTCACTTTGATTGCCATTTTTCTTTCATATTTTTGGTTTTAAAGTTTTCATTTTCAACTAACAACGGATCAATATATATGACATCATGTTATCTTCAACAATTCTCATGATATCTTCCACACAAAAGTCTTGCAGTAGAAAGCAAGTCGAGATTTGTGAATTCCAAGTGATTTTTTTTCCTCCCATATAGTAACTTTTATTATGAATGCATTTGTTCCAAGAAAAATCTCACGTTAAAGGAAAACAATATCTCATTTTTAGAACTTTAGATTATATATTTTCAGCAAATCAAAGTTGTGAAAGTTTGAAAAATTAATTTACGAATAATGATTTCACTCAAACAAACACACACCCTATAATTCAATTCTCAACATTCTAGTATACATAATTTTTTTGTCATAATTTTATGATAATTCTGAGCAATGCATTGTTCGAGGCTAATTAATCTTAATCAATTTTCCCTCTATCTCCCTCAATTTTTCCTACATTTTCCCTCCCTCTCGCTCAATTTTCCCCCTATTAGTCAAATTTCCCTCTTCCCTCTTCCCTTTAAATTTTCCCTCTCTAATTTTCCCTCTTCCCTCTCGCTAATTTCCTTTTCCTCCCTCCACTAATTGGACCTCTCTCTCTCTTTGCTACTCCTCCTGCTCGAGATCTCTCTCTCTCTCCCTCCTCTGCTCGAGCTCTTTCCTCGCTGCTGCTCCTCCGCTCCTCCGCCGAGCTCTCTCCTTGCTCCTCCGCTTCTTCTCCCGCCGAGCTCTCTCCTCGCTCCTCGAGCGCCATGAACCATAGATCTGATTACCTCAAGTTTCCCTCTCTTTCCTCGCTCCTCCCTCCTCGAGCGCCACGAAACCCTAAATCCGATCGATCCTGCTTCTTCTGGATCTTCCGGAGCAGGTAGATGAATGATTTGAATGGTTCCTGATCTGGAACTTTTGCGGTGTGTCATTTATTTATCAAATCAAATTGCGACTTGTAGCGTCGTTCATTAGTTGCGCAGGGACGTTTTCTGGGGAATTGAGGTCGGCTGATCCGGTTAAAAACTACCCTGTTGCTGAAACAGGAAGGTGGACAGGTTCGAAAAGAATATTAAGAAGAGAGGAGTTGTGCCTGAAACAACAACCAAGAAAGGAAAGGACTACCCTGTTGGTCCCCTGTTGCTTGGGTTATTCGTTTTCATCGTCATCGGCTCATGTGAGGCTTTTCTTCTTTGTTCTAACAATCATTTTAAATTACTGTCGGGTTTCATTCTATTTGCATATTTTATTTGTGTGACCAATTTAGAAAACTTTGTTAGCAATCCGCTAGAGTTTTCACCTTCATGGGACATGCTTGTCCTTTTGCATTGTATACTTTTTTCATTCAACATTTCTGGATCTGCATGTTTCTTCATTCTTGGTAACCCTTATTTGCATATGTCGAACGTGTTTCATCCTGGCGATAACCTTGTGAAGTAGATTTGTTAATTTGTTGATAGAGTAATGTTTTGTTTACTGTTTTATGCAGTGTAATTGACTCAATCCATGGTGCATCCGGGCATGAGGGAATTACTGCACTTGACCAGCAATTCCAACTATTTGCATCTGTTGGGGCTATTAGGTTTCCGATTGAACCAGCAACAGAAGCTTGGAAGGAGAAGCTGCCTTTTTTGTTTTTTGGGGTGCAGGAAATTGTGTATTTAATTTTTTAGCTTGCTATAATTTGTATAATATTTTGATGTTATTTAGTACTTATGAATTAATTGTAGAAATAAATTTTCCTGTTAATTATATTTAATACCGAAATTATTCCTAAATAACATTTGTTGCAAATTTCGTCGCAAATTTTTTTTGATAATAATTTTCGTAATAAAAATAATTTTTTTTTGTGGTAAATTAGTGACAAATTTCACTACAAATTACAGTCCAAAAAATGAAAATCGAGGCAAATTATCGATGAATTTTGTCAAACGATTAGTGATGAAAAATAGCGACGAATTTGCGATGGATATATGACGTCACAAATTGGCAATGAAATTTATGACGAATTTTAGCTACAAAAAATTTGCCACTAATTTTGCTACGGATTACTTCTTTTGTAGCTAATTAGCGACGGAAGATACTTTTCCGTCGCTAATTAGCGACGGAATATACATGTTCGTCGCTAATTAGCGATGGAAGTGGCGGTCGTGGCTAATTAGTGACGGTAGATACTTTTCCATCGGTAATAGGCGACGAAGGGTGCATTTATTTTCCATCGCTAACTAGCGACGAAATTTTAGTGACTAATTTTGCGACGAGTATTCCGTTTGTCGCCAATTGGCGACGAATTTTTCCAAATAACGTTTGGCGACAAATTTAGGGACAGAAATTTTCTGTCACAAATTAGTGACGAATTTAGCGACGGCAATTTTCCGTTGCAAATTAGCGACGAAAACTAAAATTTTCCGTCACTAAATTTAGCGACGCCTTTATAGCGACGAAAATTTTTTTGTCGCTAAATCCGTCACAAAACCGTTTAGCGACGAATTTTGCCTTTGATTTCCGTTGCAAAATCCGTGGCTAAATCCTTGTTTTTTTGTAGTGAATATAAAATGTTGCCATTATACGAATCTCTCTTCTTCATTTTTCCCTTCGCTTTTATAACATTTCATCCTAATGGAACACTAACTAGTCGAAAGTGTGGACATACACATGCATATCCGCACTGTAACTAGGACATGTTATACCTTGAAGAAGAAGACGCAAATAGAATAGACAATGTCTTTTGTTCCCACGTGCATACCCTCACATTATGCTCGAATAAACATGTTTCATATATTAAAAGTTGCTTCTAGAAACAGCATTTTCATAAATTTTCACATATATCAAGACCATTTAATTTTACAAATCAAACGTGACATTTACAAGAAAATAAAACATATATAAGCACAATTTTTTTCGCATGTTTCCAATGCAAAAATAAAAACATAAACATTTTCACAAATTAAACGGGCCTTGATTACTACTTCTATACCATTTGCACAGACAATGACATTAAATCAGAACGTCCTATGCGTGCTTTCTACTCTAGAAGAATCGGAATCTTTCTTCCTCAAGTTGTAATTTAGATAGCGTAGCATAATATTTTACACTTTACATTGACTTTGGAAATGTGAAAACATTATATTGCATGATCAAGTCTATTCCTATCACTGCCGTCAACAAGCAATGGGCACGGTGGTGGGCGATAGCTGCGGCGTGGGGCAAGGTGAGGGGCAGCAGCCGATAGTGGCAATGATTGGTGGTCAAGAAGGGTTGGTGGCTGACGGTGGTCAGTAGTTGACAATTGACGAGTTGGAGGAGAGTCAAAGAGAGTGGAAAAAAAAAGAAAATTATTTTTGTTTCTATTCCGTATTGTGTAAAGTAGAAAATTTTTATTTCTCATTTTTATTCCAAACTTATTCCTAGACTAAAATTTTATTCGACAATATAGAAAAACAGAATTGTTTTATCAAACACATGTTTGTTCTAAACTTGTTCCTAGGAATAGAAAATTATTTTTAGCCAGAAGTAAAATGATTATCATGCGCACCTCAGATTTTTACCTTAAAGGTTTAACATCAATTATTGTTAGTTTATATTTTTTTATTGGACTTAAGTTTCTTTAAAATTGATTAAAAATAAATACATAAGATTTTATCTACTACTGGGTTTGAACTTGACAATATAGACAAAATTAGAGAAAATACTTTTAATCATATTCTATCATCTCCCAATTTATATATAATTGAATATATATATATATGCAAATGAATAAAGAGAAAGTAAATTATTATTATATCGATTATTAATTTTAAACCAACAAAAGATATAAATTATACGAAGTAATTTATAGTATGCTCTTCATACTGGCTTATTTTGAATGGAGTTTTTTAAATGTAATCATAAACAGTGGGAAACTAGGATATGTATTAATATTATATGATTAAAAATTCTTTTTTGCAAGTGCAATTGTCCAGTAAATTAGGATATGTATTCATGAGCAGAACAGTTCGACATGAGTTAAGATATTAGTTTATTGACATTTACACGAGTCAAATTCAAGATGGATTGGCTAAATAAATTTTATAAGTCAAATTATGTATTAGTCAAATTTAGCTATAGATAGGAGGCCTCTCAATTCATTTTGGGAAGAGTTGATGGAGACTTTAAAATTTGTAGATTGTTATTAAGAAGTTTTCGTGAATTAAAGAACGTCAAAAACAAAAAAGCCTATAGGATTTAAGTAATCACAACTTTAATCCAATTGTCTTCATCAAGATCTGAGCAGCAAGTCAATAAGGCCTTATCAAATATTCAGGTCAACAAAAATTGAGGTCATCAAGACGTCAACTATCTTCTATTAGAGACCAAGCCTCAGGACCATATCTGATTCATGAAAAGAAATGAAAGACCACTTGCTATCATTTTGGAGATGTAGCATTTAGGACCCTCAAATTACGGTCATACCAATGAAATACCACATACAATCTTACGCCAGAAAAAAGTATAATATTTTTCCACAAAAGTATAAGATATTGTCATCATATGAATCTCATCTTTTCCATAACATCACTTTCTAATGGAAAACCAACTGTTCGAAAGTATGAACGGGGGCATGCATATCCGCGTTGTAAATAGTACATAGTATATCTTAAAGAAGAAGATGCACATAGGATAGATGTTTGCTATTTGTTTTCACTTTGCATTTTCTGGTAACCTATAAAGCATTAGTTGTCCATCGTGAGAGCTCCACATGATCCTTGTTGTAACTCCTCTATCAAAGAATCCATCTTTCGGTGGACAAACTATGATTCTTATTCTTTACGTATAATTATTCTTTCCATTACACGTATGTGATAAGCCATCATAAGATGTCTCTATTGGAAAAATTCCTTCTTTCTCTTGACAATTCTCAATTCGAACCTCATTAGAAACAAGCAACTTATATTTCCTTTTATTTTCCTTTTTTGAGTTCCAAAAAGAAAAAAAAACTTTTCTAAAAATTTATATTGGTTCAATTTTTTTCTGCATAAATGGAATCAGTTCTTCAGGCTTGTTTGGATGTTTGTGGTAGAGAAGATCAATTCAATTATCAAATAAACATGTTTCATATATTAAAAGTTGCTTCTAAAAAAATATTTTATAAATTTTATCACACACGGCATTACAAAAAAGTAAAAAACCTATAAGCACAAGATTTTTTTCATGTTTTCAATGAATATAAAATCATATACACTTGCAGGAATTGTCTTGACCGCTACTTCCGCACCATCTGCATAGACAAGTGGCATCAAATCAAAATGTTCCGTGCATGCTTTCTTTTCTTAAAGAATCAGAATCTTTCGTTATCCTTAAATTGTAATTTGGACGGTGAAGCATAATCTTTTGCACTGTACATCGAAAGCGAAAAATCTCTTATTCGTTTTCACATGCAAACATCACATCGGGGATCGAGTCCTTTCCTAGAAGAATAAAAATGCATTTAGCAAGACTTAATAAGCTCCACTGGTCTTACAGTGTGAATTTGCCAAGAGCACGAACGACCGATTAAATTTGCCACTCAATGAGTCTTATGTACATGTTTTTCTTCTCCACAATAAGCAATTTCAGCTTTTGTGTTGAATGTTCCTTCACATGAGCTTAAAGCCTCTAGCCATTCTTTCTTTACTCCAATTACCAATCAATCTTTTTCGTATGTAAACCTCAATGATTTGGCAGGTATATCATCTCGTTTCACCATAACTATCCACTGTGGATACTTTTCCCTCTAATTATTGTTCTCATAGTGATTTGACAATCACGAGAGATTTCGAATAACTTGTAGTGAATGACCCCAAATGAAGTAGAATCTGAAATCTTTATTCTTTACTTTTAAAAGGAGACATGCTCTTTACCAAAAATAAAAAGGATGATGTCCAACACGTGTGTGGCTCTTGGCACGATATTCCTCTAGGAAAGTAGAGAAGATCATATCGGACAAGATGAGTTTATTTGTCTGTCGCGACCTCCCCGAAGGTGCACCACCTAAGGGTTCGGCTAATGGATTGCTAAACCTAATTTAACTCGAGCTCTCCCAAGCTCATACCAATTCACGACTTAGGTTTCAATTTTTAACATGCAAAATTGATTTCAACTGGAGTCGCCACTAATCTATTTATGGTGGGTCGATTAGAAACCCATGTAAAATACTGAGAGTAGTATTTTACCCCTACGAACCAGAGATTTTGAATTCGGGGACTTGAGAACCTATTTTCTTTTATTTCAAAAAAATAATTTGCAGGCAGCTTGAATTGATTTTATTCCCTAACATGCATGGTGATCACGCGGGTGCGCAAACAATTATTTAAATGCTCAAAGAAACAGAACAATAAGCAAAGCAATAAAACAAGATAAAGCAAATCAATAAAAAAAATCGTTTTTGGAGTTTTGAAGATGTATGCAATGCATGTAATGGAAAAATGATCCTCTATGCAACTATCCTAATGCAATTCTAAATTAATTAATGAAACTAATTATCTATAGCTAAATAAAATCTTATTTAAATTAGGAACCAAACTACATTAATCCCTAATTTAAATTAACAAATTATCTTAACTATAGATAAATTCTAACATATGAAAAACTAAACTAATATGGAAATGCATGAAAATCTAAACCTAATGACATGACCTAACATGCTTTGAAATATGAAAATCCTAAATTAACCTAGCCTACATGACATGCTAATTAGCTAAAGTATATAAAAGACAAAGCAAAAAGGCATTTTTTTAACATTTTCTTATTTATTGAATGAAATTCGAAATTAATTAAATTAATTAATTATGAAAACCTAACCTAACATGATTCCTAAGTTATCTAGATGTTATGTTCTACCATGATGAATTTGTATGCAATTCCTAAGTGACATGTGATTTAATGTGCTTAAACTAAATGTCATGCAATAACTAATAAAGCAAACTAAAAAGACATGCATGTGATTTTCTATTATATTGGATTGGAAATGAAATATTAAAAATCTAATTTAAACATGAAATAACTAAAATGCAATCTAATCATGCTATGCAATATTACCTAAATGTGATTTAATCTAAACATGAAAATGTAATTCAACATGCAATTCAAATAAACAAGATTCATTAAAAGGGAAATAACATCAAGACAAAGCAATTCTCGCAGATAGAATCAATAAATTGACCTTAAGCCTTAAAGATCAAACTATCAATTCCATTCCCGCTCAATTTATTACCTCGTCTAAAGCCTTATAGACGAAATAAAAAAAATTGATAATGCGGTTGCGAATTGGAAAATCAATTCCAATTTGGAGGCCGCTCAAAATCTCACGAATATAAATATCACTGAAGATCAAACAAAGATCGAGATCTCATGAATTAGGCGACAAAATATGTATGAACCAAATTAATTAGAATTCATACCTAATTCACGATATTTCCCGAGTAGAGTTTCCAAATTTCGACGGACGGCCGAACACGGACCGACATTTGGTGGTGAAAGGAATCAATGCTAGTGGTGTGTCGTGATGTTTGATTCGCGTTGTAGGCTTTGCGGCCGATGTGACGATGAAGGGCGGGCCAATAATGTAGCCTTCGGAAACCTGTGAAAATAAAGCAAAAGAAACTTCCCGAATCGTAGAAAGATAATCGACGGTACTCGCCTCAAGGAGCAAATCGGCACGATAGGAAGTGGCCTTGCGGTGGTGTTGCAAAAGCAATAATAAAAGTCAAACTTCTTGGCTCCAATTTTTATCACATGTAACTGTCATGCACAGAATGAATTTCACTCTTTTTTGTCTTTACTTTGTGCCCATAATACCTTTATTTGGTCACGTCTATCCATCTGCCTTTAGCTATGGACTCCTTGCACAAGTGTTGACCAGATACGTCCACGAATCTTACATCAAAAATGAATCATGGAGATATTGAAGGTGCCGGCTTTGCTGTGGAAACCCACGGATCTGGAACAAGAAGCTGCTGGACGTCGATTTGACTCGTCGACGGTCGTCCAACGTGTGGCTTACCCACTAGTGTTGCGATTGGCAGTAACGCTTGGAACCCTAACAAGCATGAGGCCGCAATAAGACTTACAATCGCATGAACCAAAACCCTCGAGAAAGAACAACACCCGGTCGCTTTTGACTTCCCTTCCTCTTGCTCTCTCGTTGCCTTTTTTCTTTTCTCTCGCACGATTTTCTTCACCGCCCCTCTCTTTTCTTTTTGATTTCCATGCTCTCCCTTTCTCTACGTGTCTTTTGCTGAATAAAAGTCTCTGTCCCAACTGCAACTGCACGACCCATGCTTTATAGTAGGTAGAAAGCAATCTTGCTCAAATCTTGCAAGATTTGACCCATATTTCAATTTTATTTCCTTTCCTCTCTGCATGTGTTCTAATAAACTGGGGAGGGGAAAGATATTTTGGTCAAATTTGATGAAGATTTGCCCCAAAATTCTTTTATTTTCCACTTGCTTCCATTCCTTTTTGATAAAGCTATATTCAGCCCAAAAGATTACTGACGATGATGTTTCCTCAAATGCAAGATGCAATGATATATATATATATATATATATATATATATATATACATTTTCAGGAATATAAATTCCTATTTTTTTAAATGCAATCTATATACTAAGATTTCAAAATTAAGTGTCAACAGATGCCCATCTTTGAAGGTGAGCTTGCAGAGGTTGCATTCAAAGACCAATTGATACCTAATTTTGACTATGCAGATGCTATGCATGGTATTTTTGTTGAGATTAACTCTCATTTTCCGATGTGATTATGACATGATAAATGCAAATGAATGAAGGAAGATAGAAACATACCTGAAATTACTTACCTAATTGGAATGGCAGATCAAGGTATGTATAAGCTTTGAGATTGTCCTCTTAAGCCCGAGCACCTGCTTCGGTCACAAAAGAAAGACAGTGAAAGAACCTGACTCGTTTGCTTGAGGCCCGAACCCTTACTTCGGTTACAACAGAGGCAAACGATAAGAGAGACCTGGATTGCTTGGAGGCAAAACGGTGAAAGACCTGGATTGCTTGAGGCCCGAAACCCTAATTCGGTCACCATAGAGGCAAAACGGTGAACAAGACCTGGATTGCACAGAGGCAAAACGGTGAAAGACCTGGATTGCACGGAGACAAAACGGTGAAAGACCTGGATCGCCACCACATAGGCAAAACGGTGAAAGACCTGGATTGCTTGAGGTCCAAAACCCTAATTTGGTCACCATAGAGGCAAAACGGTGAACAAGACCTGGATTGCACAGAGGCAAAACGGTGAAAGACCTGGATTGCTTGAGGTCCGAAACCCTAATTCGGTCACTACAGAGGCAAAACGGTGAACAAGACCTGGATTGCACTGAGGCAAAACGGTGACAGACCTGAATTGCACAGAGGCAAAACGGTGAAAGACCTGGATTGCTTGATGCCCGAAATCCTAATTCGGTCACCACAGAGGCAAAACGGTGAACAAGACCTGGATTGCACAGAGGCAAAACGGTGAAAGATTCCTGATTAAACTTGAGTTATTCAAAGTGAACTTAAGCTGAGAGACCTGTACATCGCCACAGGCTCTCGAAATGAGACATCGATACATCACCATCGGTACCTGCACATAGTCACAGGCACTTAGATTGAAGTATATGCATTTAGAATTCTTGATCCCTGAAGGGATAACCACATCATCAAATCATCTGATTCATCATAAAATGCAATTCATATTTGAGAGGTTCTTTGAGACAAGAGACATTCAGTCAAAAAGGACTAATCACTCACTCTTGTTCAGAAGGGTTTTTGTCCCAATGAGGGAATAGCTGAAACACTCAGTCTCACTACCATCATGTCAACAAAGGTCCGAGTACTCTCGCAAGTGGTACAATCTTACCAATCAGGGAGGTCTTTAACAGGACCGTAATTTGGGCTTGGTCAATGGTTAAGCAAAGGGGACTCATTGAGTCAAGGCTTAGAACGAAAGTCTTCAATGAAAACCGTTGGGTTTACAAGTCAAGAACCCTGCAAATGAAATAGAAACAATCCTGGTCGCACTTCTTCGAGCTAAGCTTAACACATTAGGAATCTTACATTAATTCAAGTGCCCTAATCAAAAGAGACTTTGCATGCTTGGCTTAAAAGTGTGTGTAGGATGAAAAACTGAGAATTTTTCCTCAGACTCAACTTTCGAGCCTCAGACTTTGATTCACTGGGGATGCTATGTGATGTCAAACTCACTAGGGATTATTGACAAGATTGCCCCATTCAACATCACATTGAAGGTTGACTGTTTGCAGATTTGAGCCTTCGGCTCTGACTTCTATGGGCATCGGCCTTGCTTTTACCAGGCACATTGCTTTTCTTGCCCCTAACTTATTTCACTTTTTCTCTGAATTTGGGCATTGGCCTTGTTTTTACCAGGATCATTGCTTTTTCATGCCCCACTTTGCATTTTTTTTAATGGACTAGACTGACGCATCAGACCTTGGTATGAGGATGCTTGTATTCTGCTACAATGCCCCAGTGTAAGAGATATTCACCAACGTGTGTTTAATTTGAGATAAAATCATAGGCTCAAAGTGGCTAAGAGTGTTCGGGATATAGAAACGAATGCTCTTTATCATCCCTAAGGCACTTGATTTAATATTCGATTTCACATGTAAAAGCAACACTCAAAGATTAATGCAAGTGAAAGCAATAAAGTTTCTATTCATTTTTTCTCCTTTTTACATCAATGATGCAAATGTACCTCCAGTTTGCCCCGATGTGGGGTGGTTCTTGACAAGGGTAATATGAAATGAAACTCCTCAAGTGTTTAGGCTCAAAGTGGGCAACCAATGGATCATTTTAGTGTTTGGGATAGAGAAATGAACTACCCCTCATCACTTTGGTTAATGTACTTCTCGCGAGAGAACTCTTTACTCTGCAAACATGGCACGTTGTATGCTCATCTCGCAATTGCATAAATAAAGGACTGTGTATGGATATGGCTTGCCCAGGATACGTCTCATTAAAAAACTCAATCAATCATGGAATGTTAAAATCAGGAAATTGCATCATTCAGCATTTTATTAATTGAATCAAGGCATTGACAAGATAGAGGAAACATCACGGATAGTATTTCTTGAGAGCATCTGCATTGACAGGATTTGAAAATTCCCGACCATCCATCTCAGCTAGGATCAACGCGCCTCCAGGGAGCACCTTCTTCACCACATATGGTCCATTGTAATTTGGAGTGAACTTACCTCTAGGATCAGGAATAATTGGAAGTATCTTCCGCAGAACAAGGTCATTTGCTTCAAAGTGCCTTGGTCGGACCTTGCGGTTGAATGACTTAGCTACCCGCCGTTGGTAACACTAACCGTGACAAATGGCTTTAAGTCTCTTCTCATCAATCAGGTTCAACTGGTCAAACCTTTGTTGTATCCACTCGACTTCAGACAATTCCATTTGGGACAGCACGCACAATGATGGAATTTCCACTTCAATAGGCAGCACTGCTTCCATGCCATACAGAAGAGAGAAAGGCGTCGCCCCCACAGAGGTTCGAATTGAAGTTCGGTACGCCATTAGTGCAAAAGGCAACCTTTCATGCCAGTCACGGTAATTTTCAGCAGTTTTCACCAAAATCTTCTTGATGTTTTTGTTGGCCGCTTCTACTGCACCGTTCATTTGAGGACGGTAAGGAGATGAGTTCAGATGCCGAATCTTAAATTTACTAAACAAACCATCAACGAGCTTGTTGTTCAGATTGGTTCCATTATTAGTGATGATGGCTTCAGGAAAGCCGTAACGAGCAATGATGTCACGTCGGATGAACCTCACTACATTTCGGGCAGTGACATTTGCATAAGAGGTCGCCTCGATCCATTTAGAAAAATAGTCGATTGCAACTAAGATGAATCGATGACCATTTGATGCCTTTGGATTAATTGGGCCAATAACATCTATCCCCCACATTGAGAAAGGCCAAGGTTCAGATAGTTGATGTAGCTCATTTGGGGAAACATTTACCTTATCCCCATAAATTTGACATTGATGACAACTTCGCACATGCTTGATGCAATCACCCTCCAATGTCAGCCAATAGTAACCCAATCTCATGATTTTTTTGGCCAGCATATGGCCATTCATGTGTGGGCCACACATCCCTTCATGCATCTCCTGCATGATCTGCGTTGCTTCAGCAGCATCTACACACCTTAATAGCACTGAATTGTGAGATCTCTTGTATAGACTTTCACCACTGATGAAGAATTTTGATGCCATCTTCATTATGTATTTCCTATCGGCAGGATCGCTCTCATCAGGAAATTCTCGACTTCTGATGTAGTTCATGATATCATGATACCACGGCTTCCCATCAAGCTCTTCAGTTATGATCATGCAGTGGGTTGGTTTTACCAAAACATCAATTTTTAAAGGCTCTACCTCCATTCCATCATTGACTCGTAGCATGGACGATAACGTAGCCAAAGCATCAGCGAACTGATTATGAGCCTGGGATAAGTATTCAAATGTGATCTCGTCAAATTCCTCCACTATCTCCTCAAGATACTTGTGATACGGAAGCAATTTGGCATCTTGTGTCTTCCATTCACCGACAGTTTGAAGGATGATCAAAGTAGAATCCCTAAATACTTTGAGTTTATCAATCTTCATTTCAATCGCCGCCTGAAGACCGAGAATGCATGCTTCGTACTCGGCGATGTTATTGGTGCATGGGAACACCAACTTTGCTGCGACTGGATAGTGTTGCCCAGTTGGAGAGATCAATACTGCCCCAGTCCCTGAGCCCGACAAATTTACCGCCCCGTCGAAAAACATGGTCCACCTATCTTCGTCAATGGACAAGATACGATCATCCGGAGAACACTCCTCCTCTTCAGTATGCTTGGGATTTTCAGCAAGTATGTTTGCAATAACACGACCTTTAACAGACTTTTGTGGCATGATTTGCACGTCGAACTCAGAAACCAATATTTGCCATTTAGCCAATTTTCCAACCAAAGCTGGTCGGTCCAGTAAGTACTTGATGGGATCACTTTCAGTCACCAGGAATATCTGATAGTGCAATGTGTACTGTCGGAGTCGATGCAGGACCCAAACCAAAGCAGCACATGTTTTCTCCACCTCGGAATAATTCTGCTCTGATATAGTGAACTTTTTACTCAAGTAGTAAACAGCTCGCTCCTTCCCATCCTTGGGTCCTTTCTGGGCTAACATTGCACCCAAAGACTCACTATTAATTGTGAGATAGAGAATCAAAGGGTGGCCCATTATTGGTGGAACTAGGACCGGAGGACATGACAAGTATGATTTTAGCTTGTCAAATGCCTTCTGACAATCATCATCCCAACGAATCAAGGCATCCTTCTTGAGAAGCTTAAAAAATGGCTTAGCAGTTTCTGATAGATGAGAAATAAATCGAGCTATGTAATTTAATCTCCCCATGAGACTTCGAACCTCCTTGGCGGTCTTTGGGTGCGGCAATTCACATATGGCCTTCACCTTTGAAGGGTCAATTTCAATTCCCTTATTACTCACCATGAACCCGAGTAATTTACCCGAAGTTACCCCGAATGTGCATTTTGCGGGGTTAAGTCGGAGTTTAAACTCCCGAAGTCGATCGAATAACTTCTTCAAGGTATCAATATGAGTTTCTCCCTGCCGAGTCTTAGCGATCATGTCATCAACATAGACCTCGATTTCTTTATGCATCATGTCATGGAAAAGTGTGACCATGGCCCTTTGATACGTTGCCCCTGCATTCTTGAGACCGAATGGCATTACTTTGTAGTGAAAGGTCCCCCATGGGGTGATGAATGCAGTTTTCTCCTTATCTTCCTCCTTCATCCTGATCTGATTATATCCGAAAAAACCATCCATGAAAGAGAACAGCTCAAAACCCGCAGTGCTGTCCACCAGGACATCGATGTGCGGCAAAGGAAATTCATCCTTAGGGCTAGCCTTATTCAAGTCGCGATAGTCGACGCAAACTCGAACTCGACCATCCTTCTTCATTACTGGCACAATATTGGCTACCCAATCAGGGTAATGTGAGACTTCTATGAATCCGACCTTCAAGAGTTTCATCACCTCCTCCTCAATTTTCTTTGATAATTCTGGCTTTGTCCTCCGCAACCTTTGCTTTTTAGGAGGCATGTGTGGATTCGTTGGCAGACTGTGTTCCACGATTGTTGGGTCAAGACCCGGCACATCCGCATAAGACCAAGCAAAGACATCTTGGTATTCCTTCAAAAGGGCGACGAGTCGCGTGGTTTCTCCTTCGGGGAGATTTGCCCCAATTTTTACTTCTTTAATGTCCTCCGTGTCACTCAAGTTGATTGTGACAGTATGCTCGGCTGTCAGGGATTTTGGCTTTTCATGCTGTTCCAGACTTCGTTGGATTCCGGCGGGATCTTCATCCGAATCATTTGGTCCTTCATCGCATTCCATAAGGTCCTTCTTATGTAGGCTTGCACCCATTTCCTCCTCGGACTCATTCTCAATGGCGCCAATGAAGAGATCTTCAAATAGATTTGCTATCCCCTCGAGTCTCTCATCCCGATCAGCCTGGCTCTCAGGAACCACATCACCCATGCCTCCCCATCCATCCGGAATGATGTCTCGGGGGTCAATATAGAAGCTCGGGGGAAAAGAGAACCTTACATGGTAGTCATGATTCATGTTTGATCTCCCTAGAACATAGATCTCCTCCTCACGCATCATCCTGGACGGACCCGGGAATGTTTTTTTGATACGGGGAGGCAATGTATTACTCTCCACACACTTTTGCGATTCATTAGTAGGCTGATCCTTTCCATGATATCCTAATCCGGCCACACGACGCCTCCGGGAAGGCTGAATTGGATATCGGATCCCCTGACCTATGTATCATTGACACGAGCTCGAACGATTGATAACTAGACTCGAATATATCCTCAGGCTCCACATACGGAATGACAGTCTCATGGTAAATCTGGTGGTCTTCTTCAACACGGATAGTGACTAGCTTCCCTTCAACCACAAACTTCAAGCATTGATGAAGACTTGAAGGCACAGCTCCAACGGTATGGATCCAGGGACGACCCAACAAAAAGTTAAAGGCAGTAGAGATGTTCATTACTTGGAACAAAATGTTGAACGTTATTGGCCCGATTTGCACATCCAGATGAATCTCACTCATTACCTCCTTCTTTGTTCCGTCAAAAGCACGAACGGAAGTTTTGGCAACGTTTAACCTTGAAGAGTCTACCTCGAGACGATGCAGAGTAGCCAATGGGCAAATATTCAGAGCGGACCCATTATCAATAAGAACCCGAGCAACATAAGATTCCTTGCACCTGACGGAGATGTAGAGTGCCTTTGTATGTCCATTCCCATTACCTGGTAATTCTTCATCATAAAAGGAAACAAGATCCTTGAGGAGTACTGCGCCTATGAACCCCTCCAGCTTGCCCTGATCAATCGTCTCGGGCACATGAATCTCACTCAATATTTTCATGAGTGATTTTTGATGTTTCTCAGATGTTTGCAAGAGCTCCAGTAGAGAAATTTGCACCGGCATCCTCCGCAGCTGTTCAACCACATCGTATTCACTAGCTTTGATTATAGCTAGAAATTCCTTAGCCTCTTCATCGGTGACATGTTTTGACGGCATAGAATTATTTTGCCCGTAGGTGCGTCCGGACCTTGTCACCAAGTCTACATCAAAATCGTACGACCAAGGAACCGCCTTGTTATTACGGTACTCGTGGGGTTGATGTAGTTCAATTACTATTTCAGGCACCTCCACCTCATTATCAACTGCAATCTCCAGGGGTGGCATGTCCTCGAGTGAGGGGTCTGATTGATTCTCAGCTTCTACGGCAGTAGATTCTTCCTCCCAATTAATGATAATTTGGGAAACCATTGACATTCCTCCCGCATGGTTGCTTTGCACGATTACACCAGCTTCAATGCTCTCCTGGATCCTCTTCTTCATGACAAACAGTGGAAGGCTCTCCCCAGCCGAGTAATAGTCAGCTGCTACCAACCCTAGATAAATATTATGAACATTCAGCTTCCATTTCATTTTCTTCCCAGCTTCAACCTCAGAAATTGCATTGACGCCTCTTTCGTGCTCCGGAAGAGGATTTTTCTCAACATTTGGTTGAGCGACGCTGAAGGTGAACAACTTCGTATCCAGAAGATCCTGGATCTTGTGCTTCAGGGTGAAACATTCATCAGTCGAATGCCCCACTTCACCCATGTGGTAATCGCACCTCTTTGAAGCATTAAAGTTGTTGAATTTTTCAGGATTCGGACGCTTCGGCTCCTGAGAGAGCAAACCCCTCTTCTGCAAAACAGGTAAAACCTTAGACAAAGGCCCAGGAAGGGGAGTGAATTGCCTCCTGTTGAACTGGCGAGGCGCAAATGATCGCCCCCCGACCTGCCGATTTGTAGAGGCATGAACATTTGAAGGTCCGCCAGAGCTTGGTTGTGAGTATGCCAAGTTTATCTCCGCAGCTTGCTCTTTATCCTTCCTCGGAGTAAACTTCTTTGTTGGCTCATTGAACCACCCATCTCTTATTCCAATCTCGATCTGCTCCCCAACTGGAATAAGCTGATTGAAAGTGTCAGCAGTGGTGGCTATCATTCGAGTGCGGTATTCATGAGGAAGAGTTTTGATGAACATCTTCCTCATCTCCATGTCAGAAGGCTCAGGATCAACTTGAGCAGCCAGATTCCTCCACCGGATTGCGTATTGCTTGAACGACTCGCTCCTCTTTTTCTCGGCCCGTTCAAGATCGTCTCGGGAGGGAGTGATGTCGGTTATGAATTGGTAGTGCTTCAGAAAAGCTTGGCAAACCTCCTCCCAAGTTTGGCAGAAGTTTATCCCCTTCGAGATGTACCATTTCAAAGCAGGGCCTGTCAGACTCGCCTGGAATGACTGGATCAGCAGAGGAGCATTATCAGCATACTGGGTCATTCTTACCAAGTACATCTGCAGGTGGGCCCTTGGGCAGGTCATGCCGTCATATTTTTCAAACTCCGGCATCTTGAACTTTTTCGGCATTTTCACCTTCGAATACACAGAAAGATCCGTCGGGGATGGGTCTTGAAGGCCTTGCAGTTGCTTCAACTTCTCCTCGAGCTTCTCGAGGCGCTTCTCTTGCTCAGTTTTGTACGAGTCATCAGCATCGGTCTTTTTCCCATAATCAGCGATGGGATCCTCTTCCAAAGGAGGCATTTCCTCCTCTAAGTTCACAACAATGTCATCCTTCAACCTTGGCAAAGGTGCAGGGGCCGGGTTTAGTCGAGCAGCTCTAAATTCGGCGGTCATTTCTTGCATGGCAGTGAGAAACTGCCTCATCTGATCCTCCATATCGGAAACACGCTCGCGAAGCTCGTTTTGGTCCGCCATTTTAGTTTGAGATCACGTGCGGATTGGAGAACGTGGATTACCCGTGATCACCTTCGAACAAGAAAGGATAGATAAGAATAATTGGCGAAAAAGGAAGATACGGTCCATGACAATGACCTAAAAACTCACTTTTATTCATCTATGAAAATTTCATGAAATATAAAACCAATACTCGAAACAAATGACTCAACAAAGAAATGAAACAAATGAAACATGACTCGATAAAAGCATTCTATTTAGCTTGTTCTATATACAAATGGGAAGCTAACGCTCGACGCAATTGCCTATTCTCCCTAGCCATTTTCTTCATCTGCTCCTTGAGTTCCTCTGCTTTCCTTTTATACCGCTTGGTTTCGGCTTCACGAGTTGGTTTGGCCGTCACATCAGGAATTTTTGGAAGCCATTCATCTGGGAATTTGAACTTGCGGATGTACCGGACAGTAGCATGATGGATCTTCTGCTTCCCTTCAAGCTCATCTTCAGGCCAAATTACGCTATGGGCATGGCAATTATGCCAAGCCTGCTCGACGTGGTGGAATTCCTCCATGAAGTTGTCTCCCGTGAAGTTGAGTCGGAATAGATCTGGCTTCGTAGGCGGAGGTATATCCTGCAGTACTCGAAACTGGCGAACTATTTGGAGCGGATAGTAAGAAGCTGTCCCCGTGATCCCTATCAGGGGGATCGGACCGCCGTCGCCATGGGAAAGCCGCGCCTCACGAACTCGGAACCATCTAGCTTGCCATGGGAAAAATTTGGCCTTTGGATTTCTCAATAAGTTTAACCACTTGGAAAAAGACAGATCAGGAGTTCGATTTTGCAAGACCTTAAACTCTTCGATGGGATGAATGAACTCAGAATAACCACTAATACTTGTGTGTATGGAAAACCCTCTTGTGTGAGAGAAAAACCAGACTTGTAAGAGCTCGATAGGTGCATGAAAGATTTTTTCTTCATTTTCCTTGAACCGAGTAAGTGACAAAAATGTTTCAGCTCGAATGGCATTAACAAAATTAACACCACCACAAACTGGTTTGACTACCCACGCTATGGATGGATCAATGGCATTCTTTCTGAAAGGGGAGATTATGAATCCAAAGAAGGCAAGGATAAAGATTCTGTTTTTCAAGTGAGTCGGGGCAATTTCGAAACATTGATCAAGAAAGGAAAGAGGACATGCATGACAATTATCTTTTAGGACTTTTGTCAACTCAATCTTGGTAACCTTAAGGAAATCAGACAAAAGAGACTGCGGATCTATTCCTAAAGGTGGGTTAATCAAGTCGAGATCCAAAGACTTTCCAATGGCAACGCTATATTCCTCGAGAGTCGGAGCAAGCTCGTACTTACCAAACACGAACGTGGAGGTGTGGGGACACCAAAAATGAGCCAAGGCCTGCATTGCCCCGCTTTGAACGACGATGTCGAGGAGCGGAACCAGTCGGCCTAATTTGGTCTCTACATAGATTCGGCCGTCATGATCTAGCTTATCCCACCATCGCTTGAGCTCGGCTTTTGGAGAAGGAATGAATCAAACATCAGATCTTCCTATTGTATATAGAATGTGACTCGACTCACCTAATTGTCATGGACCGAACAAAATAAATAAATTGCAAGAGAATAAAACAGAAAACTTACTTTCTGACCAAGCAAACACATAGACATGCACATGAAAGGTGCGGCTCGATTTCTACTCTAAAAGGCTTAGCAAAGTGGAGCTACAAGGGTGGAATGACTAGTCGCAGCCTCGCGTACTAAATCAAAGCCCTTGCAACTTCGGCTCAGCCAAAAGGTGATGCCCCAATGCGACGCAGCCTCGCGGGCAGAAGCAAACACCTTTGGCACCAAGAAAGAAAGTTTTTGGGGTTAAGTTGGGCAACCTCTACTACGCGGCCTCGCGGTCGAAGTTGTATCCAACCTAACACCATCCTAAGTTATCCTAGTGCAGCCCAGGTCCGGCGGCGGGTTGTGTGTGCCAATGTGTAGTGCTAAAGCAATAAAGCATGCACAACAGTTAATATCACACAACACTTCAAAGAAAGCAATTAAATACTTAAAGCAAAAATCAACCTGCAAAAACAATCAACACACGGGTTAGGGACATAAATGGAATTTCACTACCAAGCAAAATTTTTTGAAAATAAGAAGAAAGGCCTAAGTCCACTAAAGTTCATTGAACTAAGTCCCCAGTGGAGTCGCCAAGCTGTCGCGACCTCCCCGAAGGTGCACCACCTAAGGGTTCGGCTAATGGATTGCTAAACCTAATTTAGCTCGAGCTCTCCCAAGCTCATACCAATTCGCAACTTAGGTTTCAATTTTTAACATGCAAAATTGATTTCAATAGGAGTCGCCACTAATCTATTTATGGTGGGTCGATTAGAAACCCATGTAAAATACTGGGAGTAGTATTTTACCCCTACGAACCAGAGATTTTGAATTCGGGGACTTGAGAACCTATTTCTTCTATTTCAAAAAAAATAATTTGCAGGCAGCTTGAATTGATTTTATTCCCTAACATGCACGGTGATCACGCGGGTGCGCAAACAATTATTTAAATGCTCAAAGAAACAGAACAATAAGCAAAGCAATAAAACAAGATAAAACAAATCAATAAAAAAATCGTTTTTGGAGTTTTGAAGATGTATGCAATGCATGTAATGGAAAAATGATCCTATATGCAACTATCCTAATGCAATTCTAAATTAATTAATGAAACTAATTATCTATAGCTAAATAACATCTTATTTAAAATAGGAACCAAACTACATTAATCCCTAATTTAAATTAACAAATTATCTTAACTATAGATAATATTCTAACATATGAAAAACTAAACTAATATGGAAATGCATGAAAATCTAAACCTAATGACATGACCTAACATGCTTTGAAATATGAAAATCCTAAATTAACCTAGCCTACATGACATGCTAATTAGCTAAAGTAAATAAAAGACAATGCAAAAAGGCATTTTTTTAACATTTTCTTATTTATTGAATGAAATTCGAAATTAATTAAATTAATTAATTATGAAAACCTAACCTAACATGATTCCTAAGTTATCTAGATGTTATGTTCTACCATGATGAATTTGTATGCAATTCCTAAGTGACATGTGATTTAATGTGCTTAAACTAAATGTCATGCAATAACTAATAATGCAAACTAAAAAGACATGCATGTGATTTTCTATTATATTGGATTGGAAATGAAATATTAAAAATCTAATTTAAACATGAAATAACTAAAATGCAATCTAATCATGCTATGCAATATTACCTAAATGTGATTTAATCTAAACATGAAAATGTAATTCAACATGCAATTCAAATAAACAAGATTCATTAAAAGGGAAATAACATCAAGACAAAGCAATTCTCACAGATAGAATCAATAAATTGACCTTAAGCCTTAAAGATCAAAATATCAATTCCATTCCCGCTCAATTTATTACCTCGTCTAAAGCCTTATAGACGAAATAAAAAAAAATTGATAATGCGGTTGCGAATTGGAAAATCAATTCCAATTTGGAGGCCGCTCAAAATCTCACGAATATTAATATCACTGAAGATCAAACAAAGATCGAGATCTCATGAATTAGGCGACAAAATATGTATGAACCAAATTAATGAGAATTCATACCTAATTCACGATATTTCCCGAGTAGAGTTTCCAAATTTCGACGGACGGCCGAACACGGACCGACATTTGGTGGTGAAAGGAATCAATGCTAGTGGTGTGTCGTGATGCTTGATTCGCGTTGTAGGCTTTGCGGCCGATGTGACGATGAAGGGCGGGCCAATAATGTAGCCTTCGGAAACCTGTGAAAATAAAACAAAAGAAACTTCCCGAATCGTAGAAAGATAATCGACGGTACTCGCCTCAAGGAGCAAATCGGCACGATAGGAAGTGGCCTTGCGGTGGTGTTGCAAAAGCAATAATAAAAGTCAAACTTCTTGGCTCCAATTTTTATCACACGTACCTGTCATGCACAGAATGAATTTCACTCTTTTTTGTCTTTACTTTGTGCCCATATTACCTTTATTTGGTCACTTCTATCCATCTGCCTTCAGCTATGGACTCCTTGCACAAGTGTTGACCAGATACGTCCACGAATCTTACATCAAATATGAATCGTGGAGATATTGAAGGTGCCGGCTTTGCTGTGGAAACCCACGGATCTGGAACAAGAAGCTGCTGGACGTCGATTTGACTCGTCGACGGTCGTCCAACGTGTGGCTTACCCACTAGTGTTGCGATTGGTAGTAACGCTTGGAACCCTAACAAGCATGAGGCCGCAATAAGACTTACAATCGCATGAACCAAAACCCTCGAGAAAGAACAACACCCGGTCGCTTTTGACTTCCCTTCCTCTTGCTCTCTCGTTGCCTTTTTTCTTTTCTCTCGCACGATTTTCTTCACCGCCCCTCTCTTTTCTTTTTGATTTCCATGCTCTCCCTTTCTCTACGTGTCTTTTGCTGAATAAAAGTCTTTGTCCCAACTGCAACTGCACGACCCATGCTTTATAGTAGGTAGAAAGCAATCTTGCTCAAATCTTGCAAGATTTGACCCATATTTCAATTTTATTTCCTTTCCTCTCTGCATGTGTTCTAATAAACTGGGGAGGGGAAAGATATTTTGGTCAAATTTGATGAAGATTTGCCCCAAAATTCTTTTATTTTCCACTTGCTTCCATTCCTTTTTGATAAAGTTATATTCAGCCCAAAAGATTACTGACGATGATGTTTCCTCAAATGCAAGATGCAATGATATATATATATTTTTCAGGAATATAAATTCCTATTTTTTTAAATGCAATCTATATACTAAGATTTCAAAATTAAGTGTCAACATTGTCATAAGCGTAGGCATATTAGATTGTTAATTTGAACATACGTGATCTTGATGCTCCTCATCTGTGGGCTCTTCGGATGATTTGTATGTAGACAATACATGAAACTGCAAAGGAATCCTCATTTAGGAAGGGAGGGAGGGAGGTTTGCACAACCAGAAGTATTCGTGCGTTATAGATCATCAATTCCATGAAATCTTAACTTAAGTTCCGTTTGTTTTATGGAAAATGAACGATCCAGAAGGTATTTCCTAAAGACAATTACTTGTATTACTTAAAATAATTAGTAATGAGACTTGTTTTCACTATGGACTATAATATATGCCTAAACATTTTCACGGACGATAGATTTTTTTTTTGTTCAATATTTATTGTAAGTGATATAAGAGATCATTTTTGAAAAATAATTTTTAAATCATTTATTTTTCACGAAATAAATATATCCTTATAAAAAGAAGATGCTGGAAAAAGAAGAGATAAGAAAGGGATGAAAGAATGGGTTAATTGTTCCCGTCACAAACAAGTAAAAGACCGAACTGACCCTGATGAGCGGATGCAGATCTATATATATAGGCCCTTTCTCTAAATGGATTGGTCAGCATAAAAAATTACCGAAGCACAAAATGGCGACCGGGGAGACAAAAGTTTCTTTGACTTACTACATAGGCTTGGCGCAGCCTGGGGAACGGAACAAGGTGGCAAGCCCTTCTCTCTCTCTCTCTCTCTCTCTCTCTCTCTCTCTCAGATCATGGACATGCATTGTACGTCTTTATAGTTGAGTGCTGTAGGTGAAAGTCAATTTTTAGCAAAAAGTTTCAGAGAGCACGGTCAGACGCACAAATCTTTCTCGGTACTTGAACTTCGGTACATGTCCCTCATTCTTCATTTGTTATGGAAGAGAGTAATTCCACATGCCAAAGAGATATGGTCGTCCATTAATTCAAACTCGATGGCATTGGCTTCTCTTTCTCTTAATTTTAAACTAATTTTTTTATTTATATTTTACATGTCCGTCTAACGAGAAATAAATAAATATATATGTATATGATTGACGATTTCTCACTCGCTTCGAACATTACTTGAAAAAAAAATAGTATTGTGTTTCGGTAATAAGGTTAAGCGTGCATGTGTATATACATATATATATCCATTGATTTATAGAAAGTTCGATCCCTCGAAAATATAAGTGGATAGATAACGATTTTGCTAATGAAGTTCCTCTTCATTTTACTTTTAACTACATAACGCACTGATTGATGTTTCTCTGCTCACATTTCAAAATGTTGTCTATGGTAGGGTGACAAGCCACAGGATCACTTCACAATCAAAGCTAAGGATCTTATCATCAGTGAACCTGCAAATTGGCAGTGGAAGAATGATAGGTACTTTTATCATAAAGTGCACCTTAACTTACGCTCGACTCTAATTATGATATTTCATATTTTAGTAAAGTATGAATGACCTCGGATAAAGGGAACATAAAAAAGATAAAAGGAAGACATTTACAAGATTTCCTTAGGGAAAGTCTAAAGAGGGAAATTAATCATATCAAGAAACAGAAATTTGTCTGCAGCTATCAATGGAAGGATACATAATATTGATCTTTCTCTTCTCTCTTATAATTGATAGTTCTCGGAATTATGCTTTTGGTCTAATGCTGTTGATGTTTCACCCTCCCGTGCTACATAGATAGATGGCTAGGGTTATTTCTTTTCAACTCCTCGACATTGAGCTTTTTTTTTTTTTACATGAACTTATTAAATGTCCACGTGATTTCGCCAACTGAACTTAAGTTATGGATTTTGACTTGTATACTAGTATTTGTAACCAGGCTATGCACGGTTTTGATC
Organism: Melaleuca alternifolia; assembly: GCA_019926035.1. NCBI lineage: Eukaryota > Viridiplantae > Streptophyta > Magnoliopsida > Myrtales > Myrtaceae > Melaleuca > Melaleuca alternifolia. Next base: position 207,702 of record JAGKPW010000238.1, read on the forward strand.
TTCTATGTTAGCATAAATATTTTGATATCATGAGTAAATCAAGAATTAACCATCGAAAAAAATTGTATAGTAAACTCGAAATTCTAAAGTGATGTTTCTATTGTAGTCCCAGATAATTTAATCATTAATTTGTTCAAACCCAAAATAATATGATTAGACAATTTCAAGCACAAACAAATCATAATATCGAAGCTCCCAATTGGAGTCTACATGTACTTTCAAGGTGGAGGTAAATGCATAGCTCTTCTCGATTAATTCTCACCATCTTGGGGAAACTGCCTGAGTATCCCTAGCAAAGAAGCAACCGTTCTTCAGTCTTGGTATCTCAATCTTCAGTTTTTTTAATATTAGTTTAGCTACTTAATCATGTAACTAATTGATAAGAACAAAAGCTTATATATATACACGCACACACACAATATGGTTTTTACTTTTAGGTTTTGCTTATCTATGATATATAGAGTTTGGTCTAATATCAATATCTAAATTGTAACGATTTTTATCAAGTCCATGGTCGATGTAAAACACTTTCTCCACATTGATAGTTGTGTAACCGAATTCATCTGCATGCACACTTCCAACAATGAATGTGTAAAAATATATGTATGTACACACTGACAGCAGACTTTACAATGATCATGATCAATATTGTTCAAATAAAACTACTCCAGTGATGGCACCCAAGTGGCAAAAGCGGTGAGCTTAAAGCAGTTAAAAGTTGAAGGATCGTTTGCGACGATGGAACTTTTGATGGGTCGTCATTACAAAGTCTCATTTATAACGCGTATGGAGGAGACGGACTCAAGCAACATGGGAGGGCAGGAGGTGAGCTTGATACTGGAGCTCCCGGGTGACGCCAAACAAGAGAGGCAGGCGAAGTTGTCCGAAGTCGGATCGGGAGGGGGTACCTGGCACGCACTAGAGGTCGGGGGGTTCACCACGACGCGGCAGAATGTGGGCACCATGAAATTTGCCATGCATAAATTGTTCTCACAGTGGAGTGGGGGGCTCGTCATCAAGGGCGTTGAGATCAAGATATATCCAATAACAGTGATTACGGGGAAATTGCCTTCATGGAAGCGACTGCAGTGATATGTGTGTATGATCGTGCGCATGGGTATCATGGGTGCTTTTCTTAGCTAGTAACAAATAAATGAAAACTCGATCACTCATGTGTACTATTGTATATCTATTTCTGGACCCCCGTTCTCTTATCTATGATATTTACTGTTTATCTATTTATCTATCTATCTATCTATCTTAAAGTACTAATCATTCGAGAGGAAGTGAGTCAAGCTGTAATTTCAAGCATACTTCGATTTAAGCTTTTGTCATTTTAATATGTAAAAGTCATTTCCATAATTGATTATTTAATATTCCAACGTCGAGTAAGGTAATGGCTTGAGAGAGCCTGTGCCTAACTGAGGGACATAGACCTGTCTCTTAGGCAATATCCTTATGTATTTTCCCCTCCTGATAGAAAAGGTAAGTCGTGAGATTAGCTAATCTAATCATAAACGATCCAAAGTGAGAATAAACAATCCTAAATCTAATGAGCTTCCTTTAATCGGCATATACTCGCGGTTGCAAACACGAAAGCTCATCCACCTCTATTCGCGATCTATGTGGACGAGTTATTAAACCAAGTGAAGATCAGTTCCCATTTTGCAAAATCCGCAAGGCAGTGAATTGAGCGACTTGATGGTTACAAATTGCATGTCCCTCTTTTTAGTTTACCCGCCGGCAATCGTGTACCATCAAGAGCATTCGAATGCAAATCGAATTCTGTTCACAAATGAACTCGAAAATCCTCGCACTGAATTAATGAACAACAATCAGCACATCTCACGTAACAAGCACATCAAGCAAGGCGAATCATGATTCTGGACTTCTCAGCTTTCCTATGGTATGGCCATTCAAATCTTAGTGTTTTGGGTCCACCAAATGATGGTCGATTTCAACGAAACACCTATGGATGTGTAGCTTGTTAAGCGTGCTTCAATTCATCACAACAGAAAACTTCTCATGATTCTGTCCCGAAAAGAACAAATTTCGCAGTTTAGCCTGCAAGGTTAGGTTTTTCTCCTAAACGGACCCGATTTTTCTGAAATTCAGCAAATATAGCAAATTAATTCGAAGCATCCTGAAATTTTCCATTCTGAAAGTTCAAGAAATGCTCTACAACTTCGCGGTGGTTCATATCTTTTTTCCTCCCTAACTATGAGAGTTTGCACAGTTTTTCAAAATAATCAGACTGAATCTAACTTGTAACCTGATTATTCACATGTCATGTCAATATGAAGGTTTTGTTCATTTCGCAAAAAATATTTTTTCGGAAAATATTTTCCCTAAATTGTGGTGTTCGGTGGGCGAAAAATAATTTATCAAGAAAAATATTTTTCAATCAATAAAAAATATTCTTCTAAAAATGAAAAAAAAATATTTTTCTTAAAAAAAAAGAAAACATTTTTCGTGCATTATCCTTTTGTCTTTATATATATATATGTATTTTTTTTTTGTCTTATCTTCATTCGTTCTCTCTCCTCTCTCCACCAGATCTGCACCTTTTCTTCTTCGCATTACCCTTTTCTTCTCCACTCTCCAAAGAGGAGAGAGAAGCTGGATGGTGATCTCAGGGACGAAGGATTCGATAGATTGAACAGCGCCAGGTCGTTGCTTTGGTGCTCGCCGTCGCTCCTCTTCGGATCCGGAGATGGCGCCGTCTTGCACTAGAGCCTCGGGCTGCTCAGCACGGGTGATGCCGGCGTTGCGGCGGCGGTCCGGCAGTGGAGGCTGGGACTCGGTGCCGGCTGCTGCTGTGAGCATGACTGAGGGGTGGAGAAATTGGAGAAGAACCTGAATTTGGAGGTTTGTTGAGCTGCAAGAGCTTGCAAGAGAACGTCTTGGCGACGGCGGCGTCTTTAGGGATGGAGGTGCGTGCAGAACACTCATCTCCAACCAAGGACTATCGTTCGTCGCTGTATTCCTTTGCGGATCGCTTCGTTTTTGAGAGAGGGAGGGGGAAGGGATTCAAGAAGGTTTGAACATGGGGAAGGAGGAGGAGGAGGAGAAGGAGGAAGGAGATGATCTCTTTTCGCTGGGTCGTCTTCACAAGTTCGCTGCAGTAGAGAAAGCTATCGGGCTTGCCTAATATATTTGGCAAATATTGGAAAATATTTTCTCGACCGAACAGCGGAAAATATTTTTCAGTCCATTTTTTAGTTTCAAGTGAACACCGAAAAATATTTTCATTTTCTTAGAAAATAACTTCTTGAAAAATATTTTCCAAAAATACTACATTTTCCGCGAAATGAATGGAGCCGAAATCTAATGAGATTTTCGAGATTGAAGTATCAAACAGCCCTTCAGAATCTTAAGGCATGCATGATATTGAATAATTTATGTTCCAAAATGAGTTTTTCTATTGAACAACTCATTTAGAAAAATTTCTTTTTATTATTTCTGGAATAGATTTCTATTCCAGAAAATAGATTTGGCCAAGAAATTGAATAGAAAATACGTGGTTTCTTTTCCAAAATGAAAAATCAAGAAATTATTTCTCCCTTGCCCAACTCCCCAAAGTCCACGACCGCCTACTACTGCCGCCGTCAATCGACTGCCAATCACCATCGCCACTTCTAGCTAGCTCGTCACCACCACCACCCACTACTATCCCACTGTCGTCGATCGGTCACCACTAACATTGTTGTCACTGATCACTACCACTCACTAGCCGGCGGGTCACCACATTTGCCACTGCCGCTAGTCACCGCAACCAACCAAGCACCGCCACTGGTGACCATAGTGGCCGGCCAATCACCATCACCGCTGCCAGTCGGGCCGATCACCATCACTGCTGCCAGTCGCCGGCCGACTGGTCATCGCCAACATCGTCGCAACTCGCTAGTGGCTGATCACCACCACTGTTGCTGTCAACCGGCCAGTCATTATCACCATTCAAAAGGAAAAATCTATTTTAAGAAATAGAAATTTTTTCATTATTAAACGAAAATCTATTTCTGAAATAGAAATTGTTTATCCTTATCATTCGTATTTTTTTTATCAGAACTACATTCTGAAATAGAAATATTTATTTCTATTCCAAAAATTAATTTCTGATTAGAAAATGAATCATGCAGGCCCTTAGTTTATTAGTTCTCAAAATTCAATCATCTTCGATGTGGTCTTCTACGAAAATCATCCTAGGGTGTGCATGATTCAATTTCTGTTCATAAATTAAGTTCTGGAACAAACATATATTTTTCTAATTTTATTATAGAATGAGTTTCTAAGGAAAAAACGCATTTGATAATGATAATTAATTTCTATTCCAGAAATAGAAATCCGTTTTATATGATAAAAAAAAATTATTTTCTGTTTTTGTTTCATTTGAAGAAATATTTTTCATTTTTGAAGAAAATTTTGTTTTCATTTGAAGAATTTCATCCAAAATACATTTCCCTATTCTTTTGCTGGAAAGTTTTCACTTCTCCACAAGCACACATGCGTTGCACTGTAGCGCAGCATTTCGCGAGAATCCATCTATAGCCGAGGGATGTGTAGAATTTCGTAACCAAATATTGGTAACTATGAAATTTCCTATTTAAGAAGAGTAGAGATAAGTCATTGTGCAATCTACCATAAGGAACAAGTTTTCACAACTGCTCTTTTTGAATTTTCAGGCCGGCGTAAAAAATCAAGAGGCCACAGTTGGGTACATTTCCTTTTCTTCCAGCAATTCTGTAGACAAGCTGTTACCAGTTGCAGCAAAGACTGATACAACAGAAAAGAAATGAATAACAAGATCTCTCCGACTATATAGACCATCCCGATCCATGCCTCCTTCCTCTCCTTCCCAATATCAAGTAGAACAGCCTTCAGTGGAACCAGTAACTCATCCTCTGGAATGCTAAGATCGGCTTGGATATTTGAAAGTGCCCGAAAGAAATTTGTGTAATCAACTTTATCAATGGCCTTGATATTAGGAAGTTTGCCAATCAACTGCTTATTGTACTTGGGGAGACCAAGTTTTCTAGTCATTATGCCTTGATATTCATCCATAAATTTGGTCTTATATCTGCAGCACAACAGATAGTCTAGAATGAATAACAAGTTGACAATATCATATCCTCCAGAGAAAGAAAAGTGAAGACGAGGTATCCCTTTCCATGGCATAGTTTGCCTCCTTGTCATTAATCAGCTCAGCAGATGAAAGAGTTGAGACAAACTGCGCAATATTCCATAAACCAATATCAGGCTGATCTGCGAAACAGTATCTTCGCCCTGGAAGATTTGTGGTATTGGGTGTGTAACTTGGATCAAATGCATTCAAAAATCCAAAAAGACCATAATCAATGGTGAGCCCCAAAATGCTCATGTTGTCTGTGTTCAGTACACCATGAGTGAAACCAACTCCCTGCCATCTCGAGATCAAGGAAGCAGCACACTCAGCAATATCCACTGCCCAAGCTGACATCATTGGCAATTCAGATCAAAAGAGATATGAGCCAGAAATGCTGTTAACCTTTGTCTACAAATCCATAAGGCGTGTAAAGAAGCATTAAGGCTGCATGTTATGGTGATTTTATCATCATCAGTAGAAAAGGCAATTATTGACATACTCTACAACTCTAAAATAAACAAAGAATTTGAATCCCAATCTCGTGAATCCTGTGACACAAAAGATTGGTTGTATTTCCCTTGACATCAACTAAGTATTTAAGAAGAGTCAAGAATCCTATGCAAATTAAAAGCTAGTGTTCACCAAAATCCTCATTGCATCAGCAGCAAGAGACATTTTGCTCCAGCTAATGAGATGATAATCATACAGCAAACGCTAGATAATTGCACCATCATCGTCAATCCATTGCAAGGACTAGTCACTGGACAAATTCAGGAGGAACCAAGCACAGACTTGCACTCATAAGTAGTGACATCTACAACCAATTCTTGAATTTAGACGTACAACATAAATGCAGGACATGCTTTCTATCTATGTGAACAATTCTAGACACATCGGCAACCCAATTTGAGAAGACTTCTTCAAAAGATAATTCAAGAGCTCTGACAAGTTCTCATTTGAACCTTTACAAGAATTGATATCAAGTGGAGGACAACAACAAAATGGAAAATCTAACGAGTAACCTGCTTTCCACACTAGATACACAAATTTTCGCAATAAAAGCAGCAGAATTTATCCAGCTTCTGCCTCCCCGTCATTTATAACTACTAATTTAGCCATTGAAAATGAGAATCCGCCAAACCTACCCATTTCAGCTCTAATTTCAGATATGAGATGCTGAATCACCTCAGAACTATCGCCCAATGATCCAATAAGACCGTCCATCGCCGACATAAACACGTCATTTACGAATTTCACTCAACAAAATTGAACTTAACATGCTGCACCAAACCTACAATCCGAGGAGAGAGAGAGGGGGGGGGGGGGGGTCGGCACCCGATAAGCTCGCACAGAAGAGGAGAGAGAGAGAGAGCGGACGAGGTAGAGGGGATGCGGTCGTGTGGAGGAGAGGAGAGGTGGCCTTCGGTGAGCAGAAAGCGTGGAGGAGAGGAAAGGCCTTCGGTGAGGGAGAGCAGGCGGCTTCGGTTGGGTGCACATGTGGCTTCGGAGGCGAAAGAGCAATTGAGGGCTTCGGTGAGAAAGAGCAGGTGAGGGAGAGCAGGCGCAAGAAGAGAAAGACGGCTGACCAGATTTACCTTGTAGGTAGTGAATTCCATGCTTCTGTACTTCTCATTCATGGTGCAGATTTTGGAATGGAGCATGGGCGTGTAAGCCGCCTCGGCGCCATACTTGCGACACAGCATACTGAATGGGAGCTCGGAATTGTCCACCAGGAGCCACTATCAGCTTCGCTTGGCCGAGCTTCGCCCAGTGAGCCCACGCACGCTCGGCCCTCGACCAGGCGCTCAAGCACCGGCTCGGTGGGCCATCGGAAAACGGCGAAGCACCGTCGGTCGGTTCATGTTCCCGGGATTGCGGGTCGGAGCAGAGGAGGTCGACGTGGTCTTGGGGCGGCTCAGTGGGGCAGACGCGTGGAAATTGGCGGAGGTTCGAGCGAGAGAAGAGGTGACCATGGAGGGTTTTGGGGGGTTTTTGGCGGTGAGGAAGAGAGAGAGGTTGAAGTCGTAGGGTCTGAGTTTCATGGGCGACCGACGGGAGCGGAGAAGAGGCTGCCCGTCGCCGCCGCCTGTGCGCTCCGTAAGGCCGCCGCAGAAGGGTTACGACGACGAACGTGAAACAGAGAAGTTGCCTCTTTGGGTAGAGAGCGTGAGAGAGAGAGAGAGCAGATACTGTAGTAGAGGAGAGAAGAGACCAGACTGAGTTCTCAACTTGAGCGAAAGAACGAGAAACCAGAAAATTTTCGTTTCTCATTTCTCTCCAAAATCTATTTCAGAAATAGAAAAACTAAAAATTTTCTACGACCTATCATATCGAAGCTTAGCTTGTCAGGATCATTTCTTTAGTTGATCATTTTCTATGATTTGATCATGTACCAGGTCGAATCAATTCATTAAGCACTTTGACTCACCGAACTGCGAATCTGACTACGACATACGGTTCTCATATCCTTCATTCAATCAACAAAACAACGTGAATCGATTCTAGTGCGCCAGATTATGCTAAGGCTTTAACGAGCCTGGCTGGGATTGTATCGCCACATTGTAAGCCTCGGATCAAACTTGAAAGGTAAGCGGGAGCATTTAAGAATCTAATAATCCAACCGTAAGAGATTTAGCATTGAAGTAAATGGGTGTTAAACTCGTCTTCCCTACGGATGTACAATCTGTTGCTGTTCAAGCATTTCTCCGAACAGGTAGCATGACACTCAGTCAAAGAACTTACGTGCCAGATGCAAACAGCAATTCACTTCAATCATTACTGTCGTCCACAACAAAGATTCAGAGCATCAGTGGAAGCTTATTCACAGCTGAATCCGTAAGTTCTGTGGACACCCGTTTCCTATGCAGAATTACGAAAAACAGAGTACACTGACTTACCTTGTTGAGACGAGCTTTCAGCTCCCGAGCAGTAGTTGGATAGGCAAATGGAAGGGCTAGGATTGTATACAACAAAAGACCGACCTTGTTAGAGGTTAAACTGTGGCTCTCTGTGCTTTGGTCTCCCTCGCAGAACAGAGATTTACAGGTGACCGGAAGTGCAACGGTGAAGCCGCCGTCAGCATCGGCAACAGTCACTAGGAACGGACTAAGGGATGCTGGAAACCGGTAGTCAAGGTCCATGCCAATGTCACTAGCGCTCGACTAGTTCATGTCTTTTAGGAACATAAAATCAGGTTTTCATTTCCAAACAAGGAAAAATATTTTTCACTTTATTTACAGATTTCAACTGAATATTAAAAATTATTGTCATTTTCCTGAAAAATAATTTATTAGAAAATAATGTTTTAGAAATATTAATTTTTTTTATGAAATAAACAAAGCCAAAAATTGACAATTAAACTGATGACAAACTTCCAAATGCAATGTCTAAGCAAAACACACACAAATTGGTTGACCTTCAACTATAGAGAGTAGCCATAAAAATGGGAGGCTAATAAGGTAAGGATTGACATATGTCTAGTTGATTTTGGTCAATCTTTGATATATAAATAAAACCAGAGTTAAAAGAGTGTTCTCTCTTGTCCTCACTACGTCGAATGTAACTTGAGCCTGTCAATGTGGCTCCATCGACTACTAGGTTTTTAGCTCAACAATTTAGCGTCTATTATTGTCAATTTAGATATGTTATTGGATATAAATTTCTTAAAAATAGAATAAAACAACAAAGTACATGAAGATTTCATCTCTTGATGGGTTTGAACTTGATAATATAGACAAACTAGGGAAAGGATTTTTAATCATATTCTATCATCTTCAAATTTTTATATTTCCTATACATAATTGAATATATAATTGAATATAAGTGCTAGAAAATGAATAATGAGAAAGTATGTGGTTATTATATCGATTATTAATTTTAAACCAAGAAAAGATATAAATTATACAAAGTACTTTATAATATGCTCTTCGTTAATAGGCTTTTTTTGAATGGAGTTTTTCTAAATGTACTCATAAACAGCGGATACTATGTGCCTATTACGAATTTCTTCTACAAATATTATATGATTAAAAATTCTACTTTGCAAGTGCAGCAGAACAGTTCAACATGAGTTAAGATATTAGTTGATTGACTTTTGCACGTGTCGAATTCAAGATGGATTGGATATATAAATTTTATAAGTCAAATTATGTTTTAGTCAAAATTCTCTATAGATTGGAGGCCTCTCAATTCATTGTGGGAAGAGTTGATGGAGACTTTAAAATTTTTAGATTGTTATTAAGAAGTTTTCATGAATTAAAGAACGTCAAAAAAACAAAAGCCCATAGGATCTAAGTCATCATATCTTTAATCTAATTGTCTTCATCAAGATCTGAGCAGCAAGTCAATAAGGCCTCACCAAATATTCTGGTCATAAAAAATTGTGGTCATCAAGTCAACTATCTTCCATTAGAGACCAAGCCCTCAGGACGTTATCTGATTCATGAAAATAAATGAAAGGTCACTTGCTATTTTTTTAGAGATGCAGCATTTAGGACCCTCAAATTATGGTCATACCAATGAAATACCACATATAATCTTATGCCTGCAAAAAGTATGATATTTTCCCACAAAAGTACAAGGTATTGTCATCATACGAATCTCATCTTTTCTTTTTTTGGTAATGACGTATCTCATCTTTTTCATAACATCATATTCTAATGGAAAAGCAACTGTTCGAAAGTATGAACGGGTGCATGCATATCCGCGATGTAAATAGTACATATGATATTTTAAAGAAGAAGATGCACATAGGATAGATGATTGCTGTTTGTTTCCACTTTGCATTTTCTGGCAACCTATAAAGCATTAGTTGTCTATTGTGAAAGCTCCACATGATCCATGTTGTAACTCCTCTATCAAAGAATCCATCTTTCGGTGGACAAATTATGATTCTTATTCTTTCCTTTACACGTATGTGATAAGCCATCATAAGACGACTCTTTTGGAATAATTCCTTCTCTCTCTTGACAAATCTTAATTCGAACCTCATTAAAAACAGTCAACTTATATTTCCTTTTATCATCCTTTTTTTTAGTCCCAAAAAGAAATTTTTTTTTTTGAAAATTTATATTAGTTCAATTTTTTGTTGTGCTAATGGAATCTGTAGTATTCTATTGGTTCACACATGAAAGGGTGTGTACGCCCATGATGAGATGCAATGAAGAGGCACCATTTGAAGAGGTTGGAATAGTTATATTCCAATAACTCCCTCCCTCTTCAGTTGATGAAAAAATTGCAGAACATAGAGAGAAGTGTTCTCCTCCCTAGACATTCCATCATTCATGTTTTGAGAGAATAATCAGTATTTACGTTGTGAAACAATAATATTTTCCTCGTGATTATATTCGGACCGTCGTTAAGTAGGAGATTCTACCCGTGCTAGTGATTCAACCGTGATTCCTGGGTAATTCCGCAAATCATTCCGCAAGAGGTAAGTAAGTTTCTTAATAGTAAACTACTTCTAACATTGGTATTAGAGCCCAAGGTTGTTTCCTAGCCCATAAACCCGAAATTTCTTGGTATTTTTTCGTTATCATGAAATGATTTCATATATATGTGTTAGCATATTCTTGTAGTGCTCGAAACAAGCTTTTCAACGATATATTATAAGTAAAATTCCGAGTTACGTAGAGAAAGATATGATAGTTTAAAGACAATGGCATTCTTGTAAATAAGAGAGGCGGTAGAAGGCCGATAACGAAATCGCCGATTCCGACCAAATTCCGGCGAACCACCGCTTGGTTTTGGACAAGCACCATTGCACTACCATGGGTAACAAAAGCCCTAAGGTAATTTGGCATATTGATGGTTGCCAAAGATGAATTACGCGAATGGAATTTTGAATCTTTAGGGTTCATGCTTCTGGGGTTTTGATTTGATTTTGGGACTATTTTTTAGTCGTTTTCATCGATTCCGGGATCTATGTGATCGTACCGACATTGCCTACAAAATCCTTGTTTTATTTTGGCCAAAAATTGGCTGTTGACGTGAATTTTTTGCCATGAAAAGGGCGACGACGACGAAAACATAAAAAATAAAGAAGGAACCGGCGCAATTTGGAGAAGGCGTATGGAGTCCACACGCTGGCCCATGGACTCCACGCGTGAAGGGACGCTGGTGCTTGCAAGCGGGCTTATTTCCCATTTTACCCCTATTAACTTCTTAATTTCCATTTTTGCCCTCCTTTATTGCATTTTTCTCTTTTGCCCTTGATTTTTTTCGTGAAATTCCATTTTTGCCCTTATTGGCTGTTTGATTATTTTTTGACCCGCTACTGGTTGACCCATTGACTGGAGTTGACCGTTGACTTTGGCAGCTGACCGTTGATAAAAAAAATTTTGGTTGACAGTAAAGTTTTTTTTTGTGTAGTTTTTTTTTTTACTTTTTGCATGTTGATTACAATTTGTTGATTATTCTATCAATGTTATTTAATGTTTAATGATCCAATAGTGATTTATAGTTAATTAGTGATCATTACATGATGAAATCTAGTCATTTTACCTAGTGGGAGTTTATAGGTTGGTAGGATTCGAAGGAATTCTCACCTAAAACTCAAGTTTTTGCACAAATTGAACAAAATTAATGATTGTTGGACAATTGTCACATAGAAGTTGATTGGGAACATAATGAACTTTTGCTTTTGTGTCTTTTGTTAAGCTATCATTAATTTGTTTTCTTTGTTTTTGCTGCAAAAACATATATATGTGGATGTGAAGGATGTGCTAGTATTAATTATACGTTTATTATGTCAATGTAACAGTATCATTGATTATGGCGTCGGTATCTAAGACCATTGTAGCTGACCTCAACAAGGGTGAGAAACTGAACGGTGACAATTTTGATATTTGGCATCGAAAGGTTCAATACATCCTTGAAGAACAAGAGGTTTTGGAAACACTCAACCACATCATGGCTGAACCTGAACATGGAACTTCTACTCAACACAGAAGAGATCAAGAAACTTATCAAGTTTGAAAAAAGAAAAATAGCATTACTCGCATTACGTTGCTGAGTTGTATGCAAGATGATCTTATGTGTGAGTTTGAAAGTTATGAAACCGCTCAAGAAATTTGGGTTGCCTCGAAAGATAAGTTTGGTGGTACATCTGCTACTAAATTGAGGAGGCTTACTATCAAGTTTGACACCTATCGAAAGCGCCCAAATCAAACTATGAGGTAGCCTCTTCGAGAAATGTCAAACATGATATGAGAGCTTAAGACAGCAGGTCATACCTTAACTGATGAACAGCTAGTTCAAGTTGTTATCAAGTCTCTTCTCAATAGTTGGGAGCATATGAAAATAAATATGACGCACAATGAAAATATTGTATCTTTTGATGATATAGCGTGTCATTTAGAGTTAGAAGATGAGTGCCTCAAGGCTGCTAAATCTTCTACACATGCTTATGTTGCTGAAGTTAGTTCACGCAAAGCTTCAAGTTTCAAGTGTAAGAGGAATTATAAGTTCAACAACAAAGGGAATGAGGCTGGTCGGGCACCCAAGAGAGCTAAAACCATCAAGCGCAAGAAGCGCGATGGAAGGAAGGACAAGACCAAGATGAAATGTTACAACTGTGGCAAACTTGGTCATTTTGCTCTTGAATGCACTTAGCCAAAAGATGTACCAAATTACTCCATTACTTTAAGCAATGCTTTTGTTTCTAGTACTATAATGCTTACTGAGACTTATCCTATGTGGACAGTAGACTCAGGAGCCATAGAGCATGTAGCTAGAGATCGAAGAGCTTTTGTGGAGTATCACCGAATACAATATGGAAGTAGATGGATATACGTTGGAAATAACTCTAGAGTTGAAGTGAAGGGTATCGGCACATGCAAATTAAACTTACGTGGTGGTCGTGCCCTACTTCTACATGATGTTCTTTATGCTCCTGATATTCGACAAAACTTGATCTCCGTGGTTGTCCTTCTACGTTTAGGTTATGTTTTACCATTGTGATTGTGTTGACATTAAGTTTGGAACAACTTAATATGGTTCTGGTTATGTACTAGATGGTTTTATGATTTTAAACATTGACTATGATGTGTATGAAGTTGATGTTGATAGTTGTTTTTCTTTGATTGCATCTTCAAATAATGTGAATATTGATGCAAATATTTGGCATGCTAGACTGGGTCATATTGGACTAGAAAGAATGAAAAGATTAGCTAGTGAAGACCTTTAAGGGTCAATCACTAAGTTGATCTACCTTTAATCGAACATTGTCTAGTAGGAAAAACAACTAGAAAACTATTTGGTAAAAGAACTAGAGCTGAACTTCCATTACAACTTGTACATTCTAATATTTATGGTCCATTAAATGTGAGGGCGAGGCATGGAGCTTCATACTTCATCACTTTTATAGATGACTTCACGCGTTTTGGTTATGCTTTTCTGATCTCCCATAAATCGGAAGCATTTGATTGCTTTAAACGATTTTTAAGTTTGGTTGAGAATCAATTAAATAAAACCATAAAAGTATTAAGAACCGATCGCGGACGTGAGCATCTATCTGAACAATTTAAGTTTTTCTGTGATGAAAAGGGTATTATAAGACATTTGACTATTCCTAGTACCCTGCAACAAAATGGTGTTGCTGAAAGAAGGAATAGAACCCTATTGGAAATGGTTAGGTCTATGATGGCACAAGCAAATCTTCTTATCTCGTACTGGGGAGATGCATTATTGACTGTCGTTTATATACTTAACCGTGTGCCCTCTAAATCAGTTACTTCCACCCCTTATGAATTATGGACTAGCAGAAAACCAGATTTAAGTAATCTACGACCTTAGGGATGTGCAGCATATGTTCACGATTCTTCCCACAAATATGGAAAATTAGGTCTAAGAGGGAAGAAATGTATCTTCATTAGATACTCTGAACACTCCAAAGGATATGTGTTCATAGATAAACAAGTTGATGAAAGTGTGAATGAAATGGAGTCAAGAGATGTCACGTTCTTAGAGAACGATTTTCCTATGAGAGATGAGATTGATAAGGATTTTCAGTTATATGAGATAGAAGATCTTAATAATACACTCCCTAATGTTATTGAGGGAAATGAAGATTTACCTCAATATACAACACCTAGTGGGAGTATTGCATCGCTTAACGAGCCGAATCCACAAGGGATTCAATTACGTAAAAGTAATCGTGTAAGTGTTTATCGTCGTTGATTTGAGATTGAAGGGGAAGCATTTATGATTGCTCCACAAGACAATGCAGAGCCTAAGACAGTTGAAGAGGCTCTCTCATATCTTAATGGAGAAGAATAGAGAAAAGCTTTGGAAGATGAAATGGAGTCTATGAAAGCAAATCACGTTTGGGACTTAGTAGATTTACCACCCGACCATAAAGCTATTTGGAAATAAGTGGATTTTCAAGATTAAGCATATGGCGGATGGATCCATTGAAAAGTATAAGGCTCGCCTGGTAGCAAAGGGCTATACTCAACAAAAGGGTATAGACTATGAAGAAACTTTTTCACCAGTTCTAAAGTTTGCCTTTATATGCCTTATCCTAACTATTGTTGCAAATTTAGACTTAGAGTTACATCAAATGAATGTAAAGACATCATTTCTCAATGGAGAACTAGATGAAGAAATCTATATGAAACAACCAATAGGTTTCATCGTTAAAGGTCAGGAGTGCAAAGTTTGCTAACTCCATCGATCAATTTATGGCCTTAAACAATCATCTAGACAATGGTATCTTCATTTTCATCAAGCTATAACTTCTTTTGGATTTACGATGATCGAAGAAGATTATTGTGTGTATGTCAAATGGTCTGATGATAAATTTGTGATTTTATCACTTTATGTAGATGATATTCTATTAGCTAGGAATAATAAGGGTTTGATTATCACCATAAAAGAATGGTTGTCCTCTAATTTTGAAATGAAGGACATGGGAGAAGTTGCTTATATATTGGGAGTTAAGATTAAAAAAGATCAATCAAGGAAACTCCTTTCTCTATCACAAGAGTCTTATACCAAAAAGATTCTTGAACGTTTCAATATGCAACATTGTAATCCTATCGATACCCCTGTCATGCAAGGTGAAAGCTTGAGTTCTAAAATGTGTCCTAAGTCTCCGAAAGAAAAGAAAGAAATGGAAAATGTTCCTTACTCTAGTGTCGTCGGAAGTTTGATGTACGCTATGATGTGTACTTGACCCGACATATGTTTTGCCGTGGGATTAGTAAGTCCATACCAATCAAATCCTGGCCAAGCAAATTGATAAGCAGTTAAGAGGATCTCCAGATATTTAAAATGCACCATGGACTACTAGCTTTGTTTTCAAGGGAATAATTTACGCTTATTAGGTTGCTTAGATTCTGATTGGGGAGGAGACTTAGATAAGCGTAAATCGACGTCTGGGTATGCATTCTTGCTTAATGAAGGAGCAATATCTTGGAGTAGCAAGAAACATGAATGTACAGCCCTATCCACGATGGAGGCTGAATTTATTGCATGCTTTGCGACAGTGCAAGAAGCAGAATAATACTAATAATAAAATCGATCACGCGCCTAACTCTCCTCACCCATGGAAGTGTGCAACGCACGCCCCGAGGGTCACATTCAGGCGTGTAGGGGTGATCGGTTCCTGGGCGGTTCCCGGTTCTCCTTGGAACCGGGAACCGGACATGTGGAACTTGTTTTCTATTATGTGGAACCGGGAACCGGACCATATCGGATTGGGTGATCCGGTTTGGTTCCCGAGTGAGTAATTATTAATTATTGGCGATGTGTTAAATCTATTTTTATTTTTTAACGATTCTCGCATGATCCGGTCCGGTTCCGATTTTGTTTTCTAAAGAGTGGAGAGGAAGGTGGAGAAAAAGAAAGATATGAAATCGTGGAGGGTTAAGTTTTAGTTGAGTCAATCAATCAAATATTAAAGGTGTAGTATATAATTTTTTATATTTTTATTTTTTAATAAATAAAAAAAATTCAGTCTGGTCCGGGTGGGCGGTTCCACCCTCAGAATCGGGAATTGAACCATTACCCTTTGGAACAGCCCGGAACCGATCGGTCCAGGCGGTTCCGGATGGTTCCTGGGCAGGCGGTATCCTATGCTCGCCTCTACAGGCGTGTGCAGTGTAGTGGCCATGCAGATTGCGTGCAGTGCACGTGCCTATGCAGTGCGCGTGTCTATTATCTCCGCGAGGCGCGTGGGTTCCGCACGCGCAAAATCACTACACATTTTCTTCCTCTAAACCCTAGAAACACGATTTTTCCTTTGCCGCTGTGCCTTCCTCCGCCCGTTCCACTACGGACGGCCCACTTTTGACCAAAATTAAGATATGAGTTTTAAAAAACACACAATTTCGACCACACGGGTCCTTGAATTGTCAAAAACGGCCAAGAAATTGGCCCTAATTTAAGCAAATATCATAAAAATATAAACCCTAACACCCGCGACTTCATTGCCTAATTAGCCTTTGGCGAAGACCTAAATGCCGAATTACCTTAGGGTTGTTGTTACCCATGGCAGTGTGAACGCCTGGGTCCAAAAGTCATCTCACTCTATCAGTCAATATGTTTCGCTGAATATACACCTTCTTTTGCCAGTTTTTAGTGAGATCAAGGATGATTGACTTGTGGCAAGATAAATAGCATTCATTAGTTCACAGCCCGGTATGCTGGATATGGTTTGCTTAGTAAAACTGTTTGTCTCTGGAGAAGTTGAAGGATACTTTAGTTGCACCCCCTGCTGCGCCCTAAACATGTTTATTTGTCAATTTTGACAGTTCAAAAACATTACTTGAAAAAGAATACGGGGTAGGCCATCAATTCTTGACTTTGGCTTATGCAGTGATGAAAAAAAAAAGTCTATTTGATTAATTTTTACGGACGATGATCAATAAGATGATCATTATTTTCCTCTTTCTAGTCCCCTTTGTGTGTTCCGGTGATATAAAGATCGTGACACTCTCTTTCCTTCCCCTTGTATACTGTCATGATCAACATCCGTGTGGTTTGATCTGACTTAACCAACTCGTGTGCTTAACCTTTCTTCTTCGGTTGGTGAAGGACAAATTTGACTCCGAATGAGGCAGGCATGGAGCAGGTTTGGTAACTCCAAATGGGTTAGGTTGTTCCAACTGGTGTTTCCTTTCGGCATGGAGACCTTAAATTAAGTCGATCTTACACTCACTGTCTTACCACGGAAGAGAGAAGAGAAGAGATGGGAGCAAATCGGGTCGGGTAAACCCGGCCCATGCCCTAGCGGGTCCTGGCCCAGCGCAAGCACCTCCCAAATAGGGCCCATCACCTCATTTGTCCTTTTTTCTCGGCCCACGCAACCAATCTGTCCCAGCCCACTTCGCGCGGGGACACTTGGCATTCTTTAGAGCAATTCTCAACGCGAGTGAGAAAATGGCATCCATTTGTAGATCTATCTCGGATAAAATATAAGAAATTAATTAAACATAAAGAGAAAGGGAAGCCAATGCCATGGAGTTTGAATTAAACGACGCGGACATCTCTTTGGCATGCAAAATACCAATGACAAATGAAGAGAGAAAGGCTTGCCTTCTTCTTATCTTCGTAAACAACGCCCTCCGTGACAAGTTTCTTAATCTTAGCTGGGTCGGATAGGCAGTCGTTGATATTCACAATTGCGCCAGCTTCCATCAAGAAGCCAAATTGCCTGTACTTGCTCATCGCCAACTGTGCCATTTTGTTCTTCAGTAATGTTCGATGCCGATCAATCCATTTAGACCAAGGGCTCATATGGATACTGAACAGCACGCAATCATCAGGGTTATTTAGGTTTTTCTGTTCATGACGGATTAATTTAACCCACCTCTCTTTTGTTCCTTTCCTTTTCTCTTCATTTTTCTTAATCCCCCTTCTTCTAAATTAAGGTTCAACGGAATTGATGATCTCTCCCCCTTCTCTCTCTCCAAATGAGGTCGCATGGGGTTCGAAATACCAATCCGATATACTTACCCTTATCTTGTCCAAGTGGTTCTTGTCTACTTTGCTAGATGAATGTTGTGCCAAGAGCCACGCACTTGTTGCCTGTGATCCTTATTCTCTTTTGATTCGAAGCATGTCTGCTTTTAAAAGTAAAGAATAAAGTTTCAGATTCGCAAACTAATGGTGGAAGAAAGAGGGTCGCACAAGATAAGTACTACATTCTCCGTTGGGGCCATTCATTACAAGTTATTTTAAATGTTTCGTGATCATCGGTTCTTTGCCAAAAGAATAGTTTTGCGGACAAGAATCCAAACTACATAGCTACACGGTGAAATGAGACAATGTCCGTATTAAATCGATGAGATCCGCTTACAAAAAAAAATTGATTGATAATAGTGAAGAGAAAATAGCTTGAGGCTCTAAACCCATGGTAAGGGATATTCGAAATGCAAAAAAAAAAGGTTATATGTTGTTCACACCTTATTTATTAAATAAGTATTAACAAAAAATACAAAAATTAACAAAACAAAAAATAGTAAAAAATCATAGAGGTCATGAAAATTAGGAAAAGAAACGACTTTCCTAAAAAGAAATAGAAATAAAAACGTATATAACCAAATAAAATTAAAAAAGGGTCAAAAGTCGACAGTGTTGACTTTGACCCGCTCCTTCTGCCTCGTAATTCTTGCCCTACATCTCGCGTCCCAGTTGAATGACGCCGAGTCGATCGACTCCCGCAAGAAATGGGACTTGATCAGCAAGGTCTGGGCGAAGTTTCTGATGCACGCGGCTTCTCAAAGCAAAGTCTGCAAACACTCCGAGAGCCTGAGCAGAGGAGGAGAGCTCCTCAGCCATGTCTGTGCTTCTAATGGCGTATCTCGGCATGACGGAGCCGATGATGGTTGACAGAAATGAAAGAACACATTATTATCTGTCGCCATACCAAATGCGTATAATTTTCACACGTTACTGCACTTCAATATACTATAAAAGGAATGAACTTGTTTGCGTGGCGAGTGATCCTCTTACCTCTAGTACGATTAGACATTAAGGCATTCACCAAGAGTCCAGGAGTACTTTGACACAGATAGTAACTCAAAACAATTTTTGGGTATAATCAACAAATAAACACGAAGTATGAGTACTAGACATATATTGGACTTGCAAAAGTGTGGAATGAAAAATATTGTTATCATCAATGAAAATATCTAGACATATATCGGAGTCAAATAATAAGAATGTTTTTTATCGATCAAATAATATTTTTTTAACTCATATATTTCGGACGAAATAAACAAGGTTGAGTGTCATCTCTAATATTCCTAAGCAAATAATTATCAAAATACCCACAATGGTTTCTAGGACAGCATGGACATACATTAATGATCTAAGTTCCACAAATAGGAAATTATCTCAAAACAGTCCAATCGCGACAAAACTACAAATTGACCTCAAATGTATTATTTCAGTCCACAAACCCAAAGAAAGATTTGAATGTCATAAATAACATTTGGCAAGCATAAATAAGAACACTCAATATGGTTCATCCTTAAAAAAATGCGAGCATCTAGTAGATAAACAGACAAGTTCACATTTTCTGGAATTCCCACACTAGTCAATACCCAGAATGTGAAAACTTTGGTGCCCATGATGCAATCAGAGATCAAGGAAAGGCACTTGAAGTTGGCATATGCGTTGAATGACCTGAATTTCAGATTTTTACAGATTCAGGCCAACTATGAGACCTCATAGCTCCTTTATCTAAATACCATTTCGGACGAATCAGGTGTGGACGACATCAATAGCCAAATCATTTTCAAAATAAGATACTTTTGAAGCGAGAAAATCACCAGAAGACAAATACTAATCGCGCTCCAAATAAGGCTGCTCCAGGTTCGAATCGCGGCTGGCGCACTCCACGCTTTCGACCTTGTTTCTCCCTAACCATGCAGTCAAATCGCGCGAAATTAGTGGCTTTTAAACCGCAATTCCATAATGGATCAAATTATAGGCACGGTTCTCTCAGAGTCTCTCGAGAGAAATCTCACTACCTGACCAAAGTTTCTGCTTCTCCAAGAATAAAAAATTTATGATGTCGGGATCTTAATTACCCGACGTGTTTGCACGGTGTGTCTTTGACAACTATTGATCCAAACACTCTCAGTTTCTCCAGTCTTTTTTTTTTCCTTTTTTTTATGCCGCTAAATGTGAAGTGAATCATTGAATACACAAATGACTTTTACATATGAAAAATGGAAAAAGTTTCAATCAAACCGTGTTTGGGTCACGTTTTGATTTACTTCCCACGAATGGTTAGTAATCTAAAATAAATTTAGACCAATAAATACCATATAGATAAGAGAATTGGGTGCATGTGAAAAGACATTAGTACACATGAGTGATTGAGTTTTCATTTATTTATTTCTAGTTAAGAAAAGGGCACACAGAACACACACGCACGACTATACACACATATCACTATGGTCACTTCCATGAAAGCAATTCCTCTACAGCTGCTCTTGTTGAAGATATAACTACTGGGCACCACCGGGCTTGATCTCAACGGGCTTGATCTCAACACCCTTGATGACAAGCCCTGCCCTCCAGCTTTTGAACGATGCATCCATTACGAATTCCATCTTGCCCACATTCTCCGCCGTCATGGTGAACCTGAACAGTCAGGCTGATCAGGCCGGAGATTCAGGTAATCTCCCGATTCTGATCCGGGCAACGTCGCCTGGCCCTCGTTGTTCTTCCCGTTTGGGGTAATCAGTCTCAGGGTCACTTTCTGCTCGTTCATATCGGGACACTCCAACTTCTCCTTTACCATCCTAGTCAGAAACGAGACTTCGTACTCGACACCCGCTGAAAGGTTCGTTGTCCAAAACGACCCTCTGACTTCTAGCCATTTTGTCTTCTTTACCATTGCCACTTCGACGCCATCACTGAGGTGATTTTATTTGAACATTGTTAATTAGAGAATAATTATTAAGTCTTCTGCTAGTATAATTTTTTTTTACATATTCATCGTTGGATAAATGACACGTAGATGAATTTGGTTACAAATGCATAGAAAGTGCTTAGACTTGATAAAAATATTTAGTATGAGTATTTAGAGATCCACACTAGACAAACTCTATATGTCAATTGTAAGTAGAAATCAAAAGTAAAAAAGCATATTAAAACATAAGTATATAACCTTTGACAGTTCGTTATTAATTAATTAATCTTACTTTTGGTCAACTATACATAACTATAATATATATGTATAAATTTATTTACCATATACCAAATAGCATCTCTACTCTCTCCGTATTTTTCCCAACCATCTTAAAGCCCACCGCCTCTAGAAAGCCATCATACTCTCTCCTTATTTTTCATCCACTCAAAAAGGAAAGAAAAACATTCCAATGAAAAGCAGGAAATATGAGACAAGCTCAAGTAGATTACAATTTAATAAAATCATAACTCGGTTAGGTTTGATCAGTAAGTACAAAGGCTAAAAGCCATAACTACAACTACAATATTATGATGAATACATAGAAGTAAATAGTACAACCAAAGTTTGGAAGATTAAAATAGGTTTGATTTTCTAATCATTAAGAAAGTCAACTAGGTCATAATATGTGGTTTTTAGTATATAATCAATTTACTAAAATTGACAGCAACATTTGAAGATGAAACTTAAATTTTATTCATTAGAAATATCTGGCGATCTTAATTTAATTGGCTCCTCATGCCCTTATGAAGGCAAAAACGAAAATTTAGATACCAAGACTGAATGGTTCCATCTTTGCTAGGCATATTCATACAATTTTCCCTAGATGGTGGGGAACAATCGAAGAGTAACGAATTTACCTCTACCTTGAAGGTACATATAGAAACCAATAGGGAGACTTCGATACCCTAGTTTATTTGGGTTTGAAATCGCCTAATAATGTTATTTTAGGCATAAATAAAATAATGATTCAACGATTGGAGACTAAAATAGGCATATTACTGTGGTATTTCGAGCCAACTATTAGATTTTCTATGGTTAATTGTCAATTTATCCATAATGTAAAATTATATGCGAACATAGAAGACTAGAGTCTACGGAGCATGGGTACAAACAGAAGTATACAAGTCAAAATCCATAGCTCAAATTTAGTTGACGAAATAACGTGGGCATTAAATGTGTTAAAGTAGAACACAAGTTTTACCCCGATGAGGTATCTATCTATGTAGCACAAGAGGATGAAACATCGACAACATTATACCACAAGAATAAATTTAAGAATTATCAATTATAAGATAGAATATTATGTTTACTTCCATTAATACATTGAAAAAAAAATTCATCTCTTGCTATGGTTTCCTTCTTTAGATTTTCCCTCAAGAATTCCCGTAAAATGGCTTCCTCGATCTTCTTTATCTTTATCTTGATTCGATGTCATTCATACATTACTAAAATATGAAAAAAAATTTAATTAAAATCGTAGCGTAAGGGGAGGTGCAAAAGAATATTATTGTATTTTGTTCCAAGGATTCAAAAGTACCTGTCAGTTGTCCATTGCCAATATTTAGGATCATCACTATTGGTGATAATGAATGTCCTGGCATAGATTGCGAAACAGTCGTCTTGATTGTTCCGATTAACCCAATACTTCTGCCCCAAATAGCGTTTTGAAATATGAGTAGAGAAACAACAACAAGAGTGTGTGGAGGTGAGAGAAGAAGGAGGAACTTCATTAACAAGTTACCGTCGACCCAATGATACTTCGAGTTATTATGTGTATATATGTATGTATGTATAAATATATGTGCGTGTTCATGCTTAACGTTATTATTTAAGCACTGTATTGTTTTCTAGAGCAATGGGCAAAGCCAATGAGAAAATGCTATTCATGTATGGACCTATTTCATCTGATGTGTAAATTGTAAGATATTATCAAATAAACATAAAGTGAAAGAGAAACCGATGCCATTGTGTTTGAAATAATCGACGACCACATCTCTTTGACATGTAGCTTCCTCTCTTCCATAACAGATGAAGAAAACGGGACATGCACATGATTAGACATGTATAAACGTTCGTATACGGAGAAATTCACGCGTTTTTCCATGTTGCTCTCTGAACTTTTTTCATGAAAATGGGCGTAAACCTACAGCACTCAACTCTAATGACATAAAAATATATATCAGAGAGAGAGAGAGGCTTGCCTTCTTCTTATCTGGGTAAACAACGCCCTTCCTGAGACGATCATCGATACCGTCTGCGTAACTTTTGTCGGATGAGTACTTCTGAGGGTCGATGTCGAAGTTTTCGCCAGCTTCTAAGAAGAAGCTGATTTGCCTGTACTTTCTCAATGTCCAACGCGGCGACATTTTGTTCTTCTGTAATGCTCGATGCCGATCAAACCGTTCAGAAAAAGGGCTTATATATATTGAATGGCATGCGCTCGTCAGGGTTAGTTTGGTGTTTTCCCTATTATTGCCGGGAATAATTAACCCACTTTTCTTCCTTCTTTTCCTTGTTTCTTCTTTTTTCCGAACCCCTTTTTTGTCCAAGTTAAGATTTTATGGAATTGATGGCCTCGCTTGTATAAGGTACTTATTGTCCATAGAATCCTACCTCTCTCTCTCTAAATGAGAATACATTAGGATGGACCGGATTTGAGTATGACATAAATAAGTACGACTCAACTTTATATTGATCTATTACTTTCTAAATAATTTAGATAATCCTTATCCAGGCATGACTAACTTTTCTTTTAACACCACAGCAAATTTAAAATATGTTATTCTGCCATCGGCACCACGCCGAACTGCCTCGGCAACCCGGCCACCGCTTGGAATCGGGATCTGAGAGTGAGATCCAAACTTTTCAACGCTCTCACTCCCGGTCAAAAGAACAGAGCACCTCTGGTGCTTTACTGGATTCGTCGAAGATGATGATGTCCGAGGGCTTGCGACTTCTTCCGCCGCCTTCATTAAGAAGACGCGGCTAGCGACAAGAATGAGCGAAGGGAGAGGGAGAGAGAGGAGAATTCGAGCCCCAGTAAGCTGGCAATTTAGCTTAAATTTGAAAATATATTAAAAATAAGCCTTTTCAAATTTGAAAGATCCATATATAATTCACTTACATATAAAAAAAGCTAGGTTATATGGAGACTTATGACATATTTGGACGAGTTTCCTTAATGTTTTGAAAATACCAATCCTTATATATGCTTATGACAAGTACACTTGTCTTGTCCAATTTAATCTTGTCTACTTTGCTACAGGAATATTATGCCAAAAGCGAAACACATGTTGCATGTCATTGCCACACACACGTTGCACGTCATTTTTTTTTATTCGAAGCGTCTCCTTTTAAAAGTAAGAATTAAAGGTTTATATTCCAAAATTAATGGTGGGAGGAGGGTCACACAAGATAAATACTAGACTATCAGGCCATTCACTACAAGTTATTTTAAATCTCTCTTGAACATTAATCCCTTATGAGAAGAATAATTATGTAGAGAATATCAAAACTTCATCCTTAGACATCGGACATGTTAAATTGATGTGGTCCTCATAAAAAAAGATTGATAATTGGAACATATAGAAAACGACTCGAGGATCTAAGCCCATGTAAAGGGATATTCGATCCAAATGCTGAAATTGCCATCTATGGAGAAGAAAAACATGGACATATCACTCACTGAAAATTACAAATTTAATTGGGTTGTTAGTGCTTTCAGTAAATTCACATTGTAAATGAAAGAGTTCCTTTTGCTAAGATTGATGTAGCTTATGAAGTATTGTTAAATGCAATTTGATCCTTCGATCATGTGATATGATATTTGCATAGTGAAAATGAATATCGGATTCTCCAATAGGTGTACAACGCAATATAACAAGCTTTGCTATCCAAACTACAACTTGAGGAAAAAGAAAGATTCCAATTCTTTTAGAAAAGAAAGCACATACCGTACATTATGATTCGATGCCATTTGTCTATGTATATGATGTGGAATCAGCAATCAATGCCAGTTCAGTTTGTGAAAATATTCTTAACTCTTTATTTTCAAGGAGGATATGGAAAAGTAAAATCTTCTTCTTGTAAAATTGTTGTTTTCTTGAAAATGTCGTGTTCCGGTTGTAAAAATAAATGTTCTCATCATATGAGAAAATATTATGAAAATGTTGTTTCTAGAAGCAATTTTAAACGTACAAAAAAAAATATGAACATTGTTTCCAGTGCGGTCTTCGTTTGATAATTGAATCGGTTTACTTTACTAAACATCGATACATACCTGAGGAACTCATCCCATTGGCGTAACAAAATAATGAACTAGCATTTTCTGAAAAGATTTTCCTTTTAGGATTGAGGGGGGGGGGGGGGGGGGGGGTGGGGGGAAGAAGAAGGGAATCGTAAGTTGCTTGTTTCTATTATAAGGCTCAGTCAATAGCCCAAAGAAGGAAGGAATTATTCCAAAAGTGTTATCTCGTGATGACTTGCCACATTTATGTAAAGGAAAATGTGATGATTACATTTTGCCAACAAAAGATCATATTCTTTGATATAGGAGTTACAACAACGTTTATATGGAATTTTTGCAGTGGAGCAACTTGCATTTCCTATTATCCTCATGAAATGCTGTGTAAGGTTTTTTTTTTTCCGTTTTCTCAGATTTCTCTTGAGAATTTAGTCTTACGTGATGCATAATTTGCTTTTGTTCTTCATTCCCTGCGTTGCTCTGTGAAGTTAAAGCTTTTGAAAAGTTTCAAAGTTTCCATCCACTCTTTCACTAAAACTATTGATCTTTCTCTACTTGGACACAATTTTGTAGCTCAGAGAGTTGTCCTAGCTTTCCGAATAATTTTTTTTCTAAACTTTAAATAAATGATGAGTTATTTGACTGTCCGAGTAACTTCGCTTTTCAAAAAATTTCGGTCTCTATCTTTTATATATGAGCTTTGCAAAATTGATTAAGGTAAAAGGTAGAGGACAGTTGTTACTGCGGTATTCAGCCTTGAAAGAATTTCTTCCCAGTTTTTAGCCGCACGCGTTGCTCGGAACTTTCCGCTTTAATTCAAAGTGTGTCTCCATTTAAAAGCAACAACAATAATAATAATAATAATAATAATAACAATACAACAACTACATCCAAATTTATTAACTCGTCGGTCATTGAAAAAGATCTTTGTCTGATCCAATGTTTATGCATAAAAATATGTCACTGGTTGTAACTATGCCAGTGTAGAAATTCCTAGCAGAGGCGAAGCACCACTTTCCTAGTAGACTCTGGCTATCTTGAATTCACATAATTTCATAAAGGAGTATATTTGGCACCGCTAAAAAAATTGTATAGGTGTTTTTTTTTCTCGAAAATTAAATGATTTAGAAAATATTTTCTTAAAAATAATATCATGTATGACTCACAAAAATGTGGAATGAAAAAATATTGTTATCGTCAATGAAAATATGTAGACATATATCGGGGTCAAATTATAATTTTTTTTCATTGACCAATAACTTCCAAACGGAAAGTGTGATTACCTTGTAAAAAAGTATTTTTTTAACTCATTTATTTTTTATGAAATAAACGGGATTGAGTCATCTCTAAGCAACTAATTATCAAAATACCCACAATGGTTTCTAGGCCGGCATGGACATACATTAATGATCTAAGTTCCACAAATTGGAAATTACCTCAAAAGAGCCCAATCGCGACAAATTTACAGAACTGTCCTTAGATGTAATATTTCAGTCCATGAACCCGAAGAAAGATTCGAATGTCACAAATAACACTTGAGAAGCATAAATAAAAACATTCAATAGGGTTCATCCTAAAAAATTGCGAGCGTCTATATAAATATACAGACAAGTTCATGTTTTCCGGAACTTCCACACTAGATAATCCCCGTGATATGCACAACGTATAAAAACTCGACGTATAAAATTTTCCCATCAATATTAATGAAAATTATTAGATTTTCAGCCACCGAGCAGAACCATATTACAAAATACTCTTATTTTTCCATTATTTTCACAAATTTTCGGGAAATAGAAAAAGTTATGAAAATTCTCAAAAATTCCCAGAATGTGGAAACTTCCGTGCCCATGATGCAACCAGACATCGAGGAAAAGCTGCGCGAGCCACTTGAAGTTGGCACATGCGTCGAATGACCTAAATTTTAGATTTTTACAGATTCAGGCCAACTTGGAGACCTCATATATAGCTCCTTTGTCTGAATACCATTTCAGATGAATCAGGTGTGTACGACATCAATAGCCAAATCATTTTCAATTTATGATACTTTTGAAGCGAGAAAATCACCAGAAAACAATACTAATCACGCTCCAAATAAGGCTGCTCCGGGTTCGAGTCATGACCGGCGCACTTGACGCTTTCGACCCTGTTTCTCCCTAACCATGCAGTCAAATCACGCGAAATTAGTGACTTTTAAACCATAGTTCCACAATGGATCAAATTATAGGCACGGTTCTCTCAAGAGTCTGTCCAGGAAAATCTCCCTACCTCACCAAATTTCTGCTTCTCCAAGAATCCGGCATAATAGCCATAAAACTAAGAAATTTATGATGTCGGGATCTTACCCAACGAGTTTTCATGGTGTGTCTTTGACAACTATTGATCCAAACAATATCGGTTTCTCCTTTTTTTTGGCCTTTTTTTTCTGCTAAATGTGAAGTGAATAATTGAATATGCAAATGACTTTTACATATGGAAAATGGAAAAGTTTTAATCAAATCGAGTTTGAGTCACGGTTTGATTTACTTCCCACGAATAGTTAGTAATCTAAAATAAAAGGATAGATAGACAGATAAACCAATAAATACCATAGATAAGAGAACGGGGATCCGGAAGTAAAAAGACATTAGTGTAAGGATATAATAAATCCTAATTGAGTCATAAACCACAACCCAATCGGATTACGCATGCTGAACCATTAAGAATTATAAATTGATTAGCGGAAGCGTACCTGAATCCATAGCTTTAATCAACTTGTGAAGACGTGGCTTTAGTCTTCCAGATCTACGCGTTCTCCCTTGTGAGAATCCTTTTACTTCTGAGGGATCTCTCTTTCACTAGTGATGGGATACCAGAGAAAGCAAACGTTGTGTTCTGTGAGACGCGTGATCTAGGGACCATAACCGCCTTATATAGATAACTAGATAGTTATCTGTTTATTTATTTCTAATTTAGCCCATCATTAAAATAGAAATTACCGTACGTCCCTACACATTAAAGGCCACACCCTATTAGATACATTAATGCCCAAATATCTTATTAGATCACTTTCACGGGCAAAAATCCATATGACAGTCCGCAACACATAATTATTTCATATAAGCCCAATAATCTAACAATCTCCCACTTGGGCTATATGTAATACCTTATAATTATGTTCTACCAAAATAACCGTATGAGCTCAATTGTCTGTCATTACTATAATGCATCTATAACCAAACCAATCTAGTCCAATAATCATATCAACATCGGATCAAAGCGGTCTTCGTCACAATTATCGTGACTCGACCCATCAATGGTCACATACACTGATACAAAAACGACAAGATTATGATGTGGATGTGTAGTGTGGAAATTTCATGTAATGTGATCTTAACATGCCTATTTCCAACTGGTCCTCCTCAAACCTTAGTGAGATCAACTTTAATAAGAACAGAATATGGATGAATCAAAACTTTATTTCTGCAGAAAATAACCTTACAATATCCGTAAACTGAAATAACCGAAAAATATCTATATCAAAAGAAAAACATCTAAATGTACAAACTCCCACTAAAACTGAATATCCTCAACTGATATAACACCCATATGAGCAGTATGCTCATGAAACATCTTGGGTGGTATTCCCTTAGTAAGCGGATCCACAACCATGGAGTTTGTATCGATGTGCTCTATAGATAACTGTCCATTCTGAACTCTTTCTTTAACAACTAAGAACTTGATGTCTATATGCTTAGTCTTAGACGAGCTCTTGTTGTTATTGGAAAATTGAATTGCTGATTTATTGTCACAATATAACTTGAGTGGTCTTTCAATACCATCTATTATGCGCAGCCCTGTGACAAAATTTCGCAGCCACATTGCTTGATTGGATGCCTCATGACATGCTATATATTCTGCTTCCATAGTAGAATTGGTTGTAAGTGACTGTTTAGCACTTTTCCATGAGATGGCACCACCAACTAGCAAATAAATATAGCCCGACGTAGATTTCGAACTATCTAGGTATCCGGCCCAATCAGAGTCAGTATACCCAATGATCTCAAGCTGATCTGACCTTCGATATGTGAGCATGTAATCTTTTGTTCTCTGTAAGTACCGCAAGACCCGTTTAGCTGCTTTCTCATGGTCTTCTCCTGGATTACTCAAATATCTGCCCAACATTCCAGTAATGTACGCAATATCTAGACGTGTACAAACTTGAGCATACATTAGACTTCCTACTGCTGATGCATAAGGAATCTTTTGCATATGCCTTTTCTCAAATTCACTCTTCGGGCACTGTTTGAGACTAAATTTGTCTCCTTTAGATATAGGGATATCACCCGGTTTACAATCTTGCATGCCATACCTTTTAAGAACCTTTTCGATATAACTCTTTTGTGACAATCCAAGAATACCTCGAGAGTGATCTCGGTGTATCTGTATGCCTAATACAAAAGAGGCATCACCAAGATCCTTCATCTCAAAATTCTTAAACAAAAATCTCTTGGTTTCGTGCAAAATCCCTATATCGTTGCTGGCAAGCAAAATATCATCAACATATAAAACCAGAAAGATATACTTGCTCCCACAGAACTTGTGATATATACAATCATCAACTAGATTTACCTCAAAACCAAACGTGATAATAACTTGATGAAATTTGTAATACCATTGTCGAGATGCTTGCTTGAGCCCATAGATGGATTTCTTGAGTTTGCAGACCATCCTTTTTGGATCTCCCGACACAAAATTTTCTGGCTGCGCCATATAGATTGTCTCATCAATGTTACCATTGAGAAACACTGTCTTTACATCCATCTGACGTAACTCAAGATCAAAATGCGCCACCAGTGCCATTATAATTCTGAAAGAGTCTTTCGAAGAAACCGGAGATAAAGTCTCTTTATAATCGATGCCTTCTTTCTGTGTAAAGCCTTTTGCAACAAGACGAGCTTTGTACCTTTCCACATCGCCTTTTGAATCCCTTTTGGTCTTAAATATCCATTTGCAACCTATGGATTTCTTTCCTTCTGGCAATGGGATAAGGTCCCACACATCATTGTCCTTCATGGACTTCATCTCCTCATTCATGGCATCAATCCACTTTTGAGAGTTCGAACTTTTGATTGCTTGACAGAAGTTGATTGGATCGTCTTCCATCATCTCAGTGTCGACCTCAGGATCCTCATGTTCTTGGAGAAAAATGATGTAATTATCCGGCACCGCACTTCTCCTTTCTCTAGTGGACCTCCTTAATGGCATAGGTTCTTGAGGTGGTAGAGTTTGTTCTTCTGAAGTAGTTTCTTGAGGGGAAGGTTCTGTCACATTGTCCAAAACGGTTGTGTCATGTGCAAGATCAGGAATGAGATCTTGATCAATGCCAATGTCACTAATAGGATCAATGTTGATAGAAGCTGTGGGAATATTAACATATTCCTCTTCAAAACCAAAATCTTTAATTATATCTCCCCCCGCAAACTCGGCATCCTCAAAGAATCGGGTGATTCCTGACTCAAAAATCGACTTAGCTGTGGGATCATAAAATTTGTACCCCCTTGATCTTTTAGAGTATCCAATAAAATAACTACTCACCGTTCTTGAGTCCAGTTTCTTTTCATTAGGCTTATATGGCCTTGCATCAGCTGGACATCCCCAAATGTGTAAGTGTTTTAGACTAGGCTTTTTACCTGTCCAAAGTTCATAAGGGGTTTTGGTGGTAGCTTTAGTTGGGACTCTGTTAAGGATATATGCTGCAGTCTTAAGAGCCTCTCCCCAGAGTGATTCTGGTAAGGAAGAATGACAAATCATACTCCTAACCATATCTTTAAGCGTTCTGTTTCGTCTTTCAGCAACACCATTCATACTGGGCGAACCCGGCATAGTGTACTGTGGGACGATACCGCATTCATCTAGGAATTTAGCAAACGGTCCTGGACGTTGTTCACCTGAACCGTCATATCTACCATAGTATTCACCACCATGGTCGGATCTGACGCTTTTAATCCTTTTGCCGAGTTGATTTTCAACTCCAGCTTTATAAGATCTGAACACATCTAGTGACTCTGCTTTTTCTTTAATGAGATATATGTAGCCATATCTTGAAAAATCGTCTATGAACGTTATGAAATATCGTTGACCATTCCAAGCAACTGTAGGAAACGGCCCACAAATATTCGTATGTATCAGTTCCAAGACGTCTAAAGACCTGTTAGCTTCAAATCTCCTTTTATTGGTTTGTTTGCCTTTAATGCAATTAACACAGTTATCGAAATCTGTGTAATCTAAGGAATCCAGAATTCCGTCGGACACGAGTCTCTCTATTCTCCGTTTGGAGATATGACCTAATCTCTTGTGCCATAATGTAGCTGAATTCTCATCAGTTAATTTTCTCTTTACAGCTCGAGTACTTAAATGCAAGGATTCATTATATGAAGCAATTGTATCCAATAAATAAAGATTATCATAATTTGATAAAGAACCAGAACCAACCAATTTTGAATCATAAGACAAACTGAATTTTTCATTCGCAAATGAACAAGAATAACCTAATTTGTCCAAAACAGAAATAGAAACCAAATTCCGTCTAAAAGACGGTACAATAAAAGTCTCATCAAGATCCAAATATAATCCGGTCTTTAATAATAATCTAAATTTCCATATTGCTTCAACTTTGACTGTCTTGCCGTCGCCCACATAAATGTATCTTTCACCATCACTTGGCTTTCGGCAATTCAAGCAATCCTGCATAGACACACTGATGTGACTAGTTGCACCAGAATCTATCCACCATGTGTGTATAGGTACCGAAGTTAAATTAACCTCAGAACAAACCAAATTAAGAAGCATACCTTTCTTAGCACGCCATGCATGATAGTTAGTACATTACTTCTTCCTATGTCCTTCAGCTCCGCAGAAGAAACAACCAGTACCTTCCGGATTATCCGTCTTCTTTTGATGTTTCTTCTGAGGCGCTTTGTTTGCAGCTTCCTTATCCTTCTTCCTTTTGTATCCCTTATCCTTAGAGGTTGAGGCCAGGTGAGCAAATTCTGTCTTATCTTGCTTTAGCCTTTCTTCCTCTTGAACATAGTGTGATATGAGCTCATTCAGAGACCAAGTCTCTTTCTAACAGTTATAGCTCACCTTAAATTGATTAAACTGTGTTGGAAGAGATATCAAAACCAGATGCACTAGTAAGTCCTCTGAGAGGTCTAACTTAAGTGCTTTCAATTTAGAAGCAAGATAAGACATCTCCATGATGTACTCCCTGATATTGCCTTCCCCTTATAGCGCATCGAAATCAAACTTGTCAGAATCGTACCAATTTCAGCCTTTTCGTTCTTGACAAATCTTTTCTCAATGTCTGTAAGGAACTCCTTAGTTGTAGTGATTTTTTCAGACATTGTGCCCCTGAATGCTTCTGGAATGGCCTTTTTCATGATCATCATGCACATGCAATTTGATCTCTCCCACTTTTCCTTATCCCTCGTTTCATCAGAGGTACTCTTATCAGTGAGTGGTGGAGGAGAATCAATCCGTAACGCAAGGTCGAGATCCATGACTCCGAGAACTATCAGCAGGTTCTCTTGCTATGACTTGAAGTTGGTGCCATTAAGCATAGGAATGGAATTGATGTTGGCAGTAATATTAGCAGGAGCGGTAGCTAAATCCAGAAAAACAACAAATAAACAAAAAAAAAATATTATTTCCCCTTTTCCTTTTTTTTAATATTATTTTTCTTATTCCTTTTTTTTAAATATATATGTTAAAAGCCTCTCGGGCGCGTGCCATGCACGCGCCTGAGCCCCCTCACCCGCGGGTCCCCTACCTGGCGCGTGTAGTGCACGCTCCTGTCTCTTCCTTGAGGCGCGTGGATCCCACGCGCGAGCGTGGGCTCCACGCGCCTTCTTCCTCTCGCGCAACCCTTCGAAAAAACCCTAATTTTCTGGTTTTTTCTCCATTACCGCCACGCCTTCTCCGCCCGATCGAACACGGACAGCCCACTTTTGACCAAAAAATATTTATGGGTTTTAATAAGGACATAATTTCGACCACACAGGTCCTTGAATCAACAAAAACGGCCAAGAAATTGGCCCTAAATTAAGCAAAAGACAGAAAAATACAAACTTTA
This sequence comes from Melaleuca alternifolia, assembly GCA_019926035.1. Taxonomy (NCBI): domain Eukaryota; kingdom Viridiplantae; phylum Streptophyta; class Magnoliopsida; order Myrtales; family Myrtaceae; genus Melaleuca; species Melaleuca alternifolia. The sequence continues at coordinate 241,105 of JAGKPW010000238.1, forward strand.
ACAACCGCGAATTCCACCGCTCAATTAGCCTCCGACGAAAAACCCAATCACCGAATTAACTTAGGGCTATTGTTACCCATGGCGGTGTATTCGTGTGAGAGCAAAATCAGATCGTGGGTCACCGGAATTTGGCCAAAATCGGAGTTTTACTCCATGGCTAAAATTTGACCTAATTTACAAAACAGCTAAAAATACCCACGAAAAAATTCATAAAATAATCATCAAATTCCTAATGATCCAACATGAGGGCTCTGATACCACTTGTAAGAATATAATAAATCCTAATTGAGTCATAAATCACAACCCAATCGGATTACGCATGCTGAACCATTAAGAATTATAAATTGAATTGCGGAAGCGTACCTGAATCCATAGCTTTAATTGACTTGTGAAAACGTGGCTTTAGTCTTCCAGATCTACGCGTTCTCCCTTGTGAGAATCCTTTTACTTCTCAGGGATCTCTCTCTTTCACTAGTGATGGGATACCAGAGAAAGCAAACGTTGTGTTCTGTGAGACGCGTGATCTGGGGACCATAACCGCCTTATATAGATAACTAGATAGTTGATAGATATCTGTTTCTTTATTTCTAATTTAGCCCATCATCAAAATAGAAATTACCTTTACGTCACTACACATTAAAGGCCACACCCTATTAGATACATTAATGCCCAAATATCTTATTAGATCACTTTCACGGGCATAAATCCATATGACAGTCCGCAACACATAATTATTTCATATAAGCCCAATAATCTAACAATTAGTACACACGAGTGATCGAGTTTCCATTTATTTATTACTAGCTAAGAAAAAGGCATACGGAACACACACACGATTATACACACCTTCACTATGGTCACTTCCATGAAAGCAACTCCTCTACAGTTGCTCTTGTTGCAGATATAACTACTCGCAATCACACGGCCTTGATATCAACACGCTCGATGACAAGCCCTGCCCTCCAGCTTTTGAACGATGCCTCCATTAAAAAATCAATCTTGCCCACATTGTCCGCCGTCATGGTGAACCGTCCGACCTTCAGTTCGTACCATTGATCCTTTCTCGATTTTTCACCGGGCAACTTCACCTGCCCCTCTATGTTGCCATCTTTTGGGGTAATCAGTCTCAGGTTCACCTCCTTCCCCATCATATCGAGCAACTTATTTTCCTGCGGTTCCTCCATCCTAATCCGAAACGAGACTTCATAATCAAAACCCTCTGAAAGGTTCATTGTCCAAAACGATCCTCTAACGTCTAGCCATTTTGTCTTCTTCACCTTCGCACTTTCGACGCCATCACTGAAGTAATTTTATTTGAACATTGTTGATTAGAGAATAATTATCAAGTCTACTGCTAATATAATTTTTTTTTTACATATTCGCAGCTGGATAAATGACACGTAGATAAATTTGGTTACAAATGCGGAGAAAGTGATTTACATTGATAGTAGACTTGGTAAAAATCTTGAGTACGAGTATTTAGAGATCCGCACTAGACAAACTCTTTATGTCAACTGTAGTAGAAATCAAAAGTAAAAAAGAATATTAAAACATAAGTATATAACCCTTGACAGTTCGTTATTAATTAATTATTCTTAATTTGGCCAACTATACATAACTATAATATACATATATATGTGTGTATAAATTTATTTACCATTTACCAAATAGCATCTCTACTCTCTCCGTATTTTTCCCAACCACCTTAAAGCCCACCGCCTCTAGAAAACGATCGTACTCTCTCCTTATTTTTCATCCACTCAAAAAGGGAAAAAAAATCCAATGAAAAGCATAAAATATGAGACAAGCTCAAGTAGATTACAATTTGATAAAATCATAACTCGGTTAGGTTTGATCATTAAGTAAAAAGAATAAAAGCCAGAACTACAACTGCAATATTATGATGAACACAGAGAAGTAAACAGCCCAATCAAAGTTTGGAAAATTGAAATAGCTTTGATTTTCTAATCATTAAGTAAGTCAACTAGGTCATAATATCTGGTTTTTAGTTTATAGTGCACTTACTAACTTTGACAGCAACATTTGAAGATGAAACTAAACTTTTAGTCATTAGAAATATCTTGCGCTCTTAATTTAATTGGCTCCCCATGCCCTTATGAAGGCAAAAACGAACGATAATTTAGATACCAAGACCGAAGAACGATTCCTTCTTTCCTAAGGACATTCATTCAATTTTCCCTAGATGGTGGGGACCAATCGAAGAGTCACGAATTTACCTCTACCTTGAAAGTACATATAGAAACCAAAAGGGAGACTTCAAAACCATAGTTTATTTGGGTTTGAAATTGCCTAATCATATTATTTTGGGTTTGAATAAAAAAAATGGTTCAATGATTGGAGACTATAATAGGCATATTACTGGAGTATTTCGAGTCAACTATTCGATTTTTATGGTTAATTCTCAATTTATTCATAATATCAATTTATACGCAAACATAGAAGATTAGAACCGTACGTAGCATGGGTACAAACAGAAGTATACAAGTCAAAATCCATAGCTCAAATTTAGTCGACGAAATAACGTGGGCATTTAAGGTGTTAAAGTAGAACGAAAGTTTTACGCCGAGGAGGTGGCAAGAGACAATCCTAGCCATCTATCTATGTAGCACAAGAGGGTGAAACGTCAACAACATTATACCAAAAGAATAATTTTAAGAATTATCAATTATAAGATAGAATATTATGTATACTTCCATTAATACCCTGAAACAAATTTTCGTCTCTTGCTATGGTTTCCTTGTTTAGAGTTTCCCTCAATAATTCCCACAAAATGGCTTCCTCGATCTTCTTTATATTTATCTTTATCCGATGTCATTCATACATTACTAAAATATAAAAAATTTCATTTATATTTATCTTTATCCGATGTTATTCATACATTACTAAAATATAAAAATTTTCAATTAGAGCCGCAGCGTAAGGTAAGGTACAAAAAAAAAAGTTATATATCTTGTTCCAAGGATTCAAAAGTACCTTTCTTTTTGCCAATGCCAATATTATCATCACTGTTGGTGATGTTGAGTGCCCTGGCATAGATTGCAAAACAGTCTCAATCGTCCGCGTCAACCCAATACCTCTACTCCATATATCGTCTTGAAATTTGAGTAGAGAAACATCAACAAGTGCATGTGGAGGTCAGAGAAGAAGAAGGAACTTCATTAGCAAGTTACCATCGACCCAATGATTCTTCGAGGTATTGTAATATATATTTATGTATGCATGTGTATATGTAAGTATGCACGCGTTCATGCTTAACGACATTAGTGAAGCATCGTATTATTTTCTAGAGCAATGTGCAAAGCTAGTGAGAAAACGTTATTCACGTATAGACCTATCTCGTCCAGACGTATAAAATGTAAAGACATTATTAAACAAACATAAAGAGGAAGAGAAACCAATGCCATCGTGTTTGAAATGATTGACCACCATATCTCTTTGACACGTAGCTTCCTCTCTTTCATGAAAAATGAAGAAAAAGGGACACACATGCTCGTACGCGTACAAACGTTCGGATACGGACAAGAATTTGCGCGTTTTCTAACAGTGCTCTCAGAACACTTCGTGAAAATAGACATACACCTACATCACTCAACTCTACCAACATAAAAAGGGACAATTGCCATTTAAGTCCTAAACCTTTACCTACTTTGTCGATTTAGTCGTAAACCTTTTTTTATGCCAAATGAGTCCTAAACCTTTTGCAACTTTACCAATTAAGTCTTTTCGGTGGATTTTGGCCGGAAAATGCCTACGTGGCGATGACATGGCGCGACGGAGCTCACCGGCGATGACGTGGCGACCACGTGGCGATGACCTGACAGAAAAAAGATTTCTATTTTTTTTCTGTTCTTTTTTTTCAAAAAAAAAAAATACTTGCTTGCCGGCCACTTCAGCAGCTCGGCCCTCGCCGGCCTCGGGCGAGGGCCGGCGGTGGCTGGGGAGGGCGCCGCCGGCCCTTGCCCGAGGCTAGTGAGGGCCGGGCGAGGTTCGCCTCGCCCGGATCTGCAAGTTGCAGATCTGCGTTCATCTGCAACTTGTAGATCCGGGTGAGGCTCGCCCCGCCCAGATTTGGGCGAGGCGAACCTCGCCCGGCCCTCGCCGACCGGGGTGAGGGCCTGCCTGGGGCAAGCTCACCCGTGGCTAGCGTTGGCCCTCGCCAGCCGAGGCGACGGCCGGCCTAGGGCGAGCTCAAGGCCAGCTTGCCCCTGCAGCAGATCTGCAAGGGGGCGAGCTCCCTGCTCGCTTGCAGATCTGCAACCGGCGCTGGCCCTCGCCGGCCACGGGCGAGGGGGTGGCGGTGGCCTCCTCCGCCCTCCCCGCGGCCGGCGAGGGCGGGGCCCCCCTTTGGAGTGGCCAGCGGCATGTATTTTTTTTGGAAAAAAAAAGAACAGAAAAAAAATAGAAATCTTTTTTTTGTCCGGCCATCGCCACGTGGTCGCCACGTCATCGCCGGCGAGCTCCGTCGCGCCACGTCGTTGCCACGTAAGTATTTTCCGGCCAAAATTCACCGGAAGGACTTAATCGGCAAAGTTGCAAAAGGTTTAGGACTCATTTGGCATAAAAAAAAAGGTTTACGACTAAATCGGCAAAGTAGGTAAAGGTTTAGGACTTAAATGGCAATTGTCCCGACATAAAAATATATATCCGAGAGAGAGAGGCTTGCGTTCATCTTATCTTTGTAAACAACGCCTTTCAGAAGGTCACGGATCTTTGTTGCGTTGGATGGGTACTATATATACATATTGGATGGTATGCGCTCGTCAGGGATAGTTCCGTCTCTTTCCCCATTAATGCCGAGAAAGGAATAATTAACCCACTGTTCTTCCTCCCTTTCATTTTCTCTGCTTTTTTCCAAACCCCTCTTTCTTCCCAATTAAGGTTTCATGGGATTGATGATCTCTCCTCTATAAGATACTTCTTGTCTGTACTATCTTACCCATCCCCCTCTCTTGCCAAATGAGGACTTCTTAGCGGTAGAGGCTTCAAATGAGTATAGTAAGTACATTTGAGTTTATGTCATAAATGAGTACAGCCCAAATTTATATCGACCTATTTATATTCAAAATAATTTAGATCGTCCATGTCCAACCAAATTGGCATTCAACATAACCTACTATTTTTTTTCTCTGTTTTACTCTATAGCAAGTTTGAAATATGTTAGAAGCAAAGAGAAAACATACGGATGAATTTCCCTTATCCACCACGCTGAACCGCCTCAGCAAGCCGGCCACCGCCTGGAACAGTGGGCACGGCGAAGCCCCGTCCTAGCGAACCCCCACCTCCGCAGCCCTAAGCCAACGCTCCGTCCTCCACAGACCTCGCCCCTTTGGCCCTACGACTTTAAAAAAGACGATTCTCTTGGGTTGCCATTCAAGAACCTCGGAATTAGAATGGAGCAAAACAGAGGACCGAGGTATGAAGCCGCGTCCAGCGGTTTAGTCAATGATCGAAGTTTCTGCTATGTCAACAGCAGAAATCGTGGCCAGCAAGAGTGCCTGAGCGAGATCCGAGTATTTCAGACCTTCGCGGACCAGAGACAGAGTAGCGAAGAGCACTTCTGATATTCCTTCAATATAGCACCAGCAGCGACAACGAGCGGCGACGAGAGGTCAGGGGCCGCGACGAGAGGTCAGGGGCCGCGACGAGTGGCAACGAAAGCGTTCGGAATCGGGATCTGAAAGGAGTCTTCGACCGAGATCCAAACTTTTCAACGCTATCAGTCACGGTCAAAAGAAGAGAGCACCTACGGTGATGTCCGAGGGCTTGTGACTTTTTCCGCCGTCTTCATTGAGACGACGCGACTCTCGACAAGAAAGAGCGGAGAGAGAGAGAGAGAGAGAGAGAGAGAGAGAGAGAGAGAGAGAGACGAGAGTTTGTGCCCTAACGACTAGTGAGTTGGCAATTTAGCTTAAATTTGAAAATACATTAAAAATAGGCGTAAAATTTAAAGAGACCATATATAATCCATTGACAAAAAAAGCTGGGTCATATACTAAGGCATATTTTGACGAGTTTACTTAGCGATTTCAAAATACCAATCAAATATACTTATGCTTTTGACAAGTACACTTGTCCAATTTAATCTTGACTACTTTGCTAGAGGAATATTATGCGGAGAGCCACACACATGTTGCACGTCACCCTTTTTTTATTTTATTTTGATTCGAAGTGTCTGCTTTTTAAAAGTAAGAAACAAAGTTCCATATTCCAGAGTTGATGGCGGGAGAAGAGGGTCGCACAAGATAAGTACTAGACCATTGGAGTCAGTCACCACAAGTTATTTTAAATCTCTTGTGATCATTAGTTCTTCATGAGAAGATACGCAGAGAAGAATCCAAACCTCATCCTTAGAGGATTGACATGTTAATTCGATGTGGTCCTCATACAAAAAAGATTGATAATTGGAGTAGATAGAAAATGGCTCGAGACTCTAAGCGCAGTTAAGGGATATTCAATGCAAACGGTGAAATTGCTATATGCGGAGAAGAAAAACATGAACACTATTTGAAATTACATACTTAGTTGGGTCATCAGTGCTATCCGAAACCCACATTGTAAATGAAAGAGTTACTTTTGTTAATATGGGTATAGCTTATGAAGTCTTGTTAAATGCAGTTTGATCCTTCTTGTAGAGGTGATCGATAATGTGATATGATGTTTGCATGGCGAGAATGAATATTAGCTTTTCCATAGTGGGTGTACAACGCAATATAATGAATTTTGCTATCCAAACTACAACTTTAGGAGAAAGAAAGATTCCATTTCATTTAGAAAAGAAAGCATGTAAGTGATGCTGTGATTCGATGTCATTTGTCTATGCAAATGGTCTGGAATCAGCATTCAATGCTAGTTCAGTTTGTGAAGATATTTCTAGCTCTTTATTTTCAAGGAAAGTATGAAATAATAAAATCTTCTTCTTGTAGATTTGTTGTTTTCTTGAAAATTTTGTGTTCCATTTATAAAATTAAATGTTCTCATCATATGAGAAAATTTTTATGAAAATGTTGTTTTTAGAAGCAACTTTTAATGTAAAAAAAATGTTGTTTTCAATATGGTCTTTGTTTGATAATTGAATCGATTTACTTTACCAAACATCCATAAATACATGAGTAATTCATTCCATTTGTGTAACATAATAGGAACTAACATTTTCAGAAAAGATTTTCCTTTTGGGACTGAGAAGAAGGGGGAAATAAGAAGAAGGGAATCATAAGTTGCTTGTTTCTAATAGATTCAATCAATAGCTCAGAGAAGGAAGGAATCATTTCAAAAGTGTTATCTGGTGATGACTCGCCACATTCATGAAAAAGAAAGGATGAGGATTACATTTTGCCAACCAAAAGATCAGATTCTTTGATAGAGGAGTTGCAACAACGTTTTTATAACTTATGCTTCTTAGGTTGCCTGAAAATACAAAGCGGCAAAAAAGAAATTGTCTATTTACTATTAGCTCGCACTTTATATGAGCATGCATTGTCTATATGCATATTTTCAATAGTATTCCATGAATATGAGATGTCATGTAAGATAAAAAGATGCATTTGTTTAATGGTAAATTTTTTATAGAAAAAAATATCATACTTTTTGAAGGTGTAAGATTTATATGCGGCATTGCTTTGATATGAGCACAATTCGAGGAGCTTAATGGCTTAATCTCCAATAAGATAGCAGGATCATCGGCTCCTTTTCATGAACCAAATAGGCTTTGAAGGCTTAGTCTCTAATTGAATATGGTTGAGGTCTCGATGACCTGAAGATTTGGTGAGTTCTTGTCGACTTGTTGCTGGTGTCTTGATGACAAAACTTTCGATTGGGGTCGTGATGATCTAAATACGATAGATTTTTTTTTGCATTTTTGTAAGTTCTTTAATTATCACGACCTTCTTCGTAGCAAATCTGCAAAATCTAAAGTCTCCATCTGTTCTTTCCAAATTGAATCGAGAGCACTCCTCTTTATAGAATTGTTTCTCCAATATTTAATAAATATCCAATCCGTATATATATATATATATATATATATACATACATAAATTACTTTCTATAATTTATATCTTTTCCAAGTTTAGAATTAATAATCGGTACAACAGCGATATACATTCTTTTTATTCATTTTATAGCATTTGTATTCAATTATACATATGAAATATTGAATTGGGAGATTACAGAGTATGATTAAAAGTTCTTTCTCTAATTTTTTTGTACTGTCGAGTTCAAACCTCGTTAGAGATGAAATCTTCATGTACTTTGTTTCTATCTATCTTTTAGAATTTAAATTCGATAAGAAATATTAACTAACGACAACAGGTGACAAATAGTTAAGTTAAGAACCAATCGATCGATGGAGTGACAATGCAATCACAGGCTCAAAGTTACGTGCTGAGTGGCGAGTTCGAGAGAGAGCAGTCTCTCAACTTCTATCTGAATTATACAAGAAAGTTGGACAGAATGAACTCGAAGTGTCTCATGCGTTATTTTATTAACCTCCTTTTTTTTGTTACTTTCTCTATACTCGAACGTCGGACAATTTGCGCTTGATTTGCTTAGAAATTGCGTTAGGAAGTTTCACGGTGGTTTAATTGTCAATTTTAGGCCGCGTTTGTTTAGCAGAAATTTGACTTTTCTGGAGTTGTCTTTGAAGAATTTTCCAACAAAAATTACCATATTTTTTGGTAATTAGTTGAAATCTGAAAATGAATAACAAATTATTCTTCGTGTTTTGAAAATGGGAACTTGCTTTTTATATTCCTAAAAAGACATGCGCTACTCGGGCGCTAGAGACATGGGTACGGGCCCCAAGATGCCTGCTCTGCCTCTATGGACCTCCGCCCAAGTGCTAGGGAACCATACATGATCACCGACGTCTCAAGGACCAGCGTCGGTCTTGGGTCCACAGAAGCTAGCCAAGAGACTTAAGTGCATGTGCTCGTGCCTAGTTCCCTAATGCCCAAGCCCAGTCCACATATATCTAGCTTGAGTCTATAGAGGCCGTGGCTGGGACCCTAGTGCTTATGACCAGATCCCTAGCGTATGGACCCACGTCCGTCAAGGTAGGTGTCGACACTTGAATTTCGTAGATCATCTTAAATAATATTTTTGATAGCTTTACATCCCATTCTCGCGTCTTATTTGTGCAATTAGGATTTAGACACATCATAGATTTCAGATTGTAATTTTCACGTGGACATCAGAAGTCATTTGAGTGTTGAACTGGCCATTTGACCAAAAATTGAAAAAAAAAAATTGCTCGTTTATCTACTTTACATTCTATGATTCAATTTAACGTCTCATGCGATTTTGAATTAGAGACATCAACAGTTAGTAACCTTAGGCTCGTGGTTTCAATTGACAGAAAGTTTGGAAACCGAGCGACTGGATTTGAAAATTAACGTCCGGCTTTTACGATTTCGTCAGCTTACAACGCCTTCTCGGCATGACATCGCATGAATGAACGTCCGAATGGGCTCCGACCCAAGAGACTTGAGTTATATATCAAATCTGAATTGGGCTTGATTTGGGTAAACTATATTAGAGGTGAGTATGGTCTGGGTTGGGCCGATCTAGTGCTCAACTCTAGTATCAACCCACACAATGTCAGTCTTTAATTTTGGGACCGTGGACCAACTCGTCGAGTTTGATACCGAGAACCGGACCGACCCTAGAGTCAATCCAGGACTACTAAATTATTTACTACATACCCTCCAATTGGGAGACAGAGGGTGGTGAGCAGCGAGGCGGGGCGACGAGCAAGGCGCAAGGTCAACAAAGAGCGGCGAGGTGGGCGGCGATGACCAATAATAAATGGTAAGGATAGTTATGCATAGTTTGATCGGTGCATCTCGATTCTCAAGTAAGAAGCACACAGAAAAGAAACCGACACTAAAAATAGAATCAAGATAGATTAGAAATCGTAATTCAACAGAATACTGGTCAAAAAAGAGAAAAGATGTCAGCAGTACCAGTTTCCCAAATTGTAAGCTTCAATCTCTTGCCTCCAACATTAAAAGCATGATCTTAAAGTCCACACCTGGATTTTTCCCTCAAATAAGAAATTAGAGATTTTTTTCCTACTCCCATTGCCAAAATGAAGAGGGACACAATCATGCTAGATGTGCAAGACTTGGAATATGTTCAATCACATTCAACCAAGAGGATGCAAGTCAAAAGGGCAGATTTTATATACTATGTATGTGTCGGGTTAGTCCGGGTTGAACCAATCCAAAATCTCAGGATTAAGGATTAATCTGCACAGTATCAGGTTAGAGATTTCATGATCAAGAATTGACCCATTCGTCTTATAAACCCGACTAAGACCGGTCAGGTTGGGCTGATCCAAGGCCGGTCCAGGGTCAATCCATTGCTCACCCCTAAACTATACCTGGTTGGGTTGATCCTGGTCCCTTAATCAAATCCGACCCGGATTTCATTGCCTCTCTTCGTTCCTGCCTCAAACAATTGACGACCGACGCCTCAATTTAAGCTCTACGGCCCCTGTCAATTCCTCCAGTCATTCGAGAATTTTCTAAATAATTTCGAGGATCCCCAGATTCGTTCAACTCAGACAGGGGTAAAACAAACCAAACTGAGTTCATCACGGAACGAGGAAGCTTTTCTTGCGCCCCCACGTACGTCCGCATCATTAACCCCCATAACTGCGTCACATGGAGAGATTGCTTATTTGACGAGCGATTTCCGGTTTCCTTAGTCCTTTTCTAGTGACTGTCGCCGATGCCGACAGCGACTTCATCGTTGCACTGCCAGTCGTCTCTACATCTCTGCTCTGCGATGAGACCAAAGCACCCCGAGCCATGGTTAAAGCTCTACCAACGTCGGAATTTGTCGTATGCATTCCTAGCCCTTCCATTTGCCTATCCAACTACTGCTCGGGACGTGAAAGCTCGTCTCAACAGGGTAAGTCAGGGTTCTCTGTTTTTCGTAGTTCTGCATACGAAACGGGTGTCCACAGAAAGTGGCCCTTGTTTGTGAGAGAATCAGCTGTGAATAAGCTTCCACTGATTTTCTGAATCCTTTTTGTTGACGGAAGTAACGATTAAAGAGAATCTTTGTTTGCATCTGGCACGTAAGTTCTTTGACGAGAGTCATGCTACCTGTTCGGAAAAATGCTTGAACAGCAACAGATTGTACATCCGTAGGGAAGATGAGTTTAACATCCCTTTACTTCAATGCTAAATCTCATACCGTTAGATTATTAGATTTTTCAATGCTCACGCTTTCCTTTCAAGTTTGATCTGAGGCTTATAGTGCAGCAATACAATTAAAGCCGGGCTCGTTAAAGCCTTAGCATAATATGGCGCACTAGAATTAATTCACGTTGTTTTGTTGATTGAATGAAGGATATGAGAACCGTATGTCGTAGTCAGATTCGCAGTTCAGTGAGTCAAGGTGCTTAATGAATTGTACATGACCAAATCATAGAAAATGATCAACTAAAGAAATGATCCGGACAACCTAAGCTTCGATTTGATAGTTCTGGAATTGAACCTGCGCTTAAAATTTTGAATAGACGAGTTCAGTGTATTTACAGATTTTCTGTTCAGACTCTAGGACGATTTTCGTAGAAGAACATATTTGGAGAACAAATCTTGAAACTGCGAATTTTGTTCTTTTAGGGACAGAATCATGAAAAGTTTTCTGTTGCAATGAACTGAAGCACGCTTAATAAGCTGACGTCCATAGGCGTTTTGTTGAAATCGACCGTCATTTGGTGGACCTAAAATGCTAAGATTTGAATGGCCAGATCATAGGAAAGCAGAGAAGTCCGGAATCATGACTGGCCTAGCTTGATGTGCTTATTACATGAGATGTGCTGATTCTCATTCATTAATCCGGTTCGACGATTTTCAAGATCATGTGTGAACAAAATTTGATTTGCATTCGAATGCTCTTGATGGTTTTGGATTGCCGGCGGGCAGACTAAAAGGACTGACATGCAAATTGTAACCATCAAGTCGCTCAATTCACTGCCTTGAAGATTTTGCAAAAATGGAAATTGATCTTCACTTGATTTAATAACTCGTCCACATAGATCGGGAATAGAGGTGGATGAACTCTCGTGTTTGCAACCGTGAGTAGATGCCGATTAAAGGAAGCCAATTAGATTTAAGAATCTTTATCTCAGTTAGAATTGTTTAAAATTAGATTAGTCAATCTCGTGACCTACCTTATCTGTCCAGAGGCAAAAGACATAGGGATATTGCCTAAGAGACAGGTCTACGTCCCTCGGTTAGGCAGGGCTCTTCCAAGCCATTACCTTACTCGGCGTTGGAATATTAAATAATCAAATATGGAAATGAATTTTACATATTAAAATGACAAAAGCTTAAATTGAACTATGCTTGAATTTACAGCTTGACTCACTTCCCTGGAATGATCAGTACTTTAAGATAGAGAGATACATAAACAATATATATATATATATATATATATATATATATATATCATAGAAAAGAGGACGGAGTCCGGAAATAGAAATACAATAGTACACATGAGTGACTGAATTTTCATTTATTTCTTACTAGCTAAGAAAAGCACGCACGAAACTCACGTATGTGATTATACACATATGACTAAAGTAACTTCCATGAAGGCAATTTCTCCGTAATCGCTCCTATTACTGCGTATGTTACTGCTTCTGATCACACACCTCGATCTCAACGCCCTTGATGACGAGCCCTCCACTCCATTGTGAGAACAATTTCTCCATGGCAAATGTCATGGTGCCCACATTCCACCGCGTCGTGGTGAACCGCCCGACCTCTAGTGCGTGCCATTTACCCTCTCCCGATCCGACTTCGGGCAACTTCGCCTGCCTCTCTTGGTAGTTTTCATCAGGGAGCAGCAGTTTCAAGCTCACCTCCTGCCCTCCCATGTTGCTCGAGTTCGTCTCCTCCATACGTGTTATAAATGAGACTTTGTAACGACGACCCATCAAAAGTTCCATTGTCTCATATGATCCTCTAACTTCTAACCACTTTGTGTTCACCACTTTTTTCACTTGGGTGCCATCACTGAAATAGTTTTATTTGAACGATATTGATCAGGATGATTGTAAAGTCTGCTGTCAGTGTGTACATACATATATTTTTACACATTTATGTTGGATGTGTGCATGCAGATGAATTCGGTTACACAACTATCAATGTGGAGAAAGGGTTTTACATTGACAATGGACTTGATAAAAATCTTTACAAATATTAGACCAAACTCTATACATCATAGATAAGCAAAACCTAAAAGTAAAAACCATATTATATATAAATATAAATGTATATATTTTGCTCTTATCAATTAGTTACATGATTAAGTAGCTAAAATAATATTAAAAGAACTGAAGATTGAGATACCAAGACTGAAGAACGGTTGCTTCTTTGCTAGGGATACCCATACAATTTCCCCAAGATGGTGAGAATTAATCGAAGAGTTATGCACTTACCTCCACCTTGAAAGTACATGTAGACTCCAATTGGGAGCTTCGATATTATGATTTGTTTGTGCTTGAAATTGTCTAATCATATTATTTTGGGTTTGAACAAATTAATGATTAAATTATCTGGGACTACAATAGAAACATCACTTTAGAATTTCGAGTTTACTATACAATTTTTTTCGATGGTTAATTCTTGATTTACTCATGATATCAAAATATTTATGCTAACATAGAAGATCAGAACCGTGCATAGCCTGATTACAAATACTAGGATGCAAGTCAAAATCCATAACTTCAATTCAGTTGGCGAAATCATGTGGACATTTACTGTGTTCATGTATAACAAAAGCTCAATCTCGAGGAGTTGAAAAGAAATAACCCTAGCCATCTATATATGTAGCACGGGAGGGTGAAACATCAACAACATCATACCAACAGCATAATTCCGAGAACTATCAATTATAAGAGAGAAGAGAAAGATCAATATTATGTATACTTCCATTGATAGCCGATGACAAATTTCTGTTTCTTGATATGATTTCCCTCTTTAGACTTTCTCTAAAGAAATCTCGTAAATGTCTTTCTTTTATCGTTTTTATGTTCCCCTTTATCGGGGGTCATTCATACTTTACTAAAATATGTAATGTCATAATTACAGTCGTAGTATAAGTCGAGGTGCACTCTATGATAAAAGTACCTATCATTCTTCCGCTGCCAATTTGCAGGTTCAGTGATGATGAGATCCTTAACATTGATTTCGAAACGGTCCCGTCGCTTGTCATCCTGCTATAGACAACATTTTGAAATATGAGAAGAGAAACATTAATCAGCGCGTTGTGTAGTTCAAAGTAAAATGAGGAGAAACTTCATTAGCAAAGTCGTTATCTATCCGCTTATATTTTCGAGGGATCGATCTTTATATAAATCAATGGATATATATATATATATATATATATGCATGCGAGCTTAACATTATTACTGAAACACAATACTATTTTTTTAAAAGCAAAGTTCGAAACCAGTAAGAAATCGCCAATCATATACATATATATATTTATTTGTCGTCTGACGGACATGTAAAATAGAAAAAAATTAGTTTAAAATTAAGAGAAAGAGAAGTCAATGCCATCGAGTTTGAATTAATGGACGAATATAACTCTTTGGCATGTGGAATTACTCTCTTCCATAACAAATGAAGAATGAGGGACATGTACAGACGTTCAGTTACTGAGAAAGATTTGTGCGTCTTTCTGACTGTGCTCTCTGAACTTTTTGCTAAAATTGACTTTCACCTGCAGCACTCAACTATGAAGACATACAATGTATGTCCATGATCAGAGAGAGAGAGAGAGAGAGAGAGAGAGAGAGAGAGAGAAGGGCTTGCCACCTTGGTCCGTTTCCCAGGCTGCGCCATACTGGGGTTCACCTCTGGGAAGCGATCAAAAAAAGCTTTTGTCCACCAATTCGACATTTTGTGCTTCGGTAATATTTTATGCTGATCAATCCATTTAGAGAAAGGGCCTATATATACATTATATAGGATTTGCATCCGCTCATCGGGGTCAGTTCGGTCTTTTCCTTGTTTGTGACGGGAACAATTAACCATTCTTTCATCCCTTTCTTTTCTCTTCTTTTTCCAGCATCTCCTTTTTTTTTCTAAGGATATATTTATTTCGTAAAAAATAAATGATTTAAAAAATATTTCCCAAAAATGATCTCTTATATCACTTACAAGAAATATTGAACAAAAAAATATATGTATTGTCCGTGAAAATATTTAGGCATATATCGTAGTCCATAATGAAAACACGTGTCATTACTAATTATTTTAAGTAATACAAGTAATTGTCTTTAGGAAATACTTTTCGAATCAATCATTTTTTGTAAAACAAACAAAATTTAAGTTAAGATTTCATGGAATTGATGATCTATAACGCACGAATACTTCTTGGTTGTGCAAACCTCCCTCCCTCCCTAAATGATGATTCCTTTGCAGTTTCATGTATTGTCTACATACAAATTTTCCGGAAAGCTCACAGATAAGGAGCATCAGGGTCACGCATGTTCAAATTAACAACCTAATATGCCTACACTTATGACAAATACACTCATCTTGTCCGATATGATCTTCTCTACTTTCCTAGAGGAATATCGTGCCAAGAGCCACACACATGTTGGACATCATCCTTTTTATTTTTGGTATAGAGCATGTTTCCTTTTAAAAGTAAAGAATAAAGGTTTCAGATTCTACTCCATTTGGGGTCATTCACTACAAGTTATTCGAGATCTCTCGTGATCGTCAATTCACTGTGAGAACAATAATTAGAGGGAAAAGTATCCATATTGGATAGTTATGGTGAAACGAGATGATATACCTACCAAATCATTGAGGTTTGCATACGAAATAGATTGATTGATAATTGGAGCAAAGAGAGAATGGCTCGAGGCTTTAAGCTCATGTGAAGGAACATTCAACACAAAAGCTGAAATTGCTATTTGTGGAGAAGAAAAACATCTACATAAGACTCGTTGTAGTGGCAAATTTAATCGGTCGTTGGGGCTCTTGGCAAATTCACATTGTATATGAAAGAGTAACTTTTGCTAAGATCGGTGGAGCTTATTAAGTCTTGTTAAACGCATTTTTATCCTTCTAGGAAAGGACTCGATCACCGATGTGATGTTTGCATGCGAAAACGAATATGAGATTTTCCGCTTTCCATGTAAAGTGCAAAAGATTATGCTTCACCGTCCAAATTACAATTTAAGGATAAAGAAAGATTCTGATTCTTTTAGAAAAGAAAGCATGCACGGAACATTTTGATTTGATGCCACTTGTCTATGCAGATGGTGCGGAAGTAGCAGTCAAGACAATTCGTGCAAGTGTATATGAATTGAAAACATGAAAAAAAAATCTTGTGCTTTTAGATTTTTTACTTTTTTATAATGCCGTGTTTGACTCATAGAAATGAATGCTCTCGATATATGTGATAATATTGATAAAAATATTATTTTTAGAAGCAACTTATAATATATGAAACATATTTATTTGATAATTGAATTGATCTTCTCTACCACAAACATCCAAACAAGCCTGAGGATCCGATTCCATTAGTGCAGCAAAAAATTGAACCAATATAATTTTTTAGGAAAGTTTTTTTTTTCTTTTTGGGACTCAAAAAAGGTAAATAAAAGGAAATATAAGTTGCTTGTTCCTAATGAGGTTTGAATTAAGAATTGTCAAGAGAAAGAAGGAATTTTTTTAAAAGAGTCGTCTTATGATGGCTTATCACATACGTGTAATGGAAAGAATAAGAATCAAAGTTTGTCCACCGAAAGATGGATTCTTGATAGAGGAGTTACGACAAGGATTATGTGGAGCTCTCACAATAGACAACTAATGCTTTAAAGGTTGCCAGAAAATGCAAAGTGGAAACAAACAGCAATCATCTATTCTATGTGCATCTTCTTCTTTAAGATATCCTATGTACTATTTACAACGCGGATATGCATGCCCACGTTCATACTTTCGAATAGTTCGTTTTCCATTAGAAAGTGATGTTATGGAAAAGATGAGATTCATATGATGGCAGTATCTTATACTTTTGTGGAAAAATATCATACTTTTTGCAGGCGTAAGATTATATATAGTATTTCATTGGTATAACTGTAATTCGAGGGTCCTAAATGCTGCATCTCTAAAAAGATAGCAAGTGATCTTTCATTTTTTTTCGTGAATCAGATAAGGTCCTGAGGGCTTGGCCTCTAATGGAAGATAGTGGAGGTCTTGATGACCTCCATATTTGATGACCTGAATATTTGGTGAGGCCTTATTGACTGCTTGCTGCTCAGATCTTGATGAAGATAATTGGATTAAAGTAGTGATGACTTAAAGCCGATAGGCTTTTGTGCTTTTTGAAGATCTTTAATTCATGAAAACTTCTTAATAATAATCTACAAAATTTACAGTCTGCATCAACTCTTCCCAAAATGAATTGAGAGGCCTCCTATCTATAGAGAATTTTGACCAATACTTAATTTGATTTATAATATATATATATATATATCTCCAATCCATCTTGAACTTGACACGTGTAAATGTCAATCAAACAGTATCTTATCTCATGTTGAACTGTTCTGCTCATGAATATATATATCCTAATTTGCTTGGACAATTGCGCTTGCAAAAAAGAATTGTTAATCATGTAATATTTGTACAAGAAATTCGTAATTGGCTCATAGTTTCCGCTGTTTATGAGTACATTTAAAAAATTCCATTCAAAATAAGCCAATTAGTGAAGAGCATAATATAAATTACTTCCTATAATTTATATCTTTTCTTGGTTTAAAATAAATAATCGATATAATAATGACATACTATCTCATTATTCGTTTTCTAGCACTTATATTCAATTTTGTATAGGAAATATAAAAATTTGAAGATGATAGAATATGATTAAAAATCCTTTCTCTAGTTTGTCTATATTATCAAGTTCAATCCCAGTAAGAGATGAAATCTTCATGTATTTTGTTGTTTTAATCTATTTTTAAGAAATTTATATCCAATAACATATCTAAATTGATAATAATAGACGCTAAATTGTTAAGCTAAAAACCTAGTAGTCGATGGAGCCACATTCACAGGCTCAAGTTACATGCGACGTCATGAGGACGAGAGAGAACACTCTTTTAACTCTGGTTTTGTTTATGTATCAAAGATTGACCAAAATCAACTAGACATCTATCACTCCTTCCCTTATTAGCCTCCCATTTTTATGGCTACTCTCTATAGTTGAAGGTCAACCAATTTGCGTGTGGTTTGCTTAGACATTGCATTAGGAAGTTTGGCATCAGTTTAACTGTCAATTTTTGGCTTCGTTTATTTCATGAAAAATTTAAAATTTTTGGAAAATATTTTTTAATAAGTAATTTTTTAGGAAAATGATAATAATTTTTAGTATTTGCTTGAAATCTGTAAATAAATTGAAAAATGTTTTTCATCGTTTGGAAATGAAAACCTGATTTTATATACCTAAAAGACATGAACTACTCGCCGGTCCTCTGTAAATCTCTGTTCTGCGGGTAGACCAAAGCACCCCGAGCCACAGTTTAACCTCTACCAAGGTCGGTCTTTGTCGTATACAATCCTAGCCCTTCCATTTGCCTATCCAACTACTGCTCGGGAGCTGAAAGCTCGTCTCGACAAGGTAAGTCAGTGTACTCTGTTTTTCGTAATTCTGCATACGAAACGGGTGTCCACAGAACTTAGCCCTTGTTTGTGAGAGTTTCAGCTATGAATAGGCTTCTGCTGATGTTCCGGATCTTTGTTGCGGACGACAGTAATGATTGAAGTGAATTGCTGTTTGCATCTGGCAAGTTCTTTGACTGAGAGTCATGCTACCTGTTCGGAGAAATGCTTGAACAGCAACAGATTGTACATCCGTAGGGAAGACGAGTTTAACATCCATTTACTTCAATGCTAAATCTCTTACGCTTGGATTATTAGATTCTTCAATGCTCCAGCTTACCTTTCAAGTTTGATGTGAGGCTTACAGTGAAGCAATACAAACAGCCAGGCTCGTTAAAGCCTTAGCATAATCTGGCGCACTAGAATCGATTCACGTTGTTTTGTTGATTGAACGAAGGATATGAGAACCGTATGTCGTAGTCAGATTGGCAGTTCAGTGAGTCAAGGTGCTTCATGAATTATACATGACCAAATCATAGAAAATGATCAACTAAAGAAATGATCCTGACAACCTAAGCTTCGATTTGATAGGTCCGGAATTGAACCTGCACTTAACTTTTGAATAGACGAGTTCAGTGTATTTACAGATTTTCGGTTCAGGCTCTAGGACGATTTTCGTAGAAGAACCCATTTGGTGAACAAATTTTGAAACTGCGAATTTTGTTCTTTTAGGGACAGAATCATGAAAAGTTTTCTGTTGCAATGAATTGAAGAACGCTTAATAAGCTGACATCCATAGGCGTTTTGTTGAAATCAACCATCGTTTGGTGGACCTAAAATGCTAAGATTTGAATGGCCAGATCATAGGAAAGCAGAGAAGTTCGGAATCATGACTGGCCTAGCTTGATGTGCTTGTTACATGAGATGTGCTGATTCTCGTTCAGTAATCCAGTTCGACGATTTTCGAGATCATGTGTGTAAACAAAATTTGATTTGCATTCGAATGCTCTTGATGGTACGTGATTTCCGATGGGCAGACTAAAAAAAACGGTGATAGAAAGGCTTGGCAAGTAGAAGTTGAGCAACAGAGGAGCATGACATGGAAGACAAAAAAAGTTACTTACGATTTGAGACAATGGAGCTGAACAAATTTTCAGAACGCATCAAAATAGATTGATAAACTTAATTACCAGCTTACTCGGATTCTGAACAGGGGAGATACAATGGATTTGGGTGAGGAGTATAATGCTAGGGTTGAGTGCATTGGATGGCTTTGGCACCGGGAAGAATTATATTGGATTATTAGATCCAGAGTTAATTGGCTAAAGTGGGGTGGTAGAAATACTAAATTTTTTCATGCCACTACAATTCAAAGGAGACAAAGAAACAAGACCACCATGCTAAGACTTGAGGAGAATGTGTGGAGCCAAGACTCTCAAGTTATAAAATAGCATATTACAAGTTTTTACAACGAATTGTATGCATCAGTTGGGCTTCGACACTATCAGCCAGTCCTGGAACAATGTCCTAAGGTGGTTTCTAAGGAGATGAATGAAGTTTTAATGAGGCAAATTACCAGGGAGGAAGTCCAGCAAGCTGTATTTCAAATGGGGGCTGGTAAGGCCCTAGGACCAGATGGTTTGAGTGGTTTATTTTACCATAGTCAGTGGAAGTTTATTCAGGAGGATGCATTTCGAATGGTGGACTCCTTCTTTAATGAAGGAAGGTTTGATCCTGAATTAAACAAAACTCACATTACACTTATTCCTAAAGTAGTAAACCCAGATAATGCCACTGAATATCGGCCTATAAGCCTGTGTAACTTCAATTACAAAGTGATTGCAAAGGTTATGGTAAATAGACTCAAACCCTAGCTCCCACAAATTATCTCTTCAAAACAAAGTGCACTTGTAGGAGGCCGGCAAATACAAGACAATATCTTTATCGTTCAAGAAGTCTTACACCAATTAAGGGTTAAGAAGAGAAGGCGGAAATTTCAAGTTGTTTTAAAGCTAGATATGCAAAAAGCCTATGACATGGTTGAATGGGACTTCCTCTGTGATTGTATGGCAAAAATCAGTTTTTGCAATAGATGGGTGAGTATGGTCAGATTATGCATATCCTCAGTTAATTTTCAAGTCCTAGTTAATGGTGAACCAGAGGTATAAGACAAGGCGATCCACTCTCGCCTTATCTCTTCATCATAATGTCCAATGTTCTCTCTCACATGGTGAATAAAGCTGTACTTGATGAAAATTTGAAAGGAATCTAGTTAAACACCCACTGTCCTACCCTTTCCCATTTACTTTTTATTGATGATGCCATTTTCTTCTTGGATGGTCCGATTATGGAAGCTCAGAGTCTTGCAAACCTACTTAACTGCTACTGCTTTGCCTCTGATCAATCTATAAATCTTAATAAATCTAGAATTTTCTTTGGGAAGAGTTGTCCACAGGAGCTAAGATGTAATAAGATCCCTATATCTATTTGCAGAGTAATTGAGAAAAAAATTCAGATTTATGGTGGAAGAATAATGCTAGGCAGAGAGGTATTCATTGGAAGAATTGGGATAATTTAAAGAAGAGAAAAGAGAATGAAGGGATGGGGTTCAAAGACCTCGTTCAATTCAATAAGGCTATGCTGGGAAAACAAGCCTGGAAATTGAATCAAGCCCCATCTGCCTTATGGAGCAGAATTTTCAAAGGCTTGTACTTCCCTAATGGGACCTTTTGGAGTGCATCGAAGGGTGCTAGGCCATCCTGGGGCTGGCAAAGTATCCTTATAGGCCGAGAAGCTCTAGAACTCGATATGAAATGGGAGGTAGGGGATGGTAAAACTATCAAGTTAGAGAAGATCGCTGGCTTATGTCAGGGAAGATTGGGGGAGTGGCGAATAGACATGACCTTATGCTGGTAGCATGTATCATTGAACAAAATGCACACATATGGAATACTCAGCTTCTCAATAATCTCTTTCACAAGGATAACCTAGAGGAGATTAAAGCAACCCACCTCAGTCATATCCCTAGACTCGACAGACTAATATGGACTGGCCATGAATCGGGGAAATATAGTGTTATAAGTGAATATCATAGGCTCAGGGAAGTAAATACGCCAAACACAACAGTCCATGCATCATCCTCTTACCAAATTCCTAAACGTTTATGGTTGGAGATATGGAAATTACAGACCTATCCTAAAATCAGGCAATTCATGTGGAGTTTATGCAATGAAGGTCTTCCTACAAAAACCAATCTATTCAAGAGGCAAATTATACCTGAACCAACATGCTGTCTCTGTCACTAGTTCCCAAAATCTTCTGAGCATATCTTTGCGCTATGTACATGGACCAAGCAGATATGGTCAAATCCTAGTATTGGAATCAATGTTTCCCTAAGAACTATAACACGCACATATAGCTGGATTAGTGACTACATTCACTCTAGAACCTCGGCTGATCAAAAGGCGCGTTTTGCACATATATCGTGGCTTATATGGAAAGCTTGGAATGCTCTGCTGTTTCAAGGCCGAAAGATACAACAAACCCAGGTGATTAATGAAGCTTCTCTCTCCCAAAAGCTATATAGGAAATGGTTTTTAGAAAAAGATGCGAAAGGGAAGGACTTTACCTCTTATTCGAAGAGTTGGTCGCCGTGGACCTATGATCTGAAGCTCAACATCGACTACTCATGGCAAGAAGGGAGAACGACGAATTCGGTCGCCAAAATATACAGAGGAGCTGATGGGGTGTGTTTCGCCGAATTCGCTCAGCATGTCAGCGCCTAATCGGCATGTATGGGCGAAACCCTAGCTATCTTGAAAGGGCTGTTTTGGCTAAAGGACAGTCGAACTAATCTACAGAGAAGACTTAGGGCATGAAGTGAAGCTGATCTGTCCAATGTCTTATCTAGTGACTGCTTATTAGCGGTGGATTTCATCTTGAGCTAACGAGAGATTCCCCGGGCCTTAGCTCATTATGTGACGGACTGCAAATTGCTCTTGGCCCATATGACGAAAGTCTAGTTGATCTTCGAACCACGTCACATGAATCGGGCTGCAAATTGGCTAGCAAAAACCCACAATAATGGATCTCTCCCTAGTAATTGGGTTTCTCAACCCTTGCGAGACCTCTATCTTATCCTATGCTTAGATTTCAGTACTACTTCATCCACCATCTTAGTTTACTAATGAAGTATTTTCGACCAAAAAAAGACTAAAAAAAGGAACATGCAAATTGTAACCATCAAGTTGCTCAATTCATTGCCTTGCAGATTTTGCAAAAATGGAAATTGATCTTCACTTGGTTTAATAACTCGTCCACATAGATCGGGAAAAGAGGTGGATGAGATCTCGTGTTTGCAACCGTGAGTGGATGGCGATTAAAGGAAGCCAATTAGATTTAAGAATCTTTATCTCATTTGGGATTGTTTAAATTAGATTAGTCAATCTCGTGACCTACCTTATCTGTCCGGAGGGAAAAGACATAGGGATATTGCCTAAGAGACAGGTCTACATCCCTCGGTTAGGCAAGGCACTTGCAAGCCATTACCTTACTCGGCGTTGGAATATTAAATAATCAAATATGGAAATGGCTTTCACATATTAAAATGACAAAAGCTTAAATAGAACTATGCTTGAAATTACAGCTTGACTCACTTCCCTAGAACGATTAGTACTTTAAGATAGAGAGATACATAAACAATATATATCATAGATAAGAGGACGGAGTTCGGAAATAGAAATACAATAGTACACACGAGTGACCAACTTTTCATTTATATCTTACTAGGTAAGAAAAGCACGCATGAAACGCGCTCATGCGATTATACACATATGACTAAAGTAACTTCCATGAAGGCAATTTCTCCGGAATCGCTCCTATCATTGCATATATTACTGCTTCTGATCACACACCTCAATCTCAACGGCCTTGATGACGAGCCCTCCACTCCATTGTGAGAACAATTTCTCCATGGAAAATGTCATGGTGCCCACATTCTGGGGCGTCGTGGTGAACCGCCCGACCTCTAGTGCGTGCCATGTACCCCCTCCCGATCCGACTTCGGGCAACTTCGCCTGCCTCTCTTGGTAGTTTTCATCCGGGAGCAGCAGTTTCAAGCTCACCTCCTGCCCTCCCATGGTGCTCGAGTCCGTCTCCTCCATACACGTTAGAAATAAGACTTTGTAACGACGACCCATCAAAAGTTCCATCGTCTCAAACGATCCTCTAACTTCTAACCACTTTGTGCTCACCACTTTCGCCACTTGGGTGCTATCACTGAAGTAGTTTTATTTGAACGATATTGATCATGATGATTGTAAAGTCTGCTGTCAGTGTGTGCATACATATATTTTTACACATTTATGTTGGATGTGTGCATGCAGATGAATTCGGTTACACAACTATCAATGTGGAGAAAGTGTTTTACATTGACAATTGACTTGATTAATATTAGACCAAACTCTATATATCATTGATAAGCAAAACCCAAAAGTAAAAACCATATTATATACAAGCTTTTAATCTTATCAATTAGTTACATGATTAAGTAGCTAAACTAATATTTAAAAAAACTGAAGATTGAGATATCTAGACTGAAGAACGGTTGCTTCTTTGCTAGGGATGCTCATACAGTTCCCCCAAGATGGTGAGAATTAATCGAAGAGCTATGCATTTACCTCCACTTTGAAAGTACATGTAGACTCCAATTGGGAGCATCGATATTATAATTTTTTGTGCTTGAAATTATCTAATCATATTATTTTGGGTTTGAACAAATCAATGATTATATGATCTGGGACTACAATAGAAACAACACTTTAGTATTTCGAGTTTACTGTACAAATTTTTTCGATGGTTAATTCTCGATTTATTCGTGATATCGAAATATTAATGCTAACATAGAGGATCAGAACCGTGCATAGCCTGGTTACATATACTAATATACAAGTCAAAATTCATAACTTCAATTCAGTTGGCGAAATCACGTGGACATTTAATATGTTCATGTAAAACAAAAGCTCAATGTCGAGGAGTTGAAAAGAAATAACCCTAGCCATCTATCTATGTAGCACGGGAGGGTGAAACATCAACAACATCATACCGAAAGCATAATTCCGAGAACTATCAATTATAAGAGAGAAGAGAAAGATCAATATTATGTATACTTCCATTGATAGCTGCAGACAAATTTCTGTTTCTTGATATGATTTCCCTCTTTAGACTTTCCCTAAAGAAATCTCATAAATGTCTATTCCTTTTATCTTTTTTATGTTCCCCTTTATCTGAGGTCATTCAAATTTTATTAAAATATGATATATCATAATTAGAGTCGGGCGTAAGTTAAGATGCACTCTCAGATAAAAGTACCCGCCATTCTTCCACTGCCAATTTGTAAATTCAGTGATGATAAGATCCTTAGCATTGATTATGAAGTGGTCCCGTCGCTTGTCATCCTGCCATAGACAACATTTTGAAATGTGAGCAGAGAAACATCAATCAATGTGTTGTATAGTTAAAAGTAAAATGAGGAGAAACTTCATTAACAAAGTCGTGGTCAATGCACTTATATTTTCAAGAAACCGTACTTTATACAAATATGTGGATCACATTATAACTGAAACACAATACTATTTTCTAAAGTAAAGTTCGAAATCAGTGAGAAATCATCAATCATATATATATATATATATATATATATATATATTGTATTCTGACATGTAAAGTATAAGAAACTAGTTAATAATTAAGAGAAAGAGAAGCCGATACCACCAAGTTTGAATTAGTCGATGACTATATCTCTTTGGCATGTAAAATATGAATTACTGAAAATGAAGAACGAGGGACATGTACAGACGTTCAGTTACTGAAAATGATTTGTGCGTTTTTCTGACTGTGCTCTCTGAACTTTTCGCGAAAATGACTTTCAGCTACGGCTCTCAACTCTAATAACATACTATGTATGAGAGAGAGAGAGAGAGAGAGAGAGAGAGAGAGAGGCTTGCCTTCTTGGTGTGCTCCCAATGCTGCGCCATTTTGTTGTTCGGTATTATTTTATGTCGATCAATCCATTCAGAGAAAAAGCCTATATATATATAGAATGGCATATGCTCATCAGGATTAGTTCGGCCTTCCCCTTGTTTGTGACGGGAACAATTAACCCACCTTTCTTTCTTCCCTTTCCTTCCTCTTCTTTTTCCAGCACCTACTTTTTCTAAAGGTATATATATTTCATGAAAAATAAAAGATTTAAAATATATTTTTCAGAAATGATCTCTTATATCACTTAAAAAATGTTGAAAAAAAACTATTTTTATCGTCCATGGAAATGTTTAGGCATAAATTATAATTCATAATGAGAACACTTTCGAGTTAATCATTTTTCGCAAAATAAACGGAGCTTAAGTTAAGGATTCATGGAATCCATGATCTATAACGCATGAATACTTCTTGATTGTGCAAACCTCCCTCCCTCCCTCTCTCTCTCTCTCTTCCTAAACAAGGATTCCTTAGCAGCTTCATGTATTGTCCACATACAAGTCATCCGAAAAGCTCACAGATAAGGAGCGTCAGGGTCACGCATGTTCAAATTAACAATCTAATATACCTACGCTTATGACAAATACACTTATCTTGTCCGATTTGATTTTCTCTACTTTCCAAGAGGAATATCGTGCCAAGAGCCACACACATGTTGGACATCATCCTTTTTATTTTGATACAAAGCGTGCCTCCTTTTAAAAGTAAAGAATAAAGATTTCATATTCTAAAGCTACTGGTGGAAGAAGTAGGTCACATAAGATAAGTACTAAATTCTCCACTTTGGGCCATACTATAAGTTATTCGAACTCTCATGATCATCAATTTATTGTGAGAACAATAATTATTGGGAAAAGAATCCCAAATTGGATAGTTAGATGGTGAAATGAGACGATGTACCTGTTAAATCAATGAATGTTGCATACAAAAAAGATTGATTGATGATTGGAGCAAAGAGAAAATGGCTCGAGGCTCTAAGCTCATGTGAAGGAATATTCAATACAAAAGCTGAAATTGCTATTTGTGGAGAAGAAAAACATGTACATAAGACTCATTGTGGCTGCAAATTTACTCGGTCGTTGGTGCTCTTGGCAAATTCACATTGTATATGAAAGAGTTACTTTTGCTAAGACCGATGGAGCTTATCAAGTCTTGTTAAATGCATTTTTATCCTTCTAGTAGAGGACTTGATCACCGACGTGATGTTTGCATGCGAATATGCATATGAGATTTTCCGCTTTCGATGTACAGTGCAAAAGATTATGCTTCACCGTGCAAATTATAATTTGAGGATAAAGAAAGATTCTGATTCTTTTAGAAAAGAAAGCATGCGCGGAACGTTTTGATTTGATGCCATTTGTCCATGCAAATGGTGCGGAAGTAGCAGTCAAGGTCGGTTCAATTCGTGTAAGTATTTATGATTTTATTTTCATTGAAAACATGAGAAAAAAAATCTTGTGCTTCTAGATTTTTTACTTTTTGGTAATGCCGTGTTTGAATCATAGAAATGAATGCTCTCGATATATGTGATAATATTATGAAAATGTTGTTTTTAGAAGCATCTTTTAATATATATATATATATACATATAACATGTTTATTTGATAATTGATCTTTTTTACCACAAACATCCAAACATGCCTGAGGAACTAATTCTGTTAGAAGTAGTTTGCTATTAAGAAACTTACTTACCTCTTGCGAAATGATTTGCGGAATTACTCAGGAATCACGGTTGAATCACTAGCACAAGTAGAATCTCTTACTCAACGACGGTCCGAATATAATCATGAGGAAAATATTCTTATTTCACAACGTAAATACCGATTATTCTCTCAAAACATGAATGATGAAATGTCTAGGGAGGAGAACACTTCTCTATGTTCTGCAATTTTTTCATCAATTGAAGACGGAAGGAGTTATTGGAATATAGCTATTCCAACCTCTTCAAATGGTGCCTCTTCATTGCACCTCATCATGGGCGTACACACCTTTTCATGTGTGAACCGATAGAATACTACATCTCCCACTTGATAATCCTTTATCAAGTGTATTAGGCATCCAACATTCATTAACTTTAGAAAACAATTTATACTGGAAAATAAGTCGTGCAACCAGTGAGTACACCTGCATATGGGAGCTCAAGCTATGCACCTATTAAGAATAACATAGCAGCTACAACTCTAAAAATAATTATAATAATGTCTCACAGTGCCCCAAACATATTTTGTTACATCAGTCTAAGTATACCTATCCCCAAAAGACTATACTTGACTATCCTTAAAACACAATGTATTTACAATTATATCCGAGCTCCAACAAGCAATATAACTGGTCGACCGGTAAACACATGTTATAGATATAAAACAACAATAGTCTTACTTCGCACTCATGTCTCTCTCTATTTCAGAACAACTGCTTTCCTAGACATATCCCATAAAGCCATATTATTTTCATGACCGCCGAAAACATACTAAGGTAGCAACATTGATCTGTCATTTTGAGAACATAATCAGAAGTAACATGGGGCACAAAATTGAAGTAATTTATTTATTACTTCAAAGACTCACACGATGAGAAACTAGGGATAAAATTTAACTCATCTCCCTTATTGGTCGAATAAAGCACATGTAGTATGAATTACATGCTATAGTGGATTTCTCATTCTATGAGATCATATGTCATATATTAAACATATCCACTATACGGATCTTAGCCTAAACAAAGTCATATGCTTCTCACATTCATATGTTTAGCTCGAGTATTCTATCAGCTCGCTTTCTCTAGCGCCCAATTATATACTCGCATCCGGCTTTCATCAGGCATACATCATTGTGGGACTATCATGTTCGGTCTTGTCATATATTTATCTTAAACCTCATCTTGATCCCAATCAAGGCGACGTAAAATCAAAATACAATTATATTATGTACTACATTTGCTCTTTTAGCACATAGAGTACATATCGTCTCATCTCAACTCGTTTACTATGGCGCTTGAGGTGATTGCTCGTGTGAGTGAGCCAATCAGTGCTTGGCGACATACCTTTCAATAATATATGTGTGTGTGCTAGTCTCATGTTAATATTGTACTAATCAATAAAACATCAATTCATTGATAGCAATAAGCTAGTACAATCCATACATGTACATAAGATAATGATCCCAAATCATATTACATTTTATATTCTACGCAACCCCAAAGACATTCTGTGAGTCAAAAACATGTCTCTAGAAATAGCCTTAGTGAATGGATCAGCAACCATCCTATTTGTAGGAATATACTGTAGGATCATTTCCTTTTGCTCTATTATATCTTTGATGAAGTTATTCTTTATGTCAATGTGCTTCGTCCTACCATGATATTTAGGATCTTTCATATAGCCAATGGCCGCTTGTCTATCACAATAAATTGTCATCGGTCTTGAAGCGTTAGTGACAACGGCTAAATTTTCCAAGAATCTTATAAAAATTTAAATATTTACAGTTCTCCCTATTACAAAGATGTCCTTGTCATAATGATGAATTGGTAGTCTCGGTGGGATCGGCGGAGTTGGCAATCTCGGCGGTGGGGGCCGTGGAGTCAGAGCCGGAGTAGCCGCACCGGTGGATGAGGGTCCCGGCAATAGCGGTGGCAATCCACTAGCAACAATGACGGCGATGAGGGTGGCGGAGGGGTGGCGGAGGTGACAAGGATGAGGAGGAGGCGGCTGCGGCTGCGGCGATTCCACTTGCGGAAGGCTCATTCCTCCGTCTCGACCACCCTGCCAAAGCTTAGTTCCGTAGACTGCATTCTTCACCGGTTCAAGCTCTAGTGCTGGAGAAAAGAGACGGGTGAGTGTGTTAGGGAGAGACGGAGAAAACCGCTTATGTTAGAAATCTAAGGGCGATGCCTCAGTCAAAATCAGCATGGGTACTATCCAGAAGCCACTCGGTCAAACCCGGAATCAGTCGAAACAGTGTTGTAAATTAATGCGAAAAACTAACCAAGATCTTGCAATTTACGTCAACACGAAATCGCTAGAGAAGTAAATGAGAAATAATAAGGACACTAGAAATTTACATGGTTCGGTCCAAGTATCGGTACCTACGTCCACGGGGAGAGCCAGCAACAAAATTCACTATAATCGAAGAATCGGATTTACAATCACTCAATACGCTCATGTTTCCCGCACCTAGATTATACCCAATCCCAAGTGTTTACAATAAAACATCTCAATTGGATAAACACATAAAACACATGAAGCACAAATCTCTTGAAGCTCCTCCTCTCCTTCGAGCAGCTTTTGGTCTCGGAGAAAAGCTGCCCCTTTTTCGCTTTTGTGCGTGTGCGGCTTCCTCTCAAGCAAATAGGTCAGAATCTTTTCTTTTATATTTATACTCTAGGGCCCCACATACAATATAAGACCACGCAAAGAAGTGTAGAAGCAGGACACTTCTTTTCTTACTTTCTTCATGCATGGGCCCCACATATCTTTTAGAGAAAAGATATATGCAGCTTCTTTGACTTGTTGACTTTCCTTGTTTTTTTTTTCTCTCTACGTTGGCTACTGTGTTTCAGCCAAATAAAGGATTCCGATGCACCTATATTCTGTAGAATATATAACACCAAGGAAACTGTGGACAGGGAAACTTCCTTCAATTTTGTTTCCTCTTTTGTGCAATATTCCTAATTTAAACTCGAGACATAATTTAACAATTCTCCACGTTGGCTCGATGTTTGAAGCCAAATCATAGTGCTCATTATCCATGCTGCTCTCCCAACGCCCCGAAGGGCGATCACTCTCCACAGACGCCAATAGTGCTCAAGCATAGCTTGAGCTTCGCCAAAGGAACAGGCTTAGTCATCATGTCCACCGGGTTCTCTGCTGTAGCAATCTTTTTCATAACAATCTTACCCTTTGCTAAGACATCTCGGATGAAGTGGTACCTGATACCGATATGCTTCGTTCGCTCATGATAAACCGGATTATTCGCCAAAAATATCGCACTTGGTTATCACAATGTATATCAACACTTTTCTCATCTAACCCAAAGTACAAAAGCAAACTTCGTAACCATATCGCCTCTTTTACTACAAATGTCAGTGCCATGTACTCTGCCTCACTCGACGACAAAGCAACGTCGTCCTGTAGAGACGCCTTCCAACTAACTGCACCACCTGCAAGTGTAAACAAATACCCTGCTAAAGACCTGTACTCATCCAAGTCACCTGCATGATCAGAATCCACATAACCTGTGGTATTACTGCCATTATTGTTTCTCCAGTATACAATACCAACGTCTGACGTCCCCTTCAAGTATTTGAGGATCCATTTCACAGCTTCCCAATGAGCTTTACCAAGACGCTTCATGTAGCGACTAACCATGCTCTGTGAAATATCAGGCCTAGTGCATACCATAACATACATAATACTATCAATGGCAATAAGGAGCACGAGACATATGCTCCTCCTCCTCCTCAGTTTGCGGTGATAATTTATTTGAAAGTTTAAAGTGCTTCGCTAAAGGTGTACTTACAGATTTTGCTGACTGCATATTAAAACGTGCCATGATCTTCTCAATATATTTCTTTTGAGATAGGCGTAGTAATCCTGCATTCCTGTCACGCAAAATCTCCATACCTAATATTTTCTTTGCAGCACCTAAATCTTTCATCTCAAATTCAGCACTCAATTGCCTTTTCAGCACATCAATATCAGACATACTCTTAGCTCCTATCAACATGTCATCCACATATAACAGCAGATATATCAAAGACCCGTCATCCAATCTCCTAAAATAAACATAGCTATCCATCTGACTCTTCGAATAATCTTGACTAGCCATGAAAGCATCAAAACGTTTATATCACTACCTAAGAGACTGTTTCAAACCATACAAAGATTTCTTTAACAAGCAAACGTGATCTTCCTTACCCGGAATAGCAAATCCCTCTGATTGCCTCATGTAAATCTGCTCCTCCAACTCACCGTGAAGAAACGCCATTTTCACATCAAGCTGCTCCAGCTCAAGATCCTGTGCAGCAACTAAGGCAAGCAAAACATGAATAGAAGTATGTCTTACCACATGAGAGAACACCTCATTGTAGTCGATGCCCTCACGCTGTGTATATCCTTTCGCCACAAGTCTCGCCTTATATCTCGTTGCCTCGACTCCGGGAATGCCTTCTTTCCGTTTGTAGACCCATTTACTTCCAACAATCTTCTGGCTCTTGGGTACTTTAACTAGTTCCCATGTCTGATTCCGATGGAGTGATTCCATCTCTTCACTCATAGCCTCTAGCCACTGCGATGACTTAGAACTAGCCATCGCCTCAGAGTAAGAAGATGGCTCATATGTCTCCACCTCGTCACCTACAATTAAAGCATAAGCAATATCTTTATATCCATAACGTACTGGTGGTTTAATTTTCCTTCGCTGTCTTCCCTTGGCTATACTATGATGCGGCTTTACTGGTAGTTAAATATCACCGACTTCAGGAACTACGGCCTCATCTACAGTCTCAACTTCTGTCACCTCTGAGCTCTCTGGAGTCTCCACTTGAAACTCCACCTTACTACTGACATCATGATCTGTCTGCTCTGCTGGTAGTGTCTCGGGACTCCTCTTTCGAAGCATTGCAGTCTCGTCGAATATCACATCTCTGCTGATTATAAACCCGGGTGATCTGGGATTAGTGCACCATAGTCGGTAGCCTTTCACCCCTTGTGCATAACCCAGAAATATGCACTTCTTTGACCTCGGCTCAAGCTTACCATCACTCGCATGAGCATACGCAGGACATCCGAATATACGTAATTCGGAATAATCAACAGGTTTCCCCGTCCATACTTCCTCTAGAGTCTTCCACTCGATAGCAGATGATGGAGATCTATTTATCAGGTAACAAGCCAAGTTCACTGATTCGGCCCAAAATTCCTTACCAATTCCAGCATGCGAAAGCATGCTCCGAGCCCGCTCAAGTAGAGCTCTGTTCTTCCGTTTTGCCATGCCATTCTGCTGTGGTGTCCCAGGTACTGTGCGGTGTCTTACAATACCTTCTCTCTCGCAGAACTCGGTAAAATCTTTACCATAGAACTTCATGCCATTATCGGTCCTCAAGCACTTGATCTGTTTATCTGACTGCTTCTCAATCAATGCCTTAAATTTCTTAAACCAAGCAAACACATTGTATTTGTGCTTTAGAAAGTAAACCCATACTTTCCTGGAATAGTCGTCGATAAAAGTCAGCATATAATGGGTACCTCCTTTCGAAGGAACCGGAGACAGGCCCCAGACGTATGAATGAATATATTCCACCGGCTGCTTTGTCGAATGAATACCTGTAGTAAACTTAATCCTGCGTTGCTTCCCAAAGATGCAGTGCTCACATAAGTCTAACTTACTTGTCTTCTGACCCTTTAGCAAACCTCTATCACTCAACATCGTCATACCTGCCTCACTCATGTGCCCTAAACGCATATGCCATAATTGAGTCAAGTCAGAATCTGACTCACCTGATGAAACTGCAGCAGCTCCTGTCACGGTTTTTCCCAGTAGATGATAGAGAGAATTCTCCTTCTTCCCTTTCATCACTGTCATGGCACCTCGAGAGATCTTCAACACTTCACCTTCAGCGGTGTATTTACACCCGATATCATCGAGTGTCCCTAGAGAAATAAGGTTCTTCTTGAGCTCCGATACATGCCTGACATCTGTTAATGTACGAACTACCCCATCATGCATCTGAATACGAAGTGTCCTTATCCCCACAACCTTACAGGCTGCGTTATTCCCCAAAAGAACTCTACCACCATCTGCAGTCTGGTAAGTAGTAAACCAGTTCTTATGAGGCGTCATATGATAAGAACACCCGAAATCTAGCACCCATTCGTCTCTTGATGAAGTAGTAGTCACACATAAAACAGCTTCTGCATCAGTATTGCTCCCATCGGCAACGTTTGCCACACTGCTTGTGGCATTCTGCCTATGAACTTTATTCCTCCGCTTTGGACAGTCTCTCTTGATGTGCCCCTCTTCGTGACATTCAAAGCACTTTACGCGTCCCTTGGACTATCTAAGGCGTGATTTTGATCTGCTTTTACTTCTGCTGCCATTGGACCCCCGATATTGCTCTCTACCCCGAATCACTAGTCCTCGCGCTACATCTTGCGCTAGATTATCATCTCGCAACTTTCTCTGCCACTCTTTAGAAAATAAGGCGGACTTTACCTCTTCTGAGGTAATCATAGTACGCCCCTGCAACAGTGAATCGGTAAAGTGCTCCCATGACTATGGTAAAGAAGCTAGCAACATCATGCCCTGCTCTTCATCATCAAGTGTCTTATCGACGTTCTTCAAGTCCATCATGAGTTTATTAAATTCATCTAAGTGGGTTCTGATAGACGTACATTTAGTATATCTGAACTGGAACATCCTCTTCAGCATGTATAAGCGATTGTTCAAACCCTTCGTTATATAGATCGTCTGAAGCTTTGCCCACAACGTTGCGGCATCCTTCTCTTGGCCTACCTCTATTAACACTTCATCCAATAAATTCAACAGGATTTGACTCCTCGCTTTCCTCATCAACACATCCTTATCAGAATCTTTCATTGTATCGGCAATTTATCTTAATAATGCCTCAATCTTGAGGCTCCACAACCCAAAGTTGTTCCTCCCGTTAAACTTCTCAATTTCAGCTTTTACTCCAGACATAATTGCAATCACAAGATATCCAGATAATAATCAAACAAGTAACAAAGCTCCAAATCACAATCCAGAATATCTAATCCAAGCTCTGATACCAATTGTTGTAAATTAATGCAAAAAACTAACTAGGATCTTACAATTTACGTCAACGCGAAATTGCCAGAGAAGTAAACGAGAAATAATAAGGACATCAGAAATTTACACGGTTCAGTCCTAGTATCGCTACCTACGTCCACGGGGAGAGCCAGCAACAAAATCCACTATAATCGGAGAATCAGATTTACAATCACTCAATACGCTCGTGTTTCCAGCACCTAGATTATATCCAATCCTAAGTGTTTACAATAAAACAACTCAATTGGATAAACACATAAAACACATGAAGCACAAATCTCTTGAAGCTCCTCCTCTCCTTCGAGCGGCTTTTGGTCTCAGAGAAAAGCTGTCCCTTTTTCGCTTCTGTGCGTGTGCGGCTTCCTCTCAAGCAAATAGGTCAGAATCCTTTCTTTTATATTTATACTCCTGGGCCCACATACAATATAAGACCACGCAAAGAAGTGTAGCAGCAGGACACTTCTTTTCTTGCTTTCTTCATGCATGGGCCCCACATATCTTTTAGAGAAAAGATATATGCAGCTTTTTTTACTTGTTGACTTTCCTTGTTTTTTTTTTCTCTCTACGTTGGCTACTGTGTTTTGGCCAAATAAAGGATTCCAATGCACCTATATTCTGTAGAATATATAACACCAAGGAAACTGTGGACAGGGAAACTTTCTTTAATTTTGGTTAGAATCTTAATTTAAACTCGAGACATAATTTAACAAACAGGGTGAATTAGGGGTCCGGCCTTACTTGGTTAGATATGGGTTGAAGACGCGGATGCTTGAGGGACGCCGGGAAGCTGTCACGAATGGAATTGCACGCCGCAGCGGAGCTCCGGTTGGGAGCGAGTGGCTTCGGCTTCCCCATGGTGGAAAGCAAAGAGCAAAGGTTAATAGGGGCAGCGACCACGATCGCTGGATGAGGATCCGGTCGCAACCGTGGCAAAACATAATTATGTGTCCATGAGGCATTTTTAGTTATCTGAATGCCACATACAATAAAGTACTTGGTGATGATCATTAGAATAAGTGATTTCTTATTTGCTGAACTTTTGTTGCTAAGTCAAGCATTGATGTCTATGTAAATTGCAAGTGAAGTTCGTTTCTAGGTACTTTTATATTGTAGCTAACACAAAAAAGTACTGTAAGTCTCGGTGATTCCAGTGTGAAAAATGGATAAAAAAGACTGAATTCAAAGGATTCAAGATATAAAATGTGCTTTGGGGAACAATCTATAAATCATCAAAGGGAAGGGTAAAAGGTGGTGATTTAGCATGGATATCGAAACGTATCATTTAGTTTTCATAAACATGATGTAGGATAAATATGGATTTCATTAAACAAATTGAAACTAGAAAATGAATTTGGCCAAAATTAGATTACAATACTAGTAAGAGTAATATTTCGCTTAACAAATTTTTCATGGAAAATTTCAAAACATGCAGATTTTTTTTTTTTAGAACTTCTACCAAGTGAGTATTAAGGTTTTACGAAAAGTACAAAAGAAAAATCCAAAACCTATTATGATAGTGCTAATTCAATCATAAACATTTCAATCATGTTGATTTAGTTCTCAACATTTGTCACATTTTGCCACTGGAGTCCATCCGATCAAATTTGGCAAAAAATTGCTAACGTGAATAGAAACGCAATGGCTAGCACTAACGAGGTTCTTTAATTTTTTAATTTTTTAATTATTTGTTTTCTCTTTTCTTTTCTTTCTTGTTTTCTTTTCATTTTTCCCGACGAGGGTAGACAGCCACTAGACTAGGGCCAACAAGCCTTGGCGAGGTGCTAGCAAGGGTCGTGGCCCTTTGCCCAAAGCTAATAGGGCCTATCACACCCTTGCTTGCAGCCAATGAAAGCCTCATGCAAATCTGCCTAACCCCGATATTGCTAGCGAGGGCCATGACCCTCATTGGCCAAAATGAAAAAATATATATAATTATAATTATTTTCTATTTAAAAAAATTCAAAAAAATTCCACATCAGCACTAATTATGCAACACAAAATGCCTAACATCTATGTCAATTATTTCCGGCTTAATTGGTAAGAATGACTCAATTGAAAGCATTAAAAGTATATTAGCACCATTTCAATTGGATTGTAAATGGCCATTGCATTAAAATTTAGTAATATTAAAAATTAACAAGGAACCATAACCTACCTTAAAAAATATAAGTATAGATGGAAAAGTTGCTGCGTAATATTGTGGAGAGAGAGAGAGAGAGAGAGAGAGAGAGAGAGAGAGAGAGAGAGAGAGAGAGAGAGAGACCAAAGAAAATCGAATGATATGAAATTTGAATGTGAGAATTGCTATCCACCTTAAGGAATAAAGAGTTACATTTTTAATTTTCCATGAATTTGGTCGGGGTTCATATTTTGACTTTTATATACTATGAAACACTTATAAACTTTCGTTAAGTATTCAAATGATATGATGTAGAATCATGCACGACGAGCTTCTCCTTATTTTAAGAAACATAAGATAAATTTTTATGTACTTTTTCAGACAAAGTCATAACTAGAGGTGACGAATAGGCAAAAAACCGCCTCTAATTTATGGTAGGTTATAAGTTACTCTTTTTCAATCTCGGTCTTGCATATAGATACATGCTCGCTTCCACAAAGTTAAAGAGTGTACAAACTGGGTTGAAAATGAATTAAGCAAATCACAATATGCACAGTTACATAACACTTTGAACGACGACTGATACACAGTCGTCTTATTTCCTGACTCGTTGTACAACAAATATTGGAATGAACGCCCTCACCATCTCAAGGTGGTGAGCTTGGCTTATTCATTTTACTCAGGGAACAGTACGTGAATCAAAGGACGCATTCCACCTGGAAGTTCTAGCTCACGGTCAGTTTATCAATGCATCGTGCTTCGGAACTTTCCATCGGCTCCGCCATGCCGAGATGCGCCATTAGAAGCCAGACATGGATGAGGAGCTCTCCTCCTCTGCTCAGGCTCTCGGAGTGCATGTAACCTTTGCTTTGCCAAGCCGCGCGCATCAGAAAGTTCGCCCAGACCTTGCCGATCAAGATCCATTTCTCGCGGAAGTCGATGTCATTCAACTGGGACGCGAGAGAGCATGCGTCAAACAGCACCGACCTGCTTTTGCCACCGCTTATTTTCTTGAACGGCACCTGAGTTCCCACTTGGAGCAGAAGATGGCTGGCTTGGCAGAGAAGGCGCGACTCTGTCGACTTGTGCTCCTTTTTGCAGTTTTGAGTGCAGGAGGGGACTTTTTTTGCCTCTTCTGCGAATAACTTTTGCGCCCACTTCTTCACAACCGATGAGATGGTGCTGGCTTCTTTCTTTGACAACACCGCTAGCTTGTCCTCGAAGAACTTGCGAGCATCGCGGAAGTATCTTCATATCGGAGCAACCCTCTCCCTGTTGGCAACATTGAAGGATGGAGTATCAGAAGATAGAGCATGTACCGAGAGACCAACTTACTCATCTTGAAGTTCAAGACGTCTTCCCGGACATCGCGGTCCTTGTAGTGGCAGAGCTCAGTGGCAATGTGCCAGATGAGGATGCTCTGGTCGAACTCCAGATCTTTTACACTCCAGCTCAATTGATCAAGATTTGACCTCTTCAGTATTTTGCTAGCCTCCAGCCTAAGACTCGATAACCCGGTCTTCAATCTATTGTTCCGTTCCAATTTTTTGACCGTATCCTTTATGTGAGGGAAGATCCACTCTGCGATGTTGATCTTGAACTCTTTGTAATGGATGTAGATGCTCTTCACCAACATCTCGTCCATCTTGGCGAGCCTTGGATACTTGCCGAAGATCCAGTTTCTTTTCCTGACAGAAAATCCCAAGACGCTGAACTGGGCTACGGAAGACCCTTGAACGCAACGTAGTATCCAGTTTCTTGAACGCAACGTGATCCACTTCTTCACGAAGGAACATGTCGAATGTAAATGATGCGAAGTGAAACGGCGCCTCTTGGTAAACAGTCACCAAAACCGAAGAGTCACTATTGCCTTTCGGAAATAAAAAATAAGCTGAAGGAATAATATAATAAAAATATAATATTTTATTCGGACCCGGCCCGGCCCGGCCGGACGGGCGGGCGGCGCGCGCGCGTGTGGTGGTCATCGGCGGCAAGAGTAGGTCCTCTCTCTTCTACAAAAGTGGGGTACCCCTTGGGGCCCAACCTCACTTAGAAGGCTCCCACTAATATACCCTTACTTTCTCCCACATTTGAACTATGTGGGATTCCTTTCCACACTTCTCATTCACAAAAGGACAAAATAGGGAACTAAGTCCCAACAGCCCTGAGGCGCGAGGATCAATTGGATGAACAAGCTGAGGAGAACGAGCGACCGCAGCCCCCACTCCCCCCACAGCTCACGAGTGTTTTGGGGGACCAGCGAAAATCCCATGGTTGAACTCAACATCGGCACCGAAAGGCTCAACGATGGAGCACCGTCTCAAGGAGCGGGTAAACCTAGGATTATAAATTGAGAGGACAAAGCAAGGCAAGAACAGCATTAGCCTTGGATTCACCTCAGCAACATCCTCAAAATGGCTGCCTTTTATAGCCAATAATGTCACGCCCCGTCTTCCAAGCGCGCGGTAGACCCCGATTTTTCTTTCCTTCCTTTCTGGCTTGTTGATTTGTGACGTCCTAGGTTAGTCGCTGGCCTCCTTACTAGATTAGAGTCAAACACAACGGAAGCGAGGTGATTACATATTAATTTACAATCCTCCAAATCAAAACATTACACCACTATTTAATTTACAAACTACGCCTAATATCAAAATTTGCCACTTTAGACAGTACAAAGAGACCTCTAAGGGTCCACCACAATACCGTCGGGTGGGTCCTCCCTTCACAGTTCCAACTGCCAATCTCCGAAGCCTCCCTTTGGGCGCTTGTGTTGAACATGATAGACTTCCAAAGGTCCTCCTATTTTTCCCATGTACATGACTCGATACTAGTCGGGTGCCCAGACCCACAAATAATGATCAAATTCCAATAGGGTCTTCTCATGCTTTTCGAAAATCCACCCTTGTCTAGTCTCTACGTCAATTATCCATCCGCTGTCGGCGGGTCTCTCTGGGATAGGTGGGTCAGCGTCCATGTCCGCCATGCTTAGTACTTGAGAGGGTTTGGGGTGATGGGGTGAGATATGGGGATATCTCAGTGAGCCAACCCCTTATACCAAAGCTAGGTCTGTCATTACCCTAGGGTCCCTAATTGCGTCTCACATGTCCTTTCTCACCTAGAACTTCGTCTTCCCTCGCTTTCCCATCAAGCTTATTCACTCCTCTAATCCTTCTCTCTCTCTCTCTCTCTCTCTCTCACGCCCATTCTATCTATGAATCTACTATACCCTAATCGTCACGTGGCACTAAGTCCCATCAAGACCTATTACAACAATTAAATAAATTATCAATAATTAAATAAATTACACAATTAAATCAATAATTAAAGAAATTGAGCGAATAAAATAATAAATAAATTACGCAACCAATGAATCAAGGCTGTCCATAACCAACCCGATACACTAACTCACCTTCCTATTTCATCATCACATCACAATTCAACTCTCATTGGTTGTCATTCCACTATGCTCCAATTGGACTTTCTTATCGTCCAATTTATGAATGGGTCCCAATGACCTCATATAACTTCCATCGCATCATACATTTCTGACATCTGACATGTAACATCCCACTTTTTGACTTTCTCTCTCCTCCTCCATCTGCGCACGCCACCATCTTTTCTTTCGTTTCTATTCTTCCTACTTTCCCATTCTTTCCGCCGAGTCCCTCATGCTGAGCTGACTTCTCCCTATTTTCTTTCTGACTTTGACCCATCCCATCTCTCTTTTCTCTCTCTCTCTCTCTCTCTCTCTCTCTCTCTCTCGCCGGAGTCTTCATCTTCTTCCTCGCGACTCCTTCTTCCTTCGTGCCTGCCCAATGATTTTTGCTTCCCCCATGGCTGCTGCTTTTATTTCAGCCACAACTCCACCGTCACCCCAAGTTCCGCCTTTGCTGTTCTGAGCATGCGTGACGCCGCCTAGCCATAGCCGACCTCCCCTATTTTCCTTTCCTCTGCTCAGCCGCCGCCTGCAACTCCCCCGCCGTCCCTCACCAAGCCTCGCCGTGACTCTTGTCGACGCCGTGGAGCTCCCCGAGGCCACTAGAAGCTCCGTCGTTGTCCCCATCGTTCAATTCCTCCCCGAATCAACCTCAAGCCGAGCTCGTCGAAGCCCCTGTTTCTGCTCGCCAGAAAACCACAGCAAAAGGTTTAAAAACCGCAGCCTTAGCTAGAGTTTCAAACTGCCGGAATTATAGCCAACTCGCCGGAGCTCCCTCGCCGATCCTGCTGTCCAGCCGCACCATTCAGCCGCCTAGCCGAGCTGTCCAGCCGTTCCAGGAGCTCTCGGCCAACTAGCTCAGCTAGCAAACAGCTCGCCCATCCACCACACACCTCGCCGGAGCCAATTAGCTCACCGGAGACCTCGCCGGAGTCTCGCCCGGAGTCTCGCCGGAAAATCTATTGTCACTGCCGTCGTCGTTGTCGCGTCGCACTGAGCCGAGTCGTGGATTGTGCGCACGAAAAACGAGGATTGTAGATTGGTGTGATTCGCCGTGGACTGTCGTCGCGAAATTAAATTGAAAAGCTTGGATTGGAGGTGAGTCGCCTCCTAATCCCCAATTATGGCGGTTACACGCTCTATTAGTTAATTATTGGCTTAATTGGGCATAATTAATAGCCAATTGATTGATTAGGGGGTCGGTTGGTTGATTAGGGATTTCAATTTAGTAATTTTGGAGGATTTAGTGGTAAATTGGTAATTTTAGCCAAATAGAGG
This sequence comes from Melaleuca alternifolia, assembly GCA_019926035.1. Classification (NCBI taxonomy): domain Eukaryota; kingdom Viridiplantae; phylum Streptophyta; class Magnoliopsida; order Myrtales; family Myrtaceae; genus Melaleuca; species Melaleuca alternifolia. The sequence goes on from JAGKPW010000238.1 coordinate 282,430, forward strand.
TGATTTGGTAAAAATTGGATAGCTAGAGGGCAATTGATGAATTGTTAGCTCTAGTTATGTGGTTTAGTTATTGGTGTTGATTTATTAATTTCTAGGACTATCGTTGGTTTCTTTTTTCCTAATTTCGGCTATTTACAGCCTAATTAGGATTTTAAGTAATAATTTACTGAATTATAGAATTTGATGATAATTTAGTAATTTAATGGCCTTGGTTAACTTTGATAATTAGCGGCGTGAAATTAGATTGGTAATTTGCGCAAATAGAATTTATTTACTGTAGTTTTGCCTAATTAAGGATGGATTATCTAAATTCGGATTTCTTCTGGAAATTTAATTACATTGTTATATTGGTTATTTAATATAATTGATTGCGCAATTGGATGTGATTAATAATTGATTGTGATTGACAATTGACTGTGGTTGATATTGATTGTGGTTGATAATTGGTTGTGGTTGCTAATTAATTGTGATTGTTATTTATTTAAGTCAATTATTAATTGATTAATTTATTGATTGTAGAATTAATCGTTTAATTATTGATCGAGGACTAGTGAGCTAATTAGACATTGAACCAAGTAACCATGATAAGAGAGTATAATTGATTGCGCAATTGGATGTGATTGATAATTGATTGTGATTGATAATTGACTGTGGTTGATATTGATTGTGGTTGATAATTGGCTATGGTTGCTAATTGATTGCGATTGTTATTTATTTAAGTCAATTATTAATTGATTAATTTATTGATTGTAGAATTAATCGTTTAATTATTGATCGAGGACTAGTGAGCTAATTAGACATTAGAACCAAGCAACCATGATACGAGAATTAAGTTACCTAATCGGATAGCAACCCTAGAGTGAGGGCTCTCCTAATCGAGGATTAGGTGGTAGATTCATTGAGATTTATCTCATTGTTGTTGTTAACCCCTTTTTACAGGTCCAGACCGTGGAGTCCCTCCTCGAGGGCCAGGTGAGGCTGGAGGAGCCTAGGGATGCCGTAAAGTTAGTTTATTTTGTTGTAAGTAGTTAGGGGTATTTTTGAGAGATAATTAAACCCCTTACCCATGATTTTTTATTGTATTATCAATGGGTTTAACCATCGTACGGTTTGTTTGTAAATACTGAATTAGTTTGTTTAAATTAAAGAATTTTTAGACACCTCAAGATTTGTCCAGGATTATCTATTTGTTTCTGCTGCGTACTTAATTAATTATTTATTTAGTGAGTATTTAATTGGTCGACGATTATTCCTGGGAACGTCACAAATTTATTAAACGGTAAGGACTATTATCGGGGACTGTCGCGAGCTCAGGACCGGGGCGTGACATGACACCCGGCCACGTTTGATTTCACCCAATCACAATAAACCACACATTTGCCCTAGTAAATCTACTAAGGCAATAAACATGCCTAATCAAGGCATAAGAGGTCTATTCACATAAATTTTTGCGCATTATGTGTGATTGGCAGCGATGCAATTTTATAAAGTTTTGATTGCACTCAAGCTTGATGCGAACCTTCAATTTTCGATCCGATTAAACGGTTAGATGGCCCAACGTCAGTGGAGTTCAACGACGGCTTTGACAATTTTCCAGTAGTGGTCTGGCGAGACTCCGGCAAAGATTCTGACGACTCCTCTTAGCTCTGGGAGGCAAGCCGAGGCTATAGGTGACGAAGACGGATGACTAAACGGGCCCGATCGAGTGAAAAGTCCAAGAACATACCCGGTTCACGCGATTTGGGTTAGAAATCTGGTCAAGGTTGAGGGCAAGTCAAGTTTGAGCTCGATTATCCCTCCTCAAACCAAATCGAGACTTAAAACGAGTTAGGATTTGTAACTGACTTCCATACGAGTCTATTGGTACCAACAACGACGACTAAGGTGGTCGGAGGGAGGAGAAATAGCTCCTCGACAGTGGCGGTTTGGGATTGGGGGTTTTCCGGAGAAGAGCAAATCCAATCAAGCTTCGATTCGTCAATCTTGAACCAAATCAATCAAATTAATCACTCAATCCTCACTCATGAGACTCAAACAAGTTGAATGGAAGCAATTGGGAGGAGTGGGCATCATTAGATCATCCAATTAACTAAATCTAGGGTTTCGATGCGTGGGTTTGGGGGAAAATGAGTTTGATCGAAACCCAATCAAATCTAAACTAAATCAATCCAATCAAGACTCAAATCTAGGGTTTATGAGTGCCTAAAAATCGATTGGAAGCATTCGTTTGAGCTCTAGATTGAGGGATTTGGAGAAATCAAAGATTGAAGCTCGGATGAACTTACCGAAAAAAAAACAGGGAAAGACTGAACCGTGAAGGGGTTTTTCGGGGCTGCTAGCGGAACTAGAGGCGGAGACGGTGGCGACGGTTGGCAACTGCTTGAAGACGGAGTTGTAACGATTGCAACGGCACCAACCACAGATCAAACGGAGCTCAAAGCAAGAAGCTATCATGCTCGAAAATGGGCTGCTCGCACGGATAAAAAAGCAAAAGGAGAAGCCAAACCGGAGAAGTAATCATCTCGCCGGCGACAAACGGTGGCTCCCCAATGGTCGACGTACACTTCGGCTAGGCCCTAGGGCTACTAGTCTCAGTTCTCCAGCGAATGGCCGGCCAAAACATTGGCGGTGGGGCCCAATCACACGAGCATGCCACGTGTTCGACGGAACCCGGGAGAGAGAGAGAGAGAGAGAGAGAGAGAGGAGATGAGGAGGGTTGGTCAGGTTCGCACAGGTTGGACTGGGTCTATGCGCAGTCAGACCAGTTCGATTCTCGGTTTGGACTGGTCCCACATTGACTCGGTCAACCGTCGATTAAAATATTAATAAAATATTATTTCAATCATTAAAATTTCAAAATAAATTCAATAAAATCCATAAAAATTTCCATAAATTCATAAAAACTTCCCAAAATAAAACCACATATCTTTGGGCCAGATTCCATAAAAATATATTTTCGAAAAACCAAAACTAATTTTTAGAAATTTCCACATTTTCTCAAAAATTAGTGAAAAATTCTCAGGGTTCATAAATCGCAATTTGTGTCTACTTAACCCTATTCTAAAGCTCGGGGAGGGTTAACTTGGACAAAGGAATCAATTAGAGAAGCACCTTTTTACCCTGCATAACATTACAAGAACCAAAAAGCAATACTCTTTTCCAAACACTGGCAATCCAGTACTGGCGACACCACTTTTAAATGCGTAATAGTCAATCAATTCTCGGCATTTTCCTAGGGAGAAGTAAAGTGAAAAAGTAGATCTCGGCATTCGTACTAGCATGAGTATAATATGCGTTAGTTGAGAAGACCGGAATAAAGACTTAAACTTTGGTTTCTCAATTATCTATGAAGGTTTCAAATCCTGTGAACTTCACTATAACCATAGTGATTTTAGAACTTCGTGTGGCATGCCCCACCAGCCCAACGTGATTCATGTGGAATATGGAAATCACCTGTGGAGGTTGCTATAACAAGAAGTAAAGAACGGAGACCAAAAAGAGAGTGCTAAATGCTTACTCCAAGTTGAAGCGATTCCGATGCATTGAATCGATTGCTTCGATTCCTAGACAGCATGTTATTGTCCTTGGTACTAATCTCCATATTGAATTCTCAAATGAAATCGTCATTGCGATAAAACATTGCACGAGAGCGTGATCAAGACTTCTAGTTCTACTTAATTAAACCCTCAACGTCGCAGATCAAGACCTGAAAATAAGTTTTGTTCTTCCCTGCCGCTAAAAGGACGCCACCAATGCCACAGTTTTTATATGACGTCTTCTTCAGTATTAAAACTTTTCAACCATCATTTCAAATGTTGAAACTTTTGAAAAAGTATCATCTAATTAGTGTGACGGACATATGGCATGGCATGCCGGAGTCACTTAGTTGGTTGCTTAAAAGAGTTTTGGTTTCGGTATTAAATTGATCATTCATAAATTTGTTGCTCTAAAGCTTTTAAAATTAGAAATTTGACAAATTGATAGAGCGAGCCAAAAGCAAAAATTACAAAGAAAGTATTCTGACATTGGCACTATTTTTCTATGTTATGTCAGACTAGAAAACAAAATCATCGAGCAAACATTCTCTTAAAATATTTTCATTTAAAATCACATAAATCTATATGTTTTCCTTCACACAAAGGCAATTAAGTAAAATTTTCTTCGCTTCTTGTAAGCTCGTAGTAGTTTCTCCGGCCTTGCTCTACTTTTAGATCAAATCATAAAACTTGATGCATTTTGAAAATGGACGGACACAAATGACCTTAAACCCAATGGTAGGTAGCTGTGTTGGTTAAAACTTTATTCCTCATTAATAAGATTAAGGGTTTGAAACCCGCTTGGTTAGTGTTTTATATAATGCAAGACACTATTTGCCACAGACAAAGCCTAAACGAGAGACAACAGCCCATGGCTGAAGTCTCACGACCACAAGCAACCTCTGTCGAGGTCCCACGGTCCTATGTGAGCCTCGACCTCCGCCACCGATGCAACTAGCGACCACAGACGGAGCATATGAGAGGATAGTGAACGATGGTTTTAGATGACAAAAATGGAATACAAACTTATGATGGGGGATAAGATTTGAAGGAAGGAAGTCACTGCACCTCATAATAACCCTTCGAAGACGCTAAAAGCAGTCCCCACTTGCCTTAGCTTTGCCAATGCTCGCTTTGACATATGATGCTCTCCAAAAAAACTGACCAAATGCCCTAACTCTTCTCGAGGGACCTTAGAGGGCCAAAGTGCCCTTGAGCCCGACCAAACACATTTCAATTGTGAAAAAATAATGCTAAGGAACGTTCGGAAACCAATCTAACCAAGTTTCTTAATTAGTGAAAAATGGATGCGTTTAGCAATATTGCATCACACAATTTAAGGCTTCTTGTACCAAAAGCTCAAGAAAGACTACTATAGTAACTGAAATTTTATGAATGACACTATTTAGTATCAAATCTTCAAATTTAGATCAACTTCATTTAGAAAACAACAAGTGCATAACTGAACCTTCTCTTTATTTTATTTGTTTTTCGACCGAAAACTTTCGTCGAAATAAAATCAGGCGTAATTATATTTCCCAACAAAATTTATAAAAAATGGCACGATTACAATTGTAAATGACCTTAATGATCCTATGTATAGGTTTCTACATTGCTCAAATTTCAAATGTCAAAAAATAAAAAGTCAAAGATCAAAGTCATGGCTACTTTTTTCCATAAATGCTAGGATCGATTAAATATTGTGAAATCTCTTGATAAATTGTTCGATTTCCGGGTCTAGTGCTAATAAAAAAGTTATATACGAATGATATGTTCTACACTTGAAGGGAAGTGAAGCTTTGCCTTGCTCGTCCTAAACTTCATTCCAAACTTGTCCCCGAGGAAAGTAAAGATCTCAAGTGAAAGAAAAGAATTATTAAGGCTCCTTTTGTTTCGTTGCAAATAAATAATATAACAAATATTTTCTTAAAAAATTATTATTTATATTACTTACAAAAATGAATGAATATATAATATTTTTATCATCCATGAATATATTCAGTTATAAATTATTGTTGATTATGAGAACATGTCTTGTCTACTAATTAGTATAAACTATTCATAAAATATTTTCAGGAATATATCTTCTTCATTATTGATTTTCCTCTCAATCTTATTTCACCGCACACACCAACTTATGAAAGCAAAGTCCCATATCAATTCAATTTGTACAAATGAGGTCACACACATACTTGATTATGTGGAACGTGAGGCCATTTAGACCTCTCTTTTTAGCATATGTCTTGAGTTTTTATATGTATTTCACATTTATCCTACCAGCTTATGAGTCAGCCTCATTAGCTCATTAGGCATTCTTTCTGGTTTATTCTTATTTATAAATAATAATAAAAAAGAGGCCTCTACATCGGGCTTAAATCCCACAACGCTTGTGAAATATATGGGTAAAGTAAGATTTCATACATGGCTAATGTTAACCTAGTCCATCGCTAGCTGCTCCAATTTACACTAGAATCAAACATTATATCTAGCTCACGTCGCAATTAGAACACAATCAGAATATTTGCATCATAAACAATCAGAGATTGATAATGTTAACTCTAGCTTGCACCATAATTAAAGCACAATCAAAATATTCACATGATAAGCAATGTGAAAAGTGATACAAATGTTATCTTTACTGATGGCTACCAATTCTATTGTCAATGGTTATCTCTTGAGATTCTTTCTTTGTGTGCATGTGTGTCAATGTAGAGAGAGAAAAGAGTCATCACTGATTGTAACATCATTCTAATTCAAAAATATACATTTCTTACGTCTTCTTTGCTCTCTAATTTTCTGCATCTCTATTTCTTTCTTAGTATCTGAGGAGGGAAAAAAAAAGCCCATTGATCCAAATATGAGTGACACAAACTCCTCCTATCCGAACAAACTACCATGCAACTACACTGCTATTTGCTACAATTACCACCACAACCACAACTCCTACTACTGCTATTTGTGATTTTCTCTCTTCTCCATCCTTTGGAGATTGCCTAGATGAAACAAATTATGCGATTTGACACATGGATCCTGTCATATTTTCAAGCCTCTAAATTTCTTTGGTAGATGAGACCGAACCGACACCACCTGTCAAACGTTCTCAACCATACCCACAAATGCTAGCTAAACTATACTCACTCCTAGCCTCACCTACAACATATTCGAGATCAAACAATCATTGACTAGATCCTTAATACAATGACAAGTCCCATAATAGTACAATTCACTAGCCACAAAACTTCTACATTAATTTGGTCCTATCAATCGAAAGCATGCTTTCAGTCCAATGCTCGCTCCTCTTCCTTCCAAATGCAACTCTAATCCATGGGAAGAGGCAACATAAGTGTGACTAAATATATAAAAGAGGCTACCTAGATTGTCGATTAATTGCTGGCTATTAAGGAAACTATTTGATGGAGAATGCCAAACCCACCTCTTTCGGGTTTTGGTTTTGGAATACTCTACTTTAGCCACTGCACTCTAAGTTATTTCAGCATATAACTAGTCCTCCATTCTCTCAAGAAATGAAATACTTAGCTCATTTTTGTCTCATGAAATACGTACTTTCCGCTCTTCAACTAGTGCATGTTGATGTTTAGGGTCCGTCCCCTATATCTTCTATTTATGTTTTTATTGATGATTTTTCTTGATTCATTCAGCTTTATCCCTTCATATGTTGAGATCAATTAGTCAACATTTTTAAAGCCGTTCATACACGTTTAGACTCAAATTTAATGTAAGCCTAAGATGATTTAGTATGATGGAGCACCTAAGTTCTTATCATCTACCTTATGCTCTCACCTTCTTAGTTCTAGTATTCATCAGTGCCTCTCTTGTTCATAATCTTCTTTTTGAAATGGGACTGCTGAACGTAAGCATCAACGGAGATAGGTTTTGCTCTTATGATACCAACTACTATTAATTCTTATCATTAGGAATTTGCCTTTGAGACGGTAGTTCACCTAATCAATGACTCTCCGCTCTTGTTCTAGACAACTTGTCTCCCTTGCATGTTCTCTTTTTGTACCACTCTTAATATGTCTTACTTATCAATATTCAATTGTGTAACCTATTCATACTTGCAACCATGTGCCCCCACCCAAGCTTACGTCTTGCTCTCAAGCATGCATCTTTTTTTTTTTACTTTTCAGATTATCAAGGTCACGTCTATTACCATCCTTGAACCCAATGTACCTACATCACTACTGATACTATATTTGATGAGACCATGCTCCAATTTTAAAATATTATCACATGCATCTCCACCATCACTACTTGTTGTCTTGCCAACTCAATCACCACCGCTAACGCCCTTAGTCACTTTTGTTGTGCTCGCACTATCATTGGACTCCCCTTCACCAATTCTACTATCTTAGACATTATCCTTACCATCTCCAATTCAAGTCCCAAACTCACCATCTCCACCACTGGCAACATCTTCACAGGCATGTACTCACTATATGGTTACTAGTCTTCGTTATGGCAACATCTCTCGCAAAATTCTTAATCGAAATCACACTTTTACTCTTACAACTACTGCTCATCCTCACAGTAAGCTTACTTATTTTTCTCAAGCATCATGAGATCCAAAATGATATGCTATCATGATCACTAAGTACACTGTATTAATCCAGAATAACACCTGGGGATTAGTTCTGCTACTTTATCATGCTCACCCTATAGGTTGCAAATAAGTGTTCAAGTCAAACTCTACTATGACAGTTCATTAGAATGATATAAAGCCCGATTTATTGCTAAATGATTTTATCAATAGAGTGGCATTGACTATAGCGTGGCATTTAACCCAATGACTAAACCTGTCACCATTCATATTGTTCTTGCGATTGCTTACCTCGATACATGATCTATCTTACGGCTTAATGTTTTTAGTGTCTTTATTTATGGATATTTATATGAAGAAGTGTATATGGTCTAATCTCAAGGCTTTGTTGATCCCTAATAGCCTCTCATATTCACTGTCTTCGTTGACCTCTTTATAATTTTTCAGCAAGCTCATTATACTTGGTATTCACAGCTTAGCTCCTATCTCACTAATATTAATTTTCTTGTCTCATTTATTGACTCAAACTCTGTCATTCATCATTTACGTCGTCATCCAGCATATTCTTACTCATCAGCCCTCCCAATGCTCCATTGCCAGCTCTTTTGGATGCTCTACATGGTGAATTTACCATCAAGAATCTCGAACCTACTCACTATTTTTAGGGGTGTTGAGGTACAAGCGACATCCGATGAACTTCATCTAGGTTAAGCCAAGTTCACTTATGAGATTCTGGATCATGCAGATATGTTCAATTCTCGTGCAGTTTCCATCCCATTCTCCATAAATGAACCATTGTCCATTCATAAAAGGGAGCCCTTACCCGATCATAACATCTACCTTAGCATCGTGGATGCCCTCCAACATTTAACTCTAATCTAGCTTGACATTGCATACTTAGTGAATATTGCCTGTCGGTTCCTTCATGCTCCTACCACCACTCATTACGCATTCTTCTATATCTAATAGATACTCCCAGTTATACTTATCTTTTCTCACACTTCTTCATTGGCTCTTCACACATTCTCTAATGTTGGTTGTGCTAGTGATCTTGATGATCATTGCTCTATAAGTGGCTTGACATGATCTTATATCTCGATACAGAAAACCAGCAACCATGATGAGACATCAAACCGTAACGAGGAAGAGGTGCTAGGGACTTGTTGTTCTATCCGCCAGGCCCGATCACTCGAGCGAGAGCGAAGGAATTCAAACAAGCTGTCGGCATTATAATTCAAGATATTTGGAATGGAGACAATTTAAATTTACGACTTGAAAATTCGAAACTTCTCGGTGTAACATAATTGCTTTTGATCTAGAGAATTACATAGGAGCTTCAAGTTGACGAGCTCTGAATTTGCTCAAATTTGATCGGACGCTTGGAAACGGGCCATTGATCAATACACACTACTATAGTAGTGAGTAACAACGTTTTTTAGCGATTTGAAGTCGTTTAGATGGACTTTTAGGCCTTTTTTCCATTTTTGGACGAATTTATATTAATTAGGGTTATTTATGTAATGCTAATCCTAGTAGGATTAGAATTACGAATTTCTATTATTTTGTAGTTCTAATCCTAGTAGAATTAGGATTATGAATTTTTATTTATTTTTATTATTTTGTAATTCTAATCCTAGTAAGATTAGGATTAGGGTTAACACCCTATATGAGGTTGCTTATACTTTTTTTAGAGACAGACATAATTTTTACACATAAAGGTTTTCTTCTTTGAGTTATTTTGAGAACTAGATCTTATCAAGGTTTCCTTGTAACAATTGAATTCAACTTATCGAACAAGATCATCATTCTCTTGTTCGTGGCATTATAGTGTGAATTGGTTGACATAAGTTCGTCAATAGGTCGCGTTCATACCAAGATTACCAATCACAGGTTCAATTGGGGGTTGAAACCAGCAATTTGTAACTCATGAATTTCCGTAAAATGATTACTTCCACTTCAGGTATATGGATATATTGACACCTAATTTTTAGTATCTAGATTTAATTGCATGAAAAAGAAAATAAAAAAAAGAGGAAATTTCGGTGTAATCTCCAAGTGATTTGATCAAATATTTCATTTATCCAAACAGAAAATTTTTGAAAGAAAAGAATCAAGAAAAATCAAGAGGTTGAGGAAAGAAAATTTCGATCAAATCCTCGGATTTGACTGAAATTCCAATCTACCAACAAGATCCCCTCGATGAAAAGCAAGGAAAGAAGATACTAAATCTTCCAAGATTTGACCGAGATATCTCTTCTACCCACTATAAAGCAGGGGTCATATGCCTGCAAAAGGGAGGGAGAATTTTTACACACACAGGCTTGATTCGGCTAAAAGAGGAGTGCATACACAGAGAGAGTGACCGAGAGAGACTGAGAGCTTTAGAGCGTGAGAAGGAGCACGCGAGGGAAGGAACGAGGGGGGAGGAAAATTTGTTCACGGTTCTTCATCTTTCACCGGTGGGTTCCATGGCCGTTTGGTTCGATTAAGCTCTCCCGAGGATCGTGGCCGAGAGTTATAAAAAAAAAACACATTCGAGTGCCGCCTAATTTGAGTTTACTCGAACACATGGGCTCGTTGTGATTCTCAAGCCATGTAGGGAGGTGTTTTTATTTGTGTTGTTTCTCCCTTCCAGTGACTTCCTTGTGCACGTTTTCATTGATTTTTTTTTGTTAAGCTGAAAGGACAGTTGATCGATTCATTTGATTTTGTGCTTCTAGGATGTTTGTTCTTGCTTGTGCGTTGATCCTTGTTACATCATAGGCTAAAACTTTGCATCTTTGTTGCCTTACCACCGAGATCTACCGTGCATCTTACATGTTTGATAAATTGCGTGAACAAGTTCACCCTGCTTTTATTATGTTTTTTTGTGATTTATCTCCTTACGTCAGTGGTTGGTTGATGTTTGGAAGGCCATTGGTGAAATGGGTGTTTGCCAAACATTGTGATTGCAGGGAGGGCGTGTGAAGAAGATGAATTGCAGGTTGAGTGGGATGGGGAGGCCGAGCATTTCACGCCTGTGAGGATGGGTTGGCTGTTTTCTTTTTCTTTTTTTTTCTTGCTGCAGGCCCGTGCATGGATGAAAGCTGGGTTGTGACATTTTGCGTGGATGATGGACCGAGTAGACGCGCGGGCTGTGGGCTCATGCGGAAGGAAAAACAAAAAGAAAGAAAGAAAGAAAGAAGCTGGACTGGGCCCATCGCAAGCTCAATCCAGCTCCCTTCTCCTCTTCGCGGGCTGGCCCCTTTTCAGAGGGGGACTTCGCGGGTCAAGGGCTGAACCGACCCGGTTCGGCTACCTGACCCATTTCTTTTTTAATTATTCTGTCAGTTTTTTTATTATTTCGTTTATAATAATAATAAAAAGTAAAAATTTTAAAATTAAAGATTTAATAAAAACATTTTTTTCTACAATAAAAACATCTTTCATTATGTTCATTTGTTTGTTTCATTTCAAGTTATTTTTGTTTAATTTGATTGATTTAGGTAATAAGTTTATCAATTGGAATTAATCTTTCAATTCGCAACCGCAATATCAATTTTTTATTTCGTCTATAAAGCTTTAGACGGAATAATTAAATGCGCGGGAATAAAATTGATATTTTGATCTTTAAGACTTAAGATCAATTTATTGATTCTATCTGCGAAAATTTTTTTGTTTAGCTTTGATGTTATTTCCATTTGAATGAGTTTTGTTTATTTAAATTGCGTGTTAGATTAAATTACATTTTCATGTTTAGATTAGAATCACATATTAAGTAATTTTGCATTGCATGATTATATCGCATTTTAGTTATTGCATGTTTAAATTATGCTTTTTTATTTTATTTATAATCCAATAAAATCTAAAAAAAGTCACATGCATGTCTTTTCATTTTAGTTTGCATTATCAGGTTTTATTTATCATTTAGATTAAGTGCATCAAATCTCATGTCATTTAGAGATTGCATAAGATTTCATATCATTACATTTAGAAATTTAGGAATCATGTTAGGTTAGGTTTTCATAATTAATTTCGAATTTCACTAAATAAATAAGAAAATGCCTAAAAAATCATTTTTGCATGTCATTTAATTCATTTAGTTAAATAGCATGTCATTTAGCCCAAGTTAATTTGAGAGTTGCATGTTATAAGCCATGTTAGGTCATGTCATTAGGTTTAGACTTCCATGCATTTGCATATTAGTTTAGTTTTCGTATTCTATTATACGTAGTTAAGATAAGATTTTGGTTTAAATTAGAGATTAACGTAATTTAGTTCCTAATTTAGATTAGATGTTATTTAACTAGATAATTAGTCTCATTTAATAATTCATAAAAATTACATTTAGCATTGCATTAAGATAGTTGCATATAGATTAGTTTATCATTACATGCATTGTATACACATAAAAAAAAACCCAAAAAAATATCATTTTGTTGATTTGCTTCATCTTTGTTTATTGCTTTGCTTATTATTCTTTTTCTTTGAGCTTTTAAATAACTGTTTACGCACCCGCGTGATCACCGTGCTGTTAGGGAATAAAGTAAGACCAATTAAAGCTGCTTGCAAACTATTTTTGAAAATAAATAAAAAAATATGTTCTCAAGTCCCCGAATTCAAAATCTCTAGTTCGTAGGGATAAAGTACTGCTCTCAGTATTTTACATGGGTTTCTAATCTACCCACCATGAATAGATTAGTGGCAACTCCAATTGAAATCAATTTGGCATGTTAAGAACTTAAACCTAAGTTGCGAATTGGTATGAGCTTGGGAGAGCTCGAGCTAGGTTAATCTTAGCAATCCATTAGCCTAACCCTAGGTTGTGCACCTTCGGAAATGTCCTGACAGGTACACAACTTTAATTCTATACTACTTGTCATCCACAAACTGATGGTCAAACTGAAGTAGTTAACAAGACTTTAAGGACATTATTGTGTGCTATTTGTCTACCACATGTTGAGTTTGCTTATGCTACTAAGTTCACACTATTTGAGGTTGTCTATCGTTTTAATCCCTCAACTCCATTAGATTTAACCCCTTTGCTTGTTGAAGAGCCTGTGAATTTAGATGGTGCTAAGAAAGATGAATTTGTGAAGACCTTGCACGAGAAGACACGATTGAACATTGAGCACAAGACAGAGCAGTATGCAAAGCAAGCCAATAAAGGGCGCAAGAAAGTAGTGTTTAAGCCAGGCGATTGGGCTTGGGTTCATATGCGCACAAAGCAATTTCCCAAACTATAACGTTCTAAATTGCTACCACTAGGGGATGGACCATTTATGATGTTGGAAAGAGTCAACGACAATATTTATAAGCTCGACATTCTAGGTGAATATGGTATTAGTGCTACTTTCAATGTTTATGATTTAACTCTTTTTTATGCAAATGCTAATTTGAGGGCAAATCCTTTGCTTGGGGAGAGAATGATGAGGACATCAAACCGTATCGAGGAGGAGGTGTCAGGGACTCGTTGTTCTATCCGCTAGGCCCGATCACTCGAGCGAGAGTGAAGGAATTCAAACAAACTGTCGGCATTATAAATCAAGATATTTGGAATGGAGACAATTTGAATTTACAACTTGAAGATTTTGAAAATCCTTGGCATAACATAATTGCTTTTGATCTAAAGAATTACATAGGAGCTTCAAGTTGACGAACTTTGAATTTGCTCAAATTTGATTGGACGCTTAAAAACGGGCCGTTGATCAATACACACTACTTTAGTAGTAATTAACTACGTTTTTTTAGCGATTTGAAGTCATTTAGATGGACTTTTAGGCCTTTTTTCCATTTTTGGACGAATTTATATTAATTAAGGTTGTTTTTTGTAATTCTAATCCTAGTAAGATTAGGATTACGAATTTTTATTATTTTGTAGTTCTAATCCTAATAGGATTAGGATTAGGAATTTTTATTTATGTTTCCTAGTATGATTACAATTAGGATTAGTACCCTATATAAGGTTGCTTATACTTTTTTTTAGAGACAGACATAATTTTTACACATAATGGTTTTCTTTTTTGAGTTCTTTTGAGGATTAGATCTTATCAAGGTTTCCTTATTACAATCGAATTCAACTTATAGAATAAGATCGCGAATTCTCTTGTTCGTGGCGTTATAACGTGGATTGATTGATACAGGTTCATCAACAAGTTGTGTTCATACCAAGATTACCAATCACTAGTTCAATTGGGGGTTGAGGTTAGCAATTCGCAACTCACGGATCTTCGTAAAACGATCACTTCCGCTTCAAATATATATATCAAACCACCACCGACCACTCCCCCATCATGATTAGCCCTAGTTGTAGTCTCCTATATTTGTTTAGTTTAGTGTATTTCTCTTTAACTTAAACAAATTTGTATAAAAAAATCAAATTTGGATCAAATTTATGTTTTTTTGCGTGTATGTTTAATGTTTTTGCCACGTGATCACTAGGTAAAAAGATATATTTTAAAAAAGCCACGTCAATTTTTTTTCTGTTAGCCAAATTGAATAAATTTAACAAAGGGATTTGATTACATCAATCTAACGAATTTTAGGATTTGATAGTATTTTTTTACAATTTTCACTACTTAATTATAATTTTGTGACAAGTTTTTAGATTTTCAGCGTGCGAACCCCTTGAACATACCCAATATGTTCTTTGAAGAGACATGTAAGTAGGCCAAGACCGGGCTGAACCTCAAAGCCCATTCCCGAGCCCACCACTAAACGCGTCTGAAAATTTTTCGGCCAAGTCCGCCGATTCGGGTTACTTCGTCCGGATCGGTCCAACCGGTTGATTCCAATTTCCGGTTCGATCACTTTTCCTTCGTCTTTAGCACTTCTTATGAGAAGGTTGTCGGTCTCGTTGTCGTTCTCAAGAGCTTCCTCTGCGGGATCTTCCTTGATGTCCGATTGCATCATGGGCACGAAAGTTTCCACATTCAGGGTATTTATGAGAACTTTAATAATTTTTGCTATTTTCCGAAAATTTCTGAAAATAATGGGAAAATAAGAGTATTTTATAATCTGGTTCTACTCGGTGGCGGAAAATCTAATAATTTTCATTAATGTTGATGGAAATCCATTTGACATCGAGTTTTAATACTTTGTGCATATCGGGAGAGTGACTAGTGTGGAAGTTCCGGAAAGTGTGAACTTGTCAGTTTATGTACTAGATGGTCGCATTTTTTTTAAGGATGAACCCTATCGAATGTTCTTATTTATGCTTCTCAAGTGATTATTTGTGACATTCGAATCTTTCTTCGGGTTATACACTTGAGGACAATTTTGTAGTTTTGTCGTAATTGGGCTCTTTTGAGGTAATTTCCGAGTTGTGGAACTTAGATCATTAAATTTCTAATTTTCAGTGAGTGATGTGTTAAATTTTTTCTTCTCCATAGATGGCAATTTCAGCATTTGTATCGAATATCCCTTTACATGGGCTTAGATCCTCGAGTCTTTTTCTATATGTTCCAATTATCAATCTTTTTTTATGAGGACCACATCAATTTAACATGTCCGATGTCTAAGGATGAAGTTTTGATATTCTCTACATAATTATTCTTCTCATAAGGGATTAATGTTCAAGAGAGATTTAAAATAACTTGTAGTGAATGGCCTGATAGTCTAGTACTTATCTTGTGTGACCCTCCTCCCACCATTAATTTTGGAATATAAACCTTTAATTCTTACTTTTAAAAGGAGACGCTTCGAATAAAAAAAAGATGACATGCAACTTGTGTGTGGCAATGACATGCAACATGTGTTTCGCTTTTCGCATAATATTCCTGTAGCAAAGTAGACAAGATTAAATTGGACAAGACAAGTGTACTTGTCATAAGCATATATATGGATTGGTATTCTCAAAACGTTAAGTAAATTCGTCGAAATATGTCATAAATCTCCATATAACCTAGCTTTTTTATATTTAAGTGGATTATATATGGATCTTTCGAATTTGAAAAGGCCTATCCTTAATATATTTTCAACTTTCAAGCTAAATTGCCAGCTTACTGGGGCTCGAACTCTCCTCTCTCTCCCTCTCCCTTCGCTCATTCTTGTCGCCAGCCGCGTCTTCTTAATGAAGACGGCGGAAAAAGTCGCAAGCCCTCGGACTTCATCATCTTCGAGGGTTCCAGTAAAGCACCAGAGGTGCTCTGTTCTTTTGACCGAGACTGAGAGCGTTGAAAAGTTTGGATCTCACTCTCAGATCCCGATTCCGAGCGCCCTCTTGCCGCTCGTCACGGCCCCTCACCACACGTCGCCGCTCGTCGTCACTACTCTGTCTCTGGTCCGCGAAGGTCTGAAATACTGGGATCTCGCTAAGGTACTGATTGCAGAAGCTTCAATCATCGACTAAACCGCTGGACGTGGCTTCATACCTCGGTCCCTCCGTTTTGCTCTATCCTAATTCCGAGGTTCATGAATAGCGAACCAAGAGAATCGTTTTTTTATAGTCGTGGGGCCAATTTTTGGCCAAGGGGGAGAGGTCTGTGGAGGACGGAGTTGTCGGCTGAGGGCCGCGGAGGCGGAGGTTCGTTGGGAGGAGGCTTTTGCGTGCCCAGTGTTCCAGGCGGTGGCCAGGTTGCCGAGGCGGTTCGGCGTGGTGCCGATGGCAGAATAACAGATTTTAAATTTGTTGTGGTGTTAAAAGAAAAGTTAGTCATGCCTGGATAAGGATTATCTAAATTATTTAGAAAGTAATAGGTCAATATGAATTTGAGTCGTACTTATTTATGACATACTCAAATCCGATCCATCCTAATCTACTCATTTGAAACATTTACAGCTCAAAAATTCTCATTTAGGGAGAGAGAGAGGTAGAATTCTATGGACAAGAAGTACCTTATACAAGCGAGGCCATCAATTCCATGAAATCTTAACTTGGACAAAAGAGGGGTTTGGAAAAAAGAAGATATAAGGAAAAGAAGGAAGAAAAGTGGGTTAATTATTCCCATCATTAATAGGGAAAACACCAAACTAGCCCGGACGAGCGCATGCCATTCAATATATATATATATATAAGTGCTTTCTTAGAATGGTTTGATCGGCATCGAACATTACAGAAGAGCAAGATGTCGCCGCGTTGGACAATGAGAAAGTACAGGCAAATCAGCTTCTTCTTAGAAGCTGGCGAAAACTTCGACATCGACCCTCAGAAGTACTCATCCGACGAAAGTTACGCAGAAGGTATCGATGAGCGTCTCAGGAAGGGTGTTGTTTACCCAGAAAAGAAGAAGGCAAGCCTCTCTCTCTCTCTCTCGGATATATATTTTTATGTAGTTAGAGTTGAGTGATGTAGGTTTACACCCATTTTCACGAAAAGTTCAGAAAGCACCATCTGAAAACACGCAAATTCTTCTCCGTATCCGAACGTTTGTACGTGTCTAAACATGTGGATGTCCCCTTTTCTTCATTTGTTATGTAAGAGAGGAAGCCACATGTCAAAGAGATGCGGCCGTTGATTATTTGAAACACAATCGCACCAGTTTCTCTTTCTCTTTATGTTTATCTAATAATTTCTTACATTTTATAAGTCGGATGAGATAGACCCTTACATGAATAATGTTCTCTCACTGGCTTTGAACATTTCTCTAGAAAACAATACGATGCTTCAATGATAACATTAAGCACAAATGTAAACATACATACATACATATAAAACACACACAATACCTTGAAGTATCATTTAGTCGATGGTAACTTGCTAATAAAGTTCCTCCTCATTCTCTAACCTCCACACACACTGGTTGATGTTTCTCAGAACTGGATCACCTGACCTGCAGGGTATGCAGGTCAGGTGACCTGCTTTTGTCCCCAATCTCGGACGGTTGGGAGCAAAAAACACTTTTTTTGGAAAAAAAAAAGTAACAAAAAAAAGTAAAAAGCCCCCCCCCCATTTAATGGGGGCCGTCCGATCTCAAATGGGATAGCCCCCAAAAACAGGTCAAGTGATCCAATTCCATGTTTCTCTACTTATATTTCAAAATGTTATATGGAGCAGAGGTATTGGTTTGATAAGAATGAACGAGATTGTTTTGCAATCTATGCCTGGGAGCTCAACATCACCAATGGTGATGATCCTAAATATTGGCAGTGGACAGTTGACAGGTACTTTTGAATCCTTGGAACAAGATATATAAGTATTTTTTTTTTTTGCACTTTCCCTTATGCTACGGCTCTAATTGAAATCTTTCATATTTTAGTAATGTATGAATAACATTGGATAAAGATAAATATAAAGAAGATCGAGGAAGCCATTTTGCAGGAGTTCTTGAAGGAAACTCTAAAGAAGGAAACCATAGCAAGAGATGAAATTTTGTTTCAGGGTATTAATGGAAGTATAAATAATATTCTATCTTATAATTGATCATTCTTGAATTATTCTTTTGTTATAATGTTGTTGATGTTTCACCCGCTTGTGCTACATAGATAGATGGCTAGGATTATCTCTTGCCACCACCTCGGGGTAGAACTTTCGTTCTACTTTAACACCTTAAATGCCCACGTTATTTCGTCAACTAAATTTGAGCTATGGATTTTCACTTGTATACTTCTGTTTGTACCCATGCTACGTACGGTTCTAATCTTTTATGTTTGCGTATAATTTGATATTATGAATAAATTGAGAATTAACCATAAAAATCGAATAGTTGACTCAAAATACTCCAGTAATAAGCGTATCATATTCTCCAATCGTTGAATCATTATTTTATCAAACCCAAAATAAAATGATTAGGCAATTTCAAACCCAAACAAACCATGGTATTGAAGTCTCCCTATTGGTTTCTTTATGTACTTTCAAGGTAGAGGTGAATTCGTGACTCTTCGATTGGTCCCCATCATCTAGGGAAAATTGTATGAATATCCCTAGGAAAGAAGGAACCGTTCTTCGGTCTTGGTATCTAAATTATCGTTTTTGCCTTCTAAGGGCATAAGGAGCCAATTAAATTAAGAGCGCAAGATATTTCTAAAGCATAAAATTTTGGTTTCGTCTTCAAATGTTGCTGTCAAAGTTAGTAATTTCACTATATATTAAGAACCATATATTATGACCTATTTGACTTTCTTAATGATTAGAAAATCAAACCTATTTTAATCTTCCAAACTTTAATTGTACTATTTACTTCTATGTATTCATCATAATATTGTAGTTGTAGTTCTGGCTTTTAACCTTTGTACTTAATGATCAAACCTAACCGAGTTATGATTTTATTAAATTGTAATCTACTTGAGCTTGTCTCATATTTCCTGCTTTTCATTGGAATTTTTTTCTTTCCTTTTTGAGTGGATGAAAAATAAGGAGAGAGTATGATGGTTTTCTAGAGGCGGTGGGCTTTAAGGCGGTTGGGAAAAATACGGAGAGAGTAGAGATGCTATTTGGTATATGGAACAAATTAATACATATATACTATAGTTATGTATAGTTGGCCAAATTAAGAACAATTAATAAATAACGAACTGTCAAAGGTTATATACTTATGTTTTAATATGATTTTTTACTTTTGGTTTCTACTTACAATTGACATATAGAGTTTGTCTAGTGTGGATCTCTAAATACTCATACTAAATATTTTTATCAAGTCTAAGCACTTTCTATGCATTTGTAACCAAATTTATCTACGTGTCATTTATCCAACGATGAATATGTAAAAAAAAAAATTATACTAGCAGTAGACTTAATAATTATTCTCTAATTAACAATGTTCAAATAAAATCACTTCAGTGATGACGTCGAAATGGCAACGGTGATAAAGACAAAATGGCTAGAAGTCAGAGGGTCGTTTTGGACAAAGAACCTTTCAGCGGGTGTCGAGTACGAAGTCTCGTTTCGGACTAGGATGGACAAAACGGAGAAATTGCCCGATATGAACTTGAAATAAGTGACATTGAGACTGATTACCCCAAACGGGGAGAACAAAGAGGGGCAGGCGACGTTGCCCGGAATAAAATGGGGAAATGATCAGTGGTACGAACTGAAGGTCCAGCGTAAGCAGTCTGAGGAGCCTGAGCGGCCTGAGGAGCCTGAGCGGTTCAGGTTCACCATGACGGCGGAGAATTTGGGCAAGATGGAATTTGTAATGGAGGCATCGTTCAAAAGCTGGAGGGCAGGGCTTGTCATCAAGGGTGTTGAGATCAAGCCCGTTGATGCCTAGTAGTTATATCTACAACAAGAGCAACTGTAGAGGAATTGCTTTCATGGAAGTGACCATAGTGACTTGTGTGTATAGTCGTGACGTGCGTCTTCCATGTGCCCTTTTCTTAACTAGAAATAAATAAATGAAAATTCGATCATTCGTGTGTATTAATGTCTTTTCACTTTTGGACCCCATTCTCTTATCTATATGGTATTTATTGGTCTAAATTTATTTTAGATTACTAACCATTAGTGGGAAGTAAATCAAACCGTGACTCAAACACAGTTTGATTGAAACTTTTTCCATTTTTCATATGTAAAAGTCATTTGCATATTCAAAAATTCACTTCACATTTAGCGGCATAAAGAAAAGGAAAAAAAAAAAGACAGGAGAAACCGATAGTGTTTGGATCAATAGTTGTCAAAGACACACCGTGCAAACTGGTCGGGTAAGATCCCGACATCATAAATTTTTTATTCTTGGAGAAGCAGAAATTTGGTCAGGTAGTGAGATTTCTCTGGAGAGACTCTTGAGAGAACCGTGCCTGTAATTTGATCCATTGTGGAATTACGGTTTAAAAGCCAATAATTTTCCGCGATTTGACTGCATGGTTAGGGAGAAACAAGGTCGAAAGCATCGAGCGCGCCGGCCACGACTCGAACCCGACGCAGCCTTATTTGGAGCATGATTAGTATTGTCTTCTGGTGAGTCTCTCGCTTCAAAAGTATCATATTTTGAAAATGATTTGGCTATTGATGTTGTGCACACCTGATTCGTCCGAAATGGTATTCGGACAAAGGAGCTATGAGGTCTCAAAGTTCGCCTGAATCTGTAAAAATCTGAAATTTAGGTCATTCGATGCATGTGCCAACTTCAAGTGCCTTTCCTTGATCTCTGATTGCATCATGGGCACCAAAGTTTCCACATTCTGGGTATTGACTAGTGTGGGAGTTCCGAAAAACGTGAACTTGTCTGTTTATCTACT
Organism: Melaleuca alternifolia; assembly: GCA_019926035.1. NCBI lineage: Eukaryota > Viridiplantae > Streptophyta > Magnoliopsida > Myrtales > Myrtaceae > Melaleuca > Melaleuca alternifolia. The sequence goes on from JAGKPW010000238.1 coordinate 303,619, forward strand.
AGATGCTCGCATTTTTTTAAGGATGAACCATATCGAATGTTCTTATTTATGACATTCAAATCTTTCTTTGGGTTTATGGACTGAAATAATACATTTGAGGTCAATTTGTAGTTTTGTTGCGATTGGACTGTTTTGAGGTAATTTCCTATTTGTGGAACTTAGATAATTAATGTATGTCCGTGCCATCCTAAAAATCATTGTGGGTATTTTGATAATTATTTGCTTAGGAATATTAGAGATGACACTCAATCCCATTTATTTCGTCAAAAATAAATGAGTTAAAGAATACTTTTTTACAAGATAATCACACTTCCCCTTTGAAGTAATTGGAAAAAATTATAATTTGACCCCGATATATGTCTAGATATTTTCATTGACGATAACAATTTTTTTTCGTTCCACATTTTTGTGTCATACATGATATTATTTTTAAGAAAATATTTTATAAATCATTAAATTTTCGGAAAAAAACACCTATACAATTTTTTAGTGGTGCCAAATATACTCCTTTATGAAATTATGTGAATTCAAGATAGCCAGAGTGTAGGAAAGTGGTGCTTCGCCTCTGCTAGGAATTTCTACACTGGCATAGTTACAACCAGTGACATATTTTTATGCATAAACATTGAATCAGACAAAGATCTTTTTCAATGACCGACGAGTTAATAAATTTGGATTTAGTTGTTGTATTATTATTATTATTATTATTATTATTCCTTTAAATGGAGACACACTTGGAATTAAAGCGAAAAAAAAGGCTCCGAGCAACGCGTGCGGCTAAAAACTGGGAAGAGTTTCTTTCAAGACTGAATACCGCAGTAACAACTGCCCTCCACCGTTTTCCTTAATCAATTTTGCAAAGCTCATAGATGAAAGATAGAGGCCGAAAAAAATTGAAAAAGCGAAGTTACTCGGACAGTCAAATAACTCATCATTTATTTAAAGTTTAGAAAAAAAAACTTTTATACGGAAAGCCAAGACAACTCTGTGAGCTACAAAATTGTGTCCAAGTAGAGAAAGATCAATAGTTTTAGTGAAAGAGTGGATGCAAACTTGGAAACTTTTCAGAAGCTTTAACTTCACAGAGCAACGCAGGGAGTGAAGAACAAAAGCAAAATATGCATCACCTAAGACTAAATTTGCAAGAGAAAACGGAGAAAAAAAAAACCCTTACACAGCATTTCACGAGGTTAATAGGAAATGGGTAACAAAAGACGATAAAAAATCTAAGTCAAGCAGAGAAATAAGTACTGAGAATGAAATGATTTAGAAATAAGTACCGACAAGAACTCACCAAATGTTCAGGTCATCAAGACCTCAACCATATTCAATTAGAGACTAAGCCTTCAAGGCCCTATCTGGTTCATGAAAAGGAGTCAATTATCGTGCTATCTTATTGGAGATTAAGCCATTAAGCTCCTCGAATTGTGCTCATATCAAAGCAATGCCGCATATTAATCTTACACCTTCAAAAAGTATGATATGTTTTTCTATAAAAAAAATACCATTAAAGAAATGCATCTTTTTTTATCTTACATGACAGCTCATATTAGTGGAATACTATTGAAAATATGCATATAGACAATGCATGCCCGTATAAAGTGCGAGCTAAGTAATTAGTAAATAGACAATGTATATTTTGCCGCTTTGTATTTTCAGGCAACCTAAGAAGCATAAGTTGTTCCACTGCGAAAATTCCATACAGACGTTGTGGTAACTCCTCTATCAAAGAATATGATCTTTTGGTTGGCAAAATGTAATCATCATCCTTTCCTTTACATAAATGTGGTAAGTCATCCCGAGATAACACTTTTGGAATGATTCCTTCCTTCTTTGGGCTATTGACTAAGCCTTATTAGAAACAAGTAACTTACGATTCCCTTCTTCTTTACAAGAAGAATATTTTACTTTTTCATATCCTCCTTGAAAATAAAGAGTTAAGAATATTTTCACAAACTGAACTGGCATTGATTGTTGATTCCACATCATATAAATAGACAAATGGCATCGAATCACAATGTACGGTATGTGCTTTCTTTTCTAAAAGAATTGGAATCATTCTTTTTCCTCAAGTTGTAGTTTGGATAGCAAAGCTTATTATATTGCGTTGTACACCTATTGGAGAATCTAATATTCCTTTTTACTATGCAAATATCATATCACATGATCGATCTCAATTAGAAGGATCAAATTGCATTTAACAGTACTTCATGAGCTACATCAATCTTAGCAAAAGGAACTCTTTCATTTACAATGTGAATTTTCTGAGAGCACTAACAACCCAATTAAATTTGTAATTTTCAGTGAGTGATATGTTCCTGTTTTTCTTCTCCATAGATGGCAATTTCAGCATTTGGATCGAATATCCCTTTACATGGGCTTAGATCCTCGAGCCGTTTTCTATATGTTCCAATTACCAATCTTTTTTGTATGAGGACCACATCAATTTAACATGTCCGTTGTATAAGGATGAAGTTTTGATCTTCTCTACATAATTATTCTTCTCACAAGGTATTAATGATCACGAGAGATTTAAAATAACTTGTAGTGAATGGCCTGATAGTCTAGTACTTATCTTGTGTGACCCTCCTCCCACCATTAATTTTGGAATATAAACCTTTAATTCTTACTTTTAAAAGGAGACACTTCGAATAAAAAAAAGATGACATGCAACGTGTGTGTGGCAATGACATGCAACATGTGTTTCGCTTTTGGCATAATATTCCTGTAGCAAAGTAGACAAGATAAATTGGACAAGACAAGTGTACTTGTCATAAGCTTATGGATTGGTATTTTCAAAACGTTAAGTAAACTCGTCAAAATATATGTCATAAATCTCCATATAACCTAGCTTTTTTATATTTAAGTGGATTATATATGGATCTTTCGAATTTGAAAAGGCCTATTTTTAATATATTTTCAAGTTTAAGATAAATTGCCAGCTTACTGGGGCTCGAACTCTCCTCTCTCTCCCTGTCCCTAGCCGCGTCTTCTTAATGAAGACGCGGAAAAAGTCGCAAGCCCTCGGACATCATCATCTTCGACGATTCCGGTAAAGCACCAGAGGTGCTCTGTTCTTTTGACCGGGACTGAGAGCGTTGAAAAGTTTGGATCTCACTCTCAGATCCCGATTCCGAGCGCCCTCTTGCCGCTCGTCACGGCCCCTCACCACACGTCGCCGCTCATCGTCACTACTCTGTCTCTGGTCCGCGAAAGTCTGAAATACTGGGATCTCGTTAAGGTACTGATTGCAGAAGCCTTAATCATCGACTAAACCGCTGGACTTGGCTTCATACCTCGGTCCCTCCGTTTTGCTCTATTCTAATTCCGAGGTTCATGAATAGCGAACCAAGAGAATCGTTTTTTATAGTCGTGGGGCCAATTTTTGGCCAAGCGGGAGAGGTCTGTGGAGGACGGAGTTGTCAGCTGAGGGCTGCGGAGGCGGAGGTTCGTTGGGAGGAGGCTTTTGCGTGCCCAGTGTTCCAGGCGATGGCCGGGTTGCCGAGGCGGTTCGGCGTGGTGCCGATGGCAGAATAACAGATTTTAAATTTGCTGTTGTGTTAAAAGAAAAGTTAGTCATGCCTGGATAAGGATTATCTAAATTATTTAGAAAGTAATAGGTCAATATGAATTTGAGTCGTACTTATTTATGACATACTCAAATCCGATCCATCCTAATCTACTCATTTGAAACATCTACAGCTCAAAAATTCTCATTTAGGGAGAGAGAGAGAGGTAGGATTCTATGGACAAGAAGTACCTTATACAAGCGAGGCCATCAATTCCATGAAATCTTAACTTGGACAAAAGAGGGGTTTGGAAAAAAGAAGAAATAAGGAAAAGAAGGAAGAAAAGTGAGTTAATTATTCTCCTTATTAATAGGGAAAACACCAAACTAACCCTGACGAGCGCATGCCATTCAACATGTATATATATAAGCCCTTTCTCTGAATGGTTTGATCGGCATACTTTACAGAAGAATAAAATGTCGCCGCGTTGGACATTGAGAAAGTATAGGCAAATCAGCTTCTTCTTAGAAGCTGGCGTAAAAGACATCGACATCGACCCTCAGAAGTACTCATCCGACGAAAGTTACGCAGATGGTATCAATGACCATCTCAGGAAGGGCGTTGTTTACCCAGACAAGAAGAAGGCAAGCCTCTCTCTCTCTCTCTCGGATATATATTTTTATGTCGTTAGAGTTGAGTGATGTAGGTTTACGCCCATTTTCACGAAAAGTTCAGAAAGCACCATCTGAAAACACGCAAATTCTTCTCCCTATCCGAACGTTTGTACATGTCTAAACATGTGGATGTCCCCTTTTCTTCATTTGTTATGTAAGAGAGGAAGCCACATGTCAAAGAGATGCGGCCGTTGATTATTTGAAACACAATCGCACCAGTTTCTCTTTCTCTTTATGTTTATCTAATAATTTCTTACATTTTACAAGTCAGATGAGATAGACCCTTACATGAATAATTTTCTCTCACTGGCTTTGATAATTACTCTAGAAAACAATACGATGCTTCAATGATAACGTTAAGCACAAATGCAACATACATACATACATACATACATACATATAAAACACACACAATACCTTGAAGTATCATTTGGTCGATGGTAACTTACTAATGAACTTCCTCCTCCTTCTCTGACCTCCACACCCATCGGTTGATGTTTCTCGAAACCGGATCACCTAACATGTTGGGTATGTAGGCCAGATGACCTGCTTTTGTCTCCAACCGTCCGATCTAGATCGGATGGTTAGGGGCAAAAAGCACTTTTTTCGAGAAAAAAAAAAGAAAAAAAGCCCCCGGACAGCCCCCAAAAGCAGGTCAGGTGATTCAATTTCATGTTTCTCTACTTATATTTCAATATGTTATATGGAGCAAAGGTATTGGGTTGATAAGAATGAACGAGATTGTTTTGCAATCTATGCCCGGGAACTCAACATCACCAATGGTGACGATCCTAAATATTGGCAATGGATAGCTGACAGGTACTTTTGAATCCTTGGAACAAGATATATAACTTTTTTTTGTATGTTACCTTATGCTGAGGCTCTAATTGAAAATTTTCATATTTTAGTAATGTCTGAATGACATCGGATAAAGATAAATATAAAGAAGATTGAGGAAGCCATTTTGCGGCAATTATTGAGGGAAACTCTAAACAAGGAAACCATAGCAAAAGACGAAAATTTGTTCCATGGTATTAATGGAAGTATACATAATATTCTATCTTATAATTGATAATTCTTAAAATTATTCTTTTGCTATAACGTTGTTGATGTTTCGCCCTCTTGTGCTACATAGATAGATGGCTAGGATTGTCTCTTGCCACCTCCTCGGGGTAAAACTTTCGTTCTACTTTAACCGGGTTATGATTTTATCAAATTGTAATCTACTTGAGCTTGTCTCAAATTTTATGCTTTTCATTGGATTTCTTTTTTCCTTTTTGAGTGGATGAAAAATAAGGAGAGAGTACGATGGTTTTCTAGAGGCGATGGGCTTTAAGGTGGTTGGGAAAAATACGGAGAGAGTAGAGATGCTATTTGGTATATAATAAATAAATTTATACACACATATATATGTATATTATAGTTATGTATAGTTGGCCAAATTAAGAATAATTAATTAATAACGAACTGTCAAGGGTTATATACTTATTTTTTAATATGCTTTTTTACTTTTGATTTCTACTTACAATTGACATAAAGAATTTGTCTAGTGCGGATCTCTAAATGCTCATACTCAAGATTTTTATCAAGTCTATTATCAATGTAAATCACTTTCTACGCATTTGTAACCAAATTTATCTACGCGTCATTTATCCAGCTGCGAATATGTAAAAAAATAATTATATTAGCAGTAGACTTGATAATTATTCTCTAATCAACAATGTTCAAATAAAATTACTTCAGTGATGATGGCGTCGAAAGGGCGATGGTGAAGAAGACAAAATGGCTAGAAGTTAGAGCGTCATTTTGGACAATGAACCTTTCAGAGGGTGCTGATTACATAGTCTCGTTTAGGACTAAGATGGAGGAAACGCAGGAAACGCGGGAAAAGAAGTTGTCCAATATGATGGGGAAGGAGGTGAACCTGAGACTGATTACCCCAAAAGAGGGCAACATAGAGGGGCAGGCGAAGTTGCCTGGTGAAAAATTGGGAGAGGACCCGTGGTACGAACTGAAGGTCGGGCAGTTCACCATGACGGCGGACAATGTGGGCAAGATTGAATTTTTAATGGAGGCATCGTTCAAAAGCTGGAGCGCAGGGCTTGTCATCGAGCGTGTTGAGATCAAGCCCGTTGATGCCGAGTAGTTATATCTGCAACAAGAGCAACTGTAGAGGAATTGCTTTCATGGAAGTGACCATAGTGATGTGTGTGCACAGTCGTGCGTCCGTGTTTCATGTGCCCTTTTCCTAGCTAGAAATAAATAAATGAAAACTCGATCACTCGTATGTACTATTTTTTTTTTTTTAACTTTCGGACCTTGTTCTCTTATCTATGGTATTTATTGGTCTATCTGTCTACCTATCAATTTATTTTAGATTACTAATGATTTGTGGGAAGCAAATCAACCCGTGACTCAAATACGATTTGATTAAAACTTTTCCATTTTTCATATGTAAAAGTCATATGTGTATCCAATTATTCACTTCACATTTAGCAGCATAAATAAAAGGCAAAATAGAATGGAGAAAACAATAGTGTTTGGATCAGTAGTTGTCAAAGACACACCATGCAAACTCGTTGGGTAAGATCCCGACATCATAAATTTCTTAGTTTTATGGCTATTATGCCGGATACTTGGAGAAGCAGAAACTTTGGTCAGGTAGTGAGATTTTTCTGGAGAGGCTCTTGAGAGAACTGTGCCTATAATTTGATCCATTGTGGAATTACGGTTTAAAAGACACTAATTTTGCCACGATTTAACTGCATGATTAGGGAGAAACAAGGTCGAAAGCGTCGAGTGTGCCGGCCGTGACTCGAACTCGGAGCAGCTTTATTTAGAGCATGATTAGTATTGTCTTCTAGTGATTTTCTCGCTTCAAAAGTATCTTCTTTTGAAAATGATTTGGCCATTGATGACGTGGTGCACACCTGATTCGTCCGAAATGGTATTCGGACAAAGGAGCTATGAGGTCTCAAAGTTGGCCTGAATCTGTAAAAATCTGAAATTTTGGGTCATTCGACGCACATGCCAACTTCAAGTGGCTTGCAGAGCTTTTCCATTTTTTTATGATGAACCCTATCGAATGTTCTTATTTATGCTTCTCAAGTGATTATCTGTAACATTTGAATTTTCCTTCGGGTTCATGGACTGACATAATACATTTGAGGACAATTTGTAGTTTTGGTCGCGATTGGGCTCTTTTGAGGTAATCTACGATTTGTGGAACTTAGATCCTTAGTGTTGTCCGTGCCGTCCTAGAAACCATTGTGGGTATTCTGATCATTACTTGCTTAGGAATATTAGACATGAAACTTAACCTAGTCTATCTCGTCAAAAATAAACGAGTTAAAAGATACTTTTTATAAGATAATCACACTTTTCATTTGAAGTAATTGATCAATGAAAAACATTCTTATTGAAGCACAGATAATAATATAGTAAGACGATCACTCGTCACGCAAACAAGTTCATTCCTTTTATAGTATATTGAAGTTCAGTTACGTGTGAAAATAATACGCATTTGGGTATGGCAACAGATCATAATAATGTGTTCTTCTCTTTCTGTCAACCATCGGCTCCGCCATGCCGAGATGCACCACTAGAAGCATAGACATGGCTGAGGAGCTCTCCTCCTCTGCTCAGGCTCTCGGGGTGTTTGCAGCCTTTGCTTTGAGAAGCCGCGTGCATCAGAAACTTCGCCCAGACCTTGCTGATCAAGTCCCATTTCTTGCGGGAGTCGATCGACTCGGTGTCATTCAACTGGGACGCGAGATGCAGCAGGGCAAGAATAACGAGACAGAAAGAGCGGGTCAAAGTCAACACTGTCGACTTTTGACCCGTTTTTAAAAAAATTTATTTGGTTATATGCATTTTTATTTCTATTTCTTTTTTGGAAAGTCGTTTCTTTTCCTAATTTTCATGACCTCTAGGATTTTTTACTATTTTTTGTTTTGTTAATTTTTGTATTTTTTGTTAATACTTATTTAATAAATAAGGTGTGAACAACATATAACTATTTTTTTGGGCATTTCGAATATCCCTTACCATGGGGTTAGAGCCTCAAGCTATTTTCTCTTCGCCTCTTATTATCAATCAAAAAAAAAAAAAATTGTTAGCAGATCTCATCGATTTAACACGGACGTTGTCTCATTTCACCGTCTAGCTATGTAGTTTGGATTCTTCTCTACAAAACAATTCTTCTGACAAGGATCTGATGATCATGAAACATTTAAAATAAATTGTAATGAATGACCCCAAATGGCATCGAATCACAATGTACGGTATGTGCTTTCTTTTCTAAAAAAAATTGGAATCTTTCTTTTTCCTCAAGTTGGAGTTTGGATAGCAAAGCTTATTATATTGCATTGTACACCTATTGGAGAATCCGATATTCATTCTCACTATGCAAATATCATATCACACGATCGATCTCAATTAGAAGGATCAAATTGCATATAACAATACTTCATAAGCTACATCAATCTTAGCAAAAGGAACTCTTTCATTCACAATGTGAATTTCCTGAGAGCACTAACCACCCAATTAAATTTGTAATTTTCAGTGAGTGATGTGTTCATGTTTTTCTTCTCCATAGATGGCAATTTCAGCATTTGTATCGAATATCCCTTTACATGGGCTTAGATCCTCAAGTCTTTTTCTATATGTTCCAATTATCAATCTTTTTTGTATGAGGACCACATCAATTTAACATGTCTGTTGTCTAAGGATGAAATTTTGATCTTCTCTACATAATTATTCTTCTCACAAGGGATTAATGATCACGAGAGATTTAAAATAACTTGTAGTGAATGGCCTGATAGTCTAATACTTATCTTGTGTGACCCTCCTCCCACCATTAATTTTGGAATATAAACCTTTAATTCTTACTTTTAAAAGGAGACGCTTCGAATAAAAAAAAGATGACGTGCAACGTGTGTGTGGCAATGCCATGCAACATGTGTTTCGCTTTTGGCATAATATTCCTGTAGCAAAGTAGACAAGATTAAATTGGACAAGACAAGTGTACTTGTCATAAGCATATATATGGATTGGTATTCTCAAAACGTTAAGTAAATTCGTCGAAATATGTCATAAATCTCCATATAACCTAGCTTTTTTATATTTAAGTGGATTATATATGGATCTTTCGAATTTGAAAAGGCCTATCCTTAATATATTTTCAACTTTTAAGCTAAATTGCCAGCTTACTGGGGCTCGAACTCTCCTCTCTCTCCCTCTCCCTTCGCTCATTCTTGTCGCCAGCCGCGTCTTCTTAATGAAGACGGCGGAAAAAGTCGCAAGCCCTCGGACATCATCATCTTCGAGGGTTCCAGTAAAGCACCAGAGGTGCTCTGTTCTTTTGACCGGGACTGAGAGCGTTGAAAAGTTTGGATCTCACTCTCAGATCCCGATTCCGAGCGCCCTCCTTGCCACTCGTCACGGCCCCTCACCACACGTCGCCGCTCGTCGTCACTACTCTGTCTCTGGTCCGCGAAGGTCTGAAATACTGGGATCTCGCTAAGGTACTGATTGCAGAAGCTTCAATCATCGGCTAAACCGCTGGACGTGGCTTCATACCTCGGTCCCTCCGTTTTGCTCTATCCTAATTCCGAGGTTCATGAATAGCGAACCAAGAGAATCGTTTTTTTATAGTCGTGGGGCCAATTTTTGGCCAAGGGGGAGAGGTCTGTGGAGGACGGAGTTGTTGGCTGAGGGCTGCGGAGGCGGAGGTTCGTTGGGAGGAGGCTTTTGCGTGCCCAGTGTTCCAGGCGGTGGCCGGGTTGCCAAGGCGGTTCGGCGTGGTGCCGATGGCAAAATAACAGATTTTAAATTTGTTGTGGTGTTAAAAGAAAAGTTAGTCATGCCTGGATAAGGATTATCTAAATTATTTAGAAAGTAATAGGTCAATATGAATTTGAGTCGTACTTATTTATGACATACTCAAATCCGATCCATCCTAATCTACTCATTTGAAACATTTACAGCTCAAAATTTCTCATTTAGGGAGAGAGAGAGGTAGAATTCTATGGACAAGAAGTACCTTATACAAGCGAGGCCATCAATTCCATGAAATATTAACTTGGACAAAAGAGGGGTTTGAAAAAAAGAAGATATAAGGAAAAGAAGGAAGAAAAGTGGGTTAATTATTCCCATCATTAATAGGGAAAACACCAAACTAGCCTGGACGAGCGCATGCCATTCAATATATATATATATAAGCGCTTTCTCAGAATGGATTGATCGGCATCGAACAGTACAGAAGAGCAAGATGTCGCCACGTTGGACAATGAGAAAGTACAGGCAAATCAGCTTCTTCTTAGAAGTTGGGGAAAACTTCGACATCGACCCTCAGAAGTACTCATCCGACGAAAGTTACGTAGAAGGTATCGATGAGCGTCTCAGGAAGGGTGTTGATAAGAAGAAGGCAAGCCTCTCTCTCTCTCTCTCTCTCTCTCTCTCTCTCTCTCTCTGATATATATTTTTATGTAATTAGAGTTGAGTGATGTAGGTTTACGCCCATTTTCACGAAAAGTTCAGAAAGCACCATCTGAAAACACGCAAATTCTTCTCCGTATCCGAACGTTTGTACGTATCTAAACATGTGGATGTCCCCTTTTCTTCATTTGTTATGTAAGAGAGGAAGCCACAAGTCAAAGAGATGTGGCCGTTGATTATTTGAAACACAATCGCACCAGTTTCTCTTTCTCTTTATGTTTATCTAATAATTTCTTACATTTTATAAGTCGGATGAGATAGACCCTTACATGAATAATGTTCTCTCACTGGCTTTGAACATTTCTCTAGAAAACAATACGATGCTTCAATGATAACATTAAGCACAAATGTAAACATACATACATACATATAAAACACACACAATACCTTGAAGTATCATTTAGTCGATGGTAACTTGCTAATAAAGTTCCTCCTCATTCTCTAACCTCCACACACACTGGTTGATGTTTCTCAGAACTGGATCACCTGACCTGCAGGGTATGCAGGTCAGGTGACCTGCTTTTGTCCCCAATCTCGGACGGTTGGGAGCAAAAAACACTTTTTTTGGAAAAAAAAAAGTAACAAAAAAAAGTAAAAAGCCCACCCCCCATTTAATGGGGGCCGTCCGATCTCAAATGGGATAGCCCCCAAAAACAGGTCAAGTGATCCAATTCCATGTTTCTCTACTTATATTTCAAAATGTTATATGGAGCAGAGGTATTGGTTTGATAAGAATGAACGAGATTGTTTTGCAATCTATGCCTGGGAGCTCAACATCACCAATGGTGATGATCCTAAATATTGGCAGTGGACAGTTGACAGGTACTTTTGAATCCTTGGAACAAGATATATAAGTATTTTTTTTTTTTGCACTTTCCCTTATGCTACGGCTCTAATTGAAATCTTTCATATTTTAGTAATGTATGAATGACATTGGATAAAGATAAATATAAAGAAGATCGAGGAAGCCATTTTGCAGGAGTTCTTGAAGGAAACTCTAAAGAAGGAAACCATAGCAAGAGATGAAATTTTGTTTCAGGGTATTAATGGAAGTATAAATAATATTCTATCTTATAATTGATCATTCTTGAATTATTCTTTTGTTATAATGTTGTTGATGTTTCACCCGCTTGTGCTACATAGATAGATGGCTAGGATTATCTCTTGCCACCACCTCGGGGTAGAACTTTCGTTCTACTTTAACACCTTAAATGCCCACGTTATTTCGTCAACTAAATTTGAGCTATGGATTTTCACTTGTATACTTCTGTTTGTACCCATGCTACGTACGGTTCTAATCTTTTATGTTTGCGTATAATTTGATATTATGAATAAATTGAGAATTAACCATAAAAATCGAATAGTTGACTCAAAATACTCCAGTAATAAGCGTATCATATTCTCCAATCATTGAATCATTATTTTATCAAACCCAAAATAATATGATTAGGCAATTTCAAACCCAAACAAACCATGGTATTGAAGTCTCCCTATTGGTTTCTTTATGTACTTTCAAGGTAGAGGTGAATTCGTGACTCTTCGATTGGTCCCCATCATCTAGGGAAAATTGTATGAATGTCCCTAGGAAAGAAGGAACCGTTCTTCGGTCTGGGTATCTAAATTAGCGTTTTTGCCTTCATAAGGGCATAAGGAGCCAATTAAATTAAGAGCGCAAGATATTTCTAAAGCATAAAATTTTGGTTTCGTCTTCAAATGTTGCTGTCAAAGTTAGTAATTTCACTATATTAAGAACCATATAGTATGACCTATTTGACTTTCTTAATGATTAGAAAATCAAACCTATTTTAATCTTCCAAACTTTGATTGTACTATTTACTTCTATGTGTTCATCATAATATTGTAGTTGTAGTTCTGGCTTTTAACCTTTGTACTTAATGATCAAACCTAACCGAGTTATGATTTTATTAAATTGTAATCTACTTGAGCTTGTCTCATATTTCCTGCTTTTCATTGGAATTTTTTTCTTTCCTTTTTGAGTGGATGAAAAATAAGGAGAGAGTATGATGGTTTTCTAGAGGCGGTGGGCTTTAAGGTGGTTGGGAAAAATACGGAGAGAGTAGAGATGCTATTTGGTATATGGTAAACAAATTAATACATATATACTATAGTTATGTATAGTTGGCCAAATTAAGAAAATTAATAAATAACGAACTGTCAAAGGTTATATACTTATGTTTTAATATGATTTTTTACTTTTGGTTTCTACTTACAATTGACATATAGAGTTTGTCTAGTGTGGATCTCTAAATACTCATACTAAATATTTTTATCAAGTCTAAGCACTTTCTATGCATTTGTAACCAAATTTATCTACGTGTCATTTATCCAACGATGAATATGTAAACAAAAATTTATACTAGCAGTAGACCTAATAATTATTCTCTAATTAACAATGTTCAAATAAAATCACTTCAGTGATGACGTCGAAATGGCAACGGTGATAAAGACAAAATGGCCAGAAGTCAGAGGGTCGTTTTGGACAAAGAACCTTTCAGCGGGTGTCGAGAACGAAGTCTCGTTTCGGACTAGGATGGACAAAACGGAGAAATTGCCCGATATGAACTTGAAATAAGTGACATTGAGACTGATTACCCCAAACGGGGAGAACAAAGAGGGGCAGGCGACGTTGCCCGGAATAAAATCGGGAAATGACCAGTGGTACGAACTGAAGGTCCAGCGTAAGCAGTCTGAGGAGCCTGAGCGGTCTGAGGAGCCTGAGGAGCCTGAGCGGTTCAGGTTCACCATGACGGCGGAGAATTTGGGCAAGATGGAATTTGTAATGGAGGCATCGTTCAAAAGCTGGAGGGCAGGGCTTGTCATCAAGGGTGTTGAGATCAAGCCCGTTGATGCCTAGTAGTTATATCTACAACAAGAGCAACTGTAGAGGAATTGCTTTCATGGAAGTGACCATAGTGACATGTGTGTATAGTCGTGACGTGCGTCTTCCATGTGCCCTTTTCTTAACTAGAAATAAATAAATGAAAATTCGATCACTCATGTGTATTAATGTCTTTTCACTTTTGGACCCCATTCTCTTATCTATATGGTATTTATTGGTCTAAATTTATTTTAGATTACTAACCATTCGTGGGAAGTAAATCAAACTGTGACTCAAACACAGTTTGATTGAAACTTTTTCCATTTTTCATATGTAAAAGTCATTTGCATATTCAAAAATTCACTTCACATTTAGCGGCATAAAGAAAAGGAAAAAAAAAAGACTGGAGAAACCGATAGTGTTTGGATCAATAGTTGTCAAAGACACACCGTGCAAACTCGTCGGGTAAGATCCCGACATCATAAATTTTTTATTCTTGGAGAAGCAGAAATTTGGTCAGGTAGTGAGATTTCTCTGGAGAGACTCTTGAGAGAACCGTGCCTATAATTTGATCCATTGTGGAATTACGGTTTAAAAGCCAATAATTTTCCGCGATTTGCCTGCATGGTTAGGGAGAAACAAGGTCGAAAGCATCAAGCGCGCCGGCCACGACTCTAACCCAACGCAGCCTTATTTGGAGCGTGATTAGTATTGTCTTCTGGTGATTCTCTCGCTTCAAAAGTATCATATTTTGAAAATGATTTGGCTATTGATGTCGTGCACACCTGATTCGTCCGAAATGGTATTCGGACAAAGGAGCTATGAGGTCTCAAAGTTCGCCTGAATCTGTAAAAATCTGAAATTTAGGTCATTCGATGCATGTGCCAACTTCAAGTGCCTTTCCTTGATCTCTGATTGCATCATGGGCACCAAAGTTTCCACATTCTGGGTATTGACTAGTGTGGGAGTTCCGAAAAACGTGAACTTGTCTGTTTATCTACTAGATGCTCGCATTTTTTTAAGGATGAACCATATCGAATGTTCTTATTTATGACATTCAAATCTTTCTTTGGGTTTATGGACTGAAATAATACATTTGAGGTCAATTTGTAGTTTTGTTGCGATTGGACTGTTTTGAGGTAATTTCCTATTTGTGGAACTTAGATAATTAATGTATGTCCGTGCCGTCCTAAAAATCATTGTGGGTATTTTGATAATTATTTGCTTAGGAATATTAGAGATGACACTCAATCCCATTTATTTCGTCAAAAATATATGAGTTAAAGAATACTTTTTTACAAGATAATCACACTTCCCCTTTGAAGTAATTGGAAAAAATTATAATTTGACCCCGATATATGTCTAGATATTTTCATTGACGACAACAATTTTTTTTCGTTCCACCTTTTTGTGAGTCATACATGATATTATTTTTAAGAAAATATTTTCTAAATCATTAAATTTTCGGAAAAAAAACACCTATACAATTTTTTAGTGGTGCCAAATATACTCCTTTATGAAATTATGTGAATTCAAGATAGCCAGAGTGTAGGAAAGTGGTGCTTCGCCTCTGCTAGGAATTTCTACACTGGCATAGTTACAACCAGTGACATATTTTTATGCATAAACATTGAATCAGACAAAGATCTTTTTCAATGACCGACGAGTTAATAAATTTGGATTTAGTTGTTGTATTATTTTTTTTCCTTTAAATGGAGACACACTTTGAATTAAAGCGAAAAAAAAGGCTCCGAGCAACGCGTGCGGCTAAAAACTGGGAAGAGTTTCTTTCAAGACTGAATACCGCAGCAACAACTGCCCTCCACCTTTTTCCATAATCAATTTTGCAAAGCTCATATATGAAAGATAGAGGCCGAAAAAAATTGAAAAGCGAAGTTACTCGGACAGTCAAATAACTCATCATTTATTTAAAGTTTAGAAAAAAAACTTTTATACTGAAAGCCAAGAAAACTCTGTGAGCTACAAAATTGTGTCCAAGTAGAGAAAGATCAGTAGTTTTAGTGAAAGAGTGGATGCAAACTTGGAAACTTTTCAGAAGCTTTAACTTCACAGAGCAACGCAGGGAGTGAAGAACAAAAGCAAAATATGCATCACCTAAGGCTAAATTTGGAGAAAACGGAGAAAAAAAAAACCCTTACACAGCATTTCACGAGGTTAATAGGAAATGGGTAACAAAAGACGATAAAAAATCTAAGTCAAGCAGAGAAATAAGTACTGAGAATGAAATGATTTAGAAATAAGTACCGACAAGAACTCACCAAATGTTCAGGTCATCAAGACCTCAACCATATTCAATTAGAGACTAAGCCTTCAAGGCCCTATCTGGTTCATGAAAAGGAGTCAATTATCGTGCTATCTTATTGGAGATTAAGCCATTAAGCTCCTCGAATTGTGCTCATATCAAAGCAATGCCGCATATTAATCTTACACCTTCAAAAAGTATGATATGTTTTTCTATAAAAAAAATACCATTAAAGAAATGCATCTTTTTTTATCTTACATGACAGCTCATATTAGTGGAATACTATTGAAAATATGCATATAGACAATGCATGCCCGTATAAAGTGCGAGCTAAGTAATTAGTAAATAGACAATGTATATTTTGCCGCTTTGTATTTTCAGGCAACCTAAGAAGCATAAGTTGTTCCACTGCGAAAATTCCATCCAGACGTTGTTGTAACTCCTCTATCAAAGAATATGATCTTTTGGTTGGCAAAATGTAATCATCATCCTTTCCTTTACATAAATGTGGTAAGTCATCCCGAGATAACACTTTTGGAATGATTCCTTCCTTCTTTGGGCTATTGACTAAGCCTTATTAGAAACAAGTAACTTACGATTCCCTTCTTCTTTACAAGAAGAATATTTTACTTTTTCATATCCTCCTTGAAAATAAAGAGTTAAGAATATTTTCACAAACTGAACTGGCATTGATTGTTGATTCCACATCATATAAATAGACAAATGGCATCGAATCACAATGTACGGTATGTGCTTTCTTTTCTAAAAGAATTGGAATGATTCTTTTTCCTCAAGTTGTAGTTTGGATAGAAAAGCTTATTATATTGCGTTGTATACCTATTGGAGAATCTGATATTCATTTTCACTATGCAAATATCATATCACATGATCGATCTCAATTAGAAGGATCAAATTGCATTTAACAGTACTTCATGAGCTACATCAATCTTAGCAAAAGGAACTCTTTCATTTACAATGTGAATTTGCTGAGAGCACTAACAACCCAATTAAATTTGTAATTTTCAGTGAGTGATATGTTCCTGTTTTTCTTCTCCATAGATGGCAATTTCAGCATTTGGATCGAATATCCCTTTACATGGGCTTAGATCCTTGAGCCGTTTTCTATATGTTCCAATTATCAATCTTTTTTGTATGAGGACTACATCAATTTAACATGTCCGTTGTATAAGGATGAAGTTTTGATCTTCTCTACATAATTATTCTTCTCACAAGGTATTAATGATCACGAGAGATTTAAAATAACTTGTAGTGAATGGCCTGATAGTCTAGTACTTATCTTGTGTGACCCTCCTCCCACCATTAATTTTGGAATATAAACCTTTAATTCTTACTTTTAAAAGGAGACGCTTCGAATAAAAAAAAGATGACGTGCAACGTGTGTGTGGCAATGACATGCAACATGTGTTTCGCTTTTGGCATAATATTCCTGTAGCAAAGTAGACAAGATAAATTGGACAAGACAAGTGTACTTGTCATAAGCTTATGGATTGGTATTTTCAAAACGTTAAGTAAACTCGTCAAAATATATGTCATAAATCTCCATATAACCTAGCTTTTTTATATTTAAGTGGATTATATATGGATCTTTCGAATTTGAAAAGGCCTATTTTTAATATATTTTCAAGTTTAAGCTAAATTGCCAGCTTACTGGGGCTCGAACTCTCCTCTCTCTCCCTCTCCCTTCGCTCATTCCGCTAGCCGCGTCTTCTTAATGAAGACGGCGGAAAAAGTCGCAAGCCCTCGGACATCATCATCTTCGAGGGTTCCAGTAAAGCACCAGAGGTGCTCTGTTCTTTTGACCGGGACTGAGAGCGTTGAAAAGTTTGGATCTCACTCTCAGATCCCGATTCCGAGCGCCCTCTTGCCGCTCGTCACGGCCCCTCACCACACGTCGCCGCTCGTCGTCACTACTCTGTCTCTGGTCCGCGAAGGTCTGAAATACTGGGATCTCGCTAAGGTACTGATTGCAGAAGCTTCAATCATCGACTAAACCGCTGGACGTGGCTTCATACCTCGGTCCCTCCGTTTTGCTCTATTCTAATTCCGAGGTTCATGAATAGCGAACCAAGAGAATCGTTTTTTTATAGTCGTGGGGCCAATTTTTGGCCAAGGGGGAGAGGTCTGTGGAGGACGGAGTTTTCGGCTGAGGGCTGCGGAGGCGGAGGTTCGTTGGGAGGAGGCTTTTGCGTGCCTAGTGTTCCAGGCGGTGGCCGGGTTGCCGAGGCGGTTCGGCGTGGTGCCGATAGCAGAATAACAGATTTTAAATTTGCTGTGGTGTTAAAAGAAAAGTTAGTCATGCCTGGATAAGGATTATCTAACTTATTTAGAAAGTAATAGGTCAATATGAATTTGAGTCGTACTTATTTATGACATACTCAATTCTGATCCATGCTAATCTACTCATTTGAAACATCTACAGCTCAAAAATTCTCATTTAGGGAGAGAGAGGTAGGATTCTATGGACAAGAAGTACCTTATACAAGCGAGGCCATCAATTCCATGAAATCTTAACTTGGACAAAAGAGGGATTTGGAAAAAAAAAGAAATAAGGAAACGAAGGAAGAAAAGTATTATTCCCATCATTAATAGGGAAAATACCAAACTAACCCTGACGAGCGCATGCCATTTAATATATATATATATATAAACCCTTTCTCTGAATGATTTGATCGGCATCGAACATCACAGAAGAACAAAATGTCGCCGCGTTGGACATTGAGAAAGTACAGGCAAATCAGCTTCTTCTTAGAAGCTGGCAAAAACATCGACATCGACCCTCAGAAGTACTCATCCGACGAAAGTTACGCAAAAGATATCGATGACCTTCTCCAGAAAGGCATTGTTTACCCAGATAAGAAGAAGGCAAGCCTCTCTCTCTCTCTCTCTCTCGGATATATATATATATATATATATATATATATATATTTATGTCGTTATAGTTGAGTGATATAGGTCTACGCCCATTTTCACGAAAAGTTCAGAAAGCACCATCTGAAAACACGCAAATTCTTCTCCGTATCCGAACGTTTGTACGTGTCTAAACATGTGGATGTCCCCTTTTCTTCATTTGTTATGTAAGAGAGGAAGCCACAAGTCAAAGAGATGTGGCCGTTGATTATTTGAAACACAATCGCACCAGTTTCTCTTTCTCTTTATGTTTATCTAATAATTTCTTACATTTTACAAGTCGGATGAGATAGACCCTTACATGAATAATGTTCTCTCACTGACTTTGAACATTACTCTAGAAAACAATACGATGCTTCAATGATAACGTTAAGCACAAATACATACATACATACATACATACATACATACATACATACATATATAACACAATATCTTGAAGTATCATTTGGTCGATGGTAACTTGCTAATGAAGTTCCTCCTCCTTCTCTGACCTCCACACACACTGGTTGATTTTTCTGGGAACCAGATCACCTGACCTGCATACCCTGCAGGTCAGGTGACCTGCTTTTGTCCCCAATTGTCCAATGGGCAAAAAGCACTTTTTTCAGAAAAAAAAAAAAGTAAAAAGCCTCCTGCCTCATTTAATGGGGGCCGTCCAATCTCAAATTAAATGGCCCCCAAAAGTAGGCTAGATGATCCAATTCCATGTTTCTCTACTTATATTTCAAAATGTTATATGGAGCAGAGGTATTGGGTTGATACAAAAGAACGAGATTGTTTTGCAATCTATGCCCGGGAGCTCAATATCACCAATGGTGATGATCCTAAATATTGGCAGTGGACAGCTGACAGGTACTTTTGAATCCTTGGAACAAGATATATAAGTTTTTTTTTTTTTTGCACTTTCTCTTATGTTGCGGCTCTAATTGAAATCTTTCATATTTTAGTAATGTATGAATGACATTGAATAAAAATAAATATAAAGAAGATCGAGGAAGCCATTTTGCAGGAGTTCTTGAAGGAAACTCTAAAGAAGGAAACCATAGCAAGAGATGAAATTTTGTTTCAGGGTATTAATGGAAGTATACATAATATTCTATCTTATAATTGATCATTCCTGAAATTATTCTTTTGTTATAATGTTGTTGATGTTTCACCCGCTTGTGCTACATAGATAGATGGCTAGGATTATCTCTTGCCGCCACCTCGGGGTAAAACTTTCGTTCTACTTTAACACCTTAAATGCCGACGTTATTTCATCAACTAAATTTGAGCTATGGATTTTCACTTGTATACTTCTGTTTGTACCCATGCTAAGTACGATTCTAATATTTTATGTTTGCTTATAATTTGATATTATGAATAAATTGAGAATTAACCATAAAAATCGAATAGTTAACTCAAAATACTCCAGTAATATGAGTATTATAGTCTCCAATCATTGAATCATTATTTTATCAAACCCAAAATAATATGATTAGGGAATTTCAAACCCAAACAAACCATGGTATTGACGTCTCCCTATTGGTTTCTAGATGTACTTTCAAGGTAGAGGTGAATTCGTGACTATTCGATTGGTCCCCATCATCTAGGGAAAATTGTATGAATGTCCCTAGGAAAGAAGGAACCGTTCTTCGGTCTTGGTATCTAAATTATCGTTTTTGCCTTTTAAGGGCATAAGGAGCCAATTAAATTAAGAGGGCAAGATATTTCTAAAGCATAAAATTTTGGTTTCGTCTTCAAATGTTGCTGTCAAAGTTAGTAATTTCACTATATTAAGAACCATATATTATGACCTATTTGACTTTCTTAATGATTAGAAAATCAAACCTATTTTAATCTTCCAAACTTTGATTGTACTATTTACTTCTATGTATTCATCATAATATTGTAGTTGTAGTTCTGGCTTTTAACCTTTGTACTCAATGATCAAACCTAACCGAGTTATGATTTTATTAAATTGTAATCTTTGAGCTTGTCTCATATTTCCTGCTTTTCATTGGAATTTTTTTTCTTTCCTTTTTGAGTGGATGAAAAATAAGGAGAGAGACTTAGCCATAGGTAGCCTAGCTGGTTAGGGCGAACTTGGACTTCGTTGAGGTCTTGGGTTCGATTTCCCAGGGAAGCGCCTGTGATTTAAGTGGGGGGCCATGGCGGTAGGTTGCTGTACTAGTCTCCCCCGAGGAATAGTTGAGGTGCACGCAAGCTGGCCCAAACACCTTGTTTATAATAATAATAATAATAATAATAAGGAGAGAGTATGATGGTTTTCTAGAGGCGGTGGGCTTTAAGGTGGTTGGGAAAAATACGGAGAGAGTAGAGATGCTATTTGGTATATGGTAAACAAATTTATACATATATACTATAGTTATGTATAGTTGGCCAAATTAAGAATAATTAATTAACGAACTGTCAAAGGTTATATACTTATGTTTTAATATGCTTTATTAATTTTGATTTTTACTTACAATTGACATATAGAGTTTGTCTAGTGTGGATCTCTAAATACTCATACTAAATATTTTTATGAAGTCTAAGCACTTTCTATGCATTTGTAACCAAATTTATCTACTTGTCATTTATCCAACGATGAATATGTAAAAGAAGAATTATACTAGCCGTAGACTTAATAATTATTCTCTAATTAACAATGTTCAAATAAAATCACCTCAGTGATGGCGTCGAAGTGGCAATGGTAAAGAAGACAAAATGGCTAGAAGTCAGAGGGTCGTTTTGGACAACGAACCTTTCAGCGGGTGTCGAGTACGAAGTCTCGTTTCGGATTAGGATGGAAAATGAGAATTTGGAGTGTCCCGATATGAACATGAAGGACGTGAACCTGAGACTGATTACCCCAAGCGGGAAGAATCAAGAGGGGCAGGCGACATTGCCCGGATCAAAATCGGGAGATGACCCGTGGTACGAACTGAAGCTCCAGCGTGAGCGGTCTGAGGAGCCTGAGCAGTCTGAGCGGTTCAGGTTCACCATGACGGCGGAGAATGTGGGGAAGATGGAATTTGTAATGGAGGCATCGTTTAAAAGCTGGAGGGCAGGGCTTGTCATCAAGGGCGTTGAGATCAAGCCCGTTCATGACGAGAAGTAATATCTGCAACAAGAGCAACTGTAGAGGAATTGCTTTCATGTAAGTGACCATGGTGACATGTGTGTATAATCGTGCGTGCGTGTTCTGTGTGCCCTTTTCTTAACTAGAAATAAATAAATGAAAACTCGATCACTCGTGTGTACTAATTTCTTTTCACTTATGGACCCCATTCTCTTATCTATATGGTATTTATTGGTCTAAATTTATTTTAGATTACTAACCATCCGTGGGAAGTAAATCAAATCGTGAATCAAACACTGTTTGATCCATTGTGGAATTACGGTTTAAAAGCCACTAATTTCACACAATTTGACGGCATGGTTAGGGAGAAACAAGGTCGAAAGCGTCGAGCGCGCCGGCCACAACTCAAACCCGGAACAGCCTTATTTGGAGCGTGATTAGTATTGTCTTCTGGTGATTCTCTCGCTTAAAAAGTATTTATATTTTGAAAATTATTTGTTGATTATAACCAAAAATTGTTTTGAGTTACTATCTGGGTTAAAGTACTCACGGACTCTTGGTGGAATGCCTAAATGTTTAATCGCTACTAGAGGCAGAGGATCTCTTGCTACGCAAACAAGTTCATTCTTTTTATAATATAATTTCAAATTTAGTGGACAACGCCAAGAATGAATAGTGAAGTGAACTGAGATTGACTAATGTTTAGTGATTTCTTGAGAATGCCGGCATGATGTGGATATTTTTTCTTCTTCAAATTCTATGTTTATTAAAACAGAAGACCTGTTAGTCTCATTTATATCAGATGTATTAAGCCCTTGGATAGGTAATTACCGGTTTCCTATTTTTTTATCCCTTTTTGAGATTATAGAATCTTGGAGATCTTGGACAAATTACAAGTCCATAGTATATTCAAGTTCAGCTACGTATGAAAATAATACGCATTGGGGTATGGCAACAGATCATAATAATGTGTTCTTCTCTTTCTGTCAACCATCGGCTCCGCCATGCCGAGATGCACCACTAGAAGCATAGACATGGCTGAGGAGCTCTCCTCCTCTGCTCAGGCTCTCGGGGTGTTTGACCCTTTTTTTCATTTTATTTTGTTATATATATATACTATTTATTTATTTTCTTAATTTTCATGACCTCTAGGATTTTTTTTTACTATTTTTTGTTTTGCTACTTTTTTGTATTTTTTGTTAATACTTGTTTATTAAATAAGGTGTGAACAACGTACAACTATCTTTTGCATTTTGAATATCCCTTACCATGGGTTTAGAGCCTCGAGCTATTTTCACTTCGCTCTTAATATCAATCAACTTTTTTTTTGTAAGCGGACCTCATCGATTTAACACAGACATTGTCTCATTTCACCATCTAGCTATGTAGTTTGGATTCTTCTCCGCAAAACAATTCTTCTGACTAGGAATTGATAATCACGAAATATTTGAAATAACTTGTAATGGGTGACCCCAGCGGAGAATGTAGTACTTATCTTGTGCGACCCTCTTTCTTCCACCATTAAGTTTCGAATCCAAAACCTTATTCTTTACTTTTAAAAGCAGACATGCTTCGAATCAAAAGAGAATAAAGATCACATGCAACAAGTATGTGGCTCTTGGCACAACATTCCTCTAGTAAAGTAGACAAGAACCACTTGGACAAGATAAGGGTAGGTATATCGGATTAAAATTTCGAACCCCATGCGACCTCATTTGGAGAGAGAGAAGGGGGAGAGATCATCAATTCCGTTGAACCTTAATTTGGAAGAAGGGGGGTATAGAAAAAAGAAGAGAAAAGGAAAGGAACAAAAGAGAGGTGGGTTAAATTAATCCGTAATGAACAGAAAAACCTAAATAACCCTGATGATTGCGTGCTGTTCAGTATCCATATAAGCCCTTCGTCTAAATGAATTGATCGGTATCAAACATTACTGAAGAACAAAATGGCACAGTGGGCGATGAGCAAGTGAATATCAACGACTGCCTATCCGACCCAGCTAAGATTAAGAAACTTGTCACAGAGGGCGTTGTTTACGAAGATAAGAAGAAGGCAAGCCTTTGTCTCTTCATTTGTCATTGGTAATTTGCATGCCAAAGTGATGTCCGCGTCGTCGTTTAATTCAAACTCCATGGCATCGGCTTCCCTTTCTCTTTATGTTTAATTAATTTCTTATATTTTATCCGAGATAAATCTACATATGGATACCATTTTCTCAGTCGCATCGAAAATTGCTCAAAGAATAGTATTGTTATTTTGGTAAAAATGTCAAGTGTCCCCGCGCGAGCAAATACATATATATATGGGTGTGTGTGTCGTACAATTTCTCGAAAATGTCATTTCGAATGGGTCGCTAGCAACTTATGCTAATAAATATTTTCTTTCTGCTTGTATTTCGAGACCTTAATAATGTTAAGTGCACTGATTGTTGCGTCTCTGCTCATATTTCACATGCGATTTGTGGCAGAGGTATTGGGTTGTTGGCGCTGAGAATGAAGAAAATGACTGCTTCGAAATCTATGCTAGGGGACTCAACATCACCAACGGCGATAGACCTAGTGGAGGAAAGATAGGTAATTGAATCCATAGATCAATATAATATATATGTACATATGTTATATACGTATCTTTTATCGTATAGTACACCTTGCCTTATACTACGCCTCTGATTTAGGGTTTTTCCATAATTTAGTAAAGTACGAATGATATCAGATAAAGAAGAACATAATAAAGATAAAGGAAGGTATTTCATGGGAAAAGGAAAACCGTAGCAAGAGATGGAATTTGTTTGAGGGTATTAAAATCGGAATTTGTTTTTCTCTCCCCCGGTTTTCTGGTTTTTCATTGTTCTCGGTTGTTGTGTGTTGAGCGAGAACAAGAAGAAAGCAAGGAGGGGCTGGAGGCCGGGCCGGAAAGAAGAAGCTGGGCTAGGGAAAAAGAGGAAAGTGAGAAGTGGGCTGGGACAGATTGGTTGCGTGGGCCGAGAAAAATAGGACAAATGAGGTGTCGGGCCCCATTTGGGAGGCGCTCGCGTGGGGCCAGAACCCGCGAGGGCACGGGCCGGGTTCACCCGACCCGATTTGCTCCTATATATATATATATATATATGTATGCTCTCTCTCTCTCTTCTGCGGTAAGACGGCGAGTGTAAGATCGACTTAATTTAAGGTCTCTACACCAGTTCGAACAACCTAACCAATTTGGAGTTACCAAACCTGCTCCATGCCTGCCTCATTCGGAGTCAAATTTGTCTTTCACCACCCGAAGAGAAAAGGTTAAAAATACAACTTGGTTAAGTCAGATCAGACCACGCAGATGTTGATCATGACAGTATACAAGGGGAAGGAAAGAGAGTGTCACGATCTCCATATCACCGGAACACACAAAGGGGACTAGAAAGAGGAAAAGAATGCTCATCTTATTGATCATTGTCCGTGAAATTAATCAAATAGACATATATCTATGGTTAAGAACCCTACTATATCTTGTGCAATTTTAATAAAAGAAAATTGTCGCGACCATTCCAAAGGTGCACCACCTAAGGTTCGGCTAATGGATTGCTAAGTATCACTTAACTCGAGCTCTCCCAAACTCATACCAATTCGCGACTTAGGTTTCACTTTTTAACATGCAAAGCCAATTTCAAAAGGGAGTCGCCACTAATCTATTTACGGTGGGTCGATTAGAAACCCATGGAAAATACTGGGAGTTGCATTTTACCCCTACGAACCAGAAATCATGAATTCGGGGACTTGAGAACTATTTTCTTCTATTTCTCAAAAATGATTTGCAAACAATTTGAATTGATTTTAAGCTTATTCCCTAACATGTAAGGTGATCATGCGAATGCGCAAACATCAATGAAAATGCTTAATGAAATAACACAATGAACAAGGATGACCTAATGATGCAAATTAACAGGAGAACTATTATTATTTTTTTGATTTTTTTTTAATGTGCATGCAATGCATGTGATGACAAATTAATTCTATATGCAATTATCTTAATGCAATTCTAGATTAATGAAACTAATTATCAATAGTTAAATAAATTCTAATTTAAACTAGGAATTACATTAATCCCTAATTAAAACTAAAATCTTAACTTAACCACGGATGACATTTTGGAATATAAAAAAAACTAAACTAATATGCAAATGCATGAAAGTCTAATTCTAATGATCTAACATGAAGTTAACTTGGACTAAATGACATGCTATTTAACTAAATGAATTAAATGACATGCAAAAAGGTTTTTTTTTTTACATTTTCTTATTTATTTAATGAAAATTCGAAATTAATTAAAACTAATAAAATGTGTAAACCTATTCTAGCATGATACCTAGAAATCTAAATGAATTATTCTATCTTGATATAAATGGACATGCAATGATAATTAAACTAAATTAATTAACCACATGTAACTATCTAAATGATGTATGAATGATTTCTATTTTTTGAGTTTTACCAATGGAAATTCGAAATTAAATAAATGCACAAATTAAACACGTGACCTATTATTCTAACATGGCAAAATGCAATTTCTAAGTGACATATGATTTAATGACATGCAATCTTCCTAATTGACATGAGATTTAATGTACCTAAACTAAATGTTATGAAATATCTAATAATGCAATCTAAAAAAACGAAAAGAGATATTAATGCTATGATATGCATATGAGCCTTTTTATCTTTTTTATTTTTATTAACTTTGGAATAAACGTGAAACCCTAATTTTAACATGCTAACTATATTTAAAATGCAACCTAATATAATCTAAATGCAATTTAATTTAAACATAAAAATGCAATTCTATCTAAAGTGCAATCCTATCTAAAATGCAATTCTATCTAAAATGCAATCTAACATGGAATGCAATCTTTTTGGTATTTTATGAATTAATTAAAAAAATGTAACTAAATCAACGGATCGTATCTCGGGCATGAGATCGGATCGGTCAATTTAACGTGCGGTTGCGAGTCGTATCTCGGGCGGGAGATCGGACTATCGACCAATGCACGAAAAATCATAACTAATAATGCCTATCATTAAAATAAATAAATAAATAAAACACGCAAATAAAACAAGCAAATACTAAATAATAAAATGCATAAGTAAATAAATCAGCATAAAGGAAAGATTTTTATTGCAAAAAATGTGTTTTTTTTTTATTTTAATATTATTATAAACGAAATAAAATAAAAACAGAAATAAGGAAATCGGGTCAGGCGGCCGAACCGGGTCGGTTCGGCCAGCCCGACCCACAAACAGACCCAGGGAGGAAGCCCGCGAAGGAAGGAGGCTAGACTGGGCGCGCGTGTGGGCCTGCCTCTTCTTTCCTTCGTGTGGGCCTACCTATCTTCTCCTCCGCGTGGACCTGCTGAGTGACCAGGCCCAGCTCACCTCAAACAGCTCACGACCCAAATCAATGAAAGTCTCCTTCCTCGCACGGCCTCGTGAACAACCTCCAAACCGAAATAGAGAGAAGCTCGCCGGCGTCGCGCCTCTCCACGACAAGTAGACGTGACCGGCGACGCAACCCACTTGCCGACGAAACTCCGGCACCAACCCAACACAAACAGGCCACAAAAATGCACAAAAACAGGACAAAAAGCAAAGCTGGTTCTCCGAAACCGATTCGTCGAACAAGTGAAGATGCAAAGGGGGGGATTTCGGTGACTAAACCAACAAAATCAGAGATGTGCTCGACGGAGATAATGCTTGATCGAGCAACAACATGGCCGTGGCGGAGCTCACCTATGAAAGAGAAGAGTACGCTGGCGAAGACGGAATCGTCTCGGATCAAGCCTCGGACTCTCCCCTCCTCTCTCGCTCTTGATCTCTCTGTCTCACGGTCTCTCTCGCGTCTTCCCCTGCACTCTCTTTTTTGCCGAGCAAAAACCCCCGTGTGTGTGTGAGTGTTTACTTTTTGCTGAATAATGGCCTTTGTTCCTCTCTATATGTGAGTGTATGCGTGTGTGGGCGTTGCTTTTTGCAAAAAAGTCGAAGACTTTCCCTTCGTGCGTGGGTTTTCTTTCCCACAAATAAACACTGCCCACTGTACTTTCTTTTGTTTTTTTGAACGAAAGCCCCCACTCTTTCAGCCAAAGACCTCACCTTTTATAGACCTTGGACGTTCGCATGAGGAGATAAAGCTAAATCTTAGTCAAATCTTCCAAAAATTTGACTGATATTTATCTAGTTTTGATGTTTATCTACCCCGCTTTGCTTATTGCTCACGATCACCATTCAACTTTGGGATAAAAAGGATTTCAGCTAACTCCTACTGAAAAGATTTGGTTAAAAATTATCCACGTTTATTCCATTCGAATCTTCTTATCTACTGAATCCAAATTGCCGTCGAAAATCTAAAATTTAGGTGTCAACAAAAATACAAAAAGGTGAGACATTGAAGGGCGTTTTCAAGAAAGGATGCTCGACTTAAATCTAATTAATCAATGTCTAAACCTCATAATAACTGTTCCCAAGACGGTTTTGATATAATAGAGTCAATGTATTTGCATTTATTCGTTCTGTCTACGCTGGAGGAGGAAGGTATTTGTGCAATTGAGGACTCAAGAACCGTTTATAAGTTCCCAATACAGAGGAGGAAGTGGAAACATAGTGTTGAAGTAGATATGACGGCTTATTCCATTTATGAATCCTCAATCCTATTTCATTTATCACTGCATAAGCCAAAGTCAAGACTTTTTCAAATAATATTTTTGAACTATCGAAATTGATAAATAAACATGTTTAGGTCGCAACAGGAGGTGCAACTAAAGTATCCTTCAACTTCTCCAGAGGCAAACAGTTTTACTAAGTAAATTATATCCAGCATACCGGGCTGTGAACTAATGAATGCTATTTATCTCGCCACAGGTCAATCATCCTTGATCTCACTAAAAATTGGCAAAAAAGGTGTATATTCAGCGAAACATATTGACTGATAGAGTGAGATGACTTTTGGACTCAGGCGTTCACACCGTCAAGGGTAACAATAGTTCTAAGGTAATTTGGCGTTTAGGTCTTTGCCGGAAGCTAATTGAGTGGTAGAAGTCGGTGGGTGTTGGGGTTTATATTTTTCTGATATTTGCTTAAATTTGGGCCAATTTCTTGGCCGTTTTCGACAATTCAAGGACCCGTGTGGTCGAACCCGTGTGTTTTTTAAAACCCATATATTAATTTTGGTCAAAAGTGAGCCGTCCGCAGTGGAACGGGCGAAGGAAGGCACAACGGCGAAGGAAAAATCGTGTTTTCCGGGGTTTTCTGGTTCGGGTTTGCGCAAGGAAGAAGGTGCGTGGGGACTATGCGCTCGCGGAACCCATGCGCCTCAGGGGGATAACAGGCACGTGCACTGCACGCGATCTGCATAGCCACTACACTTCCGCTTGCGGAAGGCCTGCTCCTCCGCCTCGTCCACCTTGCCGTAGCTTAGTTCCACCGACTACATTCTTCACCGGTTAGAGCTCTGGTGCTGGAGAAGAGAGATGGGTGTGTCCTCATGCAAATCTGTCTAACCCCACCGATTGCTAGCAAGGGCCATGACCCTCATCGACCAAAATGGAAAAAGTAATAATTATAATAATTTTCTCTCAAAAAAATTTGAAAAAAAATTCCACATCGGCACTAATTATGCAACATAAAATGCCTAACATCTATGTCAATTATTTCCGGCTTAATTGGTAAGAATGACTCAATTGAAAGCATTAAAAATATATTAGCATCATTGCAATTGGATTGTAAATGACTATTAGTCTATTGCATTAAAATTTAGTATAATAAAAATTAACAAGGAACCATAACCTACTTTAAAAATATAAATTTATAGATGGAGAAGTTGCTGCGTAGTATTGTGGAGAGAGAGAGAGAGAAAAAAAACAAAGAATATCAAATCATATGAAATTTGAATGTGAGAATTACTGCCCACTTTAAGGAATAAAGAGTTACTTCTTTTAATTTTCCATGAATTTGGTCGGGGTTCATATTTTGACTTTTATATACTATGAAACACTTAGAAACTTTCCTTGAGTATTCAAATGATATCATGTAGAATCATGCACGACAAGCTTCTCCTTATTTTAAGAACATAAGATAAATTTTTTTATGTCTAACTTTTTCAGAAAAAGTCATAATTAGAAGTGATGAATAGGCAAAAAACCGCCTAAAAATTGGATTTTTCTAACGAAAACATCATTGACGATCTAGACAAGCTAGCCTCTAATTTATGGTAGGTTATAAGTTACTCTTTTTCAATCTCGGTTGCAGCACTTCGCTGGCCTCCAGCCTAAGACTCGCTAACCCGGTCTTCAATCTGTCGTTCTGTCCCAATTCTTTGGCCGTTTCCTTTATGCGAGGGAAGATCCACTCTTTGACGTTGATCTTGAACTCTTTGTAATGGATGTACAAGCCCCTCTCCAACTTCTTGTCCATCTTGGCGAGCCTTGGATACTTGCGGAAGATCCAGTTTCTTTTCCTGATAGAAAATCCCAGGAGGCTGAACTGGGCCATGGAATTCGACCACCTTTGGCTCAGGCAGAACCGGAGAAAAGCCACGGGAGTTGAAATTATGGATTTCCTGGGTCTCTGATGTAGCCAGTGGTCAACCCAATCGGATGAAATTGCCCGAAGAATCGAGTAAATCTCTAAAAGTATGGTCGCACATATCAGCAAGAAGGTGATATAGACGTCCACTTTGGAGTAATCCTTCCTATCCTTTAAGCAGAAGATTACCAACACCGCACACGGTACCGAGAGACTAATGACCCAACGAATGATGCCCCAAGCACGGTTCAGCAACGGTGCCTTGCTGTAGAGCAGATCGTACATGAACCCAAGCTCGATCTCCACGATCTCAAAAGCTGTCACCGAGCTCATGGCATCATCATTTATGAACATGCGCTTGCTGCCCTCCAGGTCACCAGAGTTGAGGATAAGGCCCAGGAAAAGAAGCTTGAAGATCTTGAACAACTCATAGGCTCTGACCGGATTCGTGTCTTTGTCTTCACCACAGGCTTGACTGCTGTTCACGGAGATATCGTCCGGAGCCGGAACCTCCGTGACCTCTTCAATGCCGACTCGGTAACCCTCCTCTTTCTTCAGGGTGTACTGCTCCATTATCCTGGGGTATATGGGACCAAAATCGGGAAGCGAAAGCATTGAACGCCGAAGTCGACCTTCGCTTGCCAAGTATAAACACAATGCCCTCTCAGCATATTTGATGAACCCCACCAGGATCATGCCAGCCGCTAATATCGACAGTGTAGACCCCGACAAGGCCATGAAGTAGACGTAACAAGTTAGTCCTACCAGGACACAAAGCCGCGCCAAGTCCCTCAACCACAGCTCATTGTCCTCCAGGGTATAGGCGGTTATTGTGTCCGGCCCGCCCAAGTGGAGGAGAAGGAACGGTGCCCAAAAAGCAGTGATCTGGCTCGTCGGATCGACTGTCCCCTTCATTTCCTTAATGTTGGTCAGGCGGTTCAAGAGGACGCCGAGCGCGACATTTGCAATGGAATCGGGCAATAAGTACGCCGTCCAGTCCTTGTAGATACGTTTCCTTCGGCT
Organism: Melaleuca alternifolia; assembly: GCA_019926035.1. Classification (NCBI taxonomy): domain Eukaryota; kingdom Viridiplantae; phylum Streptophyta; class Magnoliopsida; order Myrtales; family Myrtaceae; genus Melaleuca; species Melaleuca alternifolia. Next base: position 334,966 of record JAGKPW010000238.1, read on the forward strand.
GCCCTGAGTCGCGAGGATCAATTGGATGAACAAGCTGAGGAGAACGAGCGACCGCAGCCCCCACTCCCCCCACAGCTCACGAGTGTTTTGGGGGACCAGCAAAAATCCCATGGTTGAACTCAACATCGGCATCGAAAGGCCCAACAATCGAGCATCGTCTCAAGGAGCGATTGTTTGGGGATATCTCAGTGAGCCAACCCCTTATACCAAAGCTAGGTCTGTCATTATCCTAGGGTCCCTAATCGCGTCTCACATGTCCTTTCTGACCTAGAACTTCGTCTTCCCTCGCTTTCCCATCAACCTTATCCACTCCCCTAATCCTTCTATCTCTCTCTCTCTCACACCCATTCTATCTATGAATCTACTATACCCTAATCGTCACGTGGCACTAAGTCCCATCAAGACCTATTACAACAATTAAATAAATTATCAATAATTAAATAAATTACACAATTAAATCAATAATTAAAGAAATTGCCCGAATAAAATAATAAATAAATTGCACAACCAATGAATCAAGGCTGTCCATAACCAACCCGATACCCTAGCTCACCTTCCTATTTCATCATCACATCACAATTCAACTCTCATTGGTTGTCATTCCACTAGGCTCCAATTGGACTTTCTTGTCATCCAATTTATGAATGGGTCCCAATGACCTCATATAACTTCCATCGCACCATACATTTCTAACATCCAACACCCAACCACGTTTGACCAATTTCACCCAATCCCAATAAACCACACATTTGCCCTAGTAAATCTACTAAGGCAATAAACATGCCTAATCAAGGCATAAGAGGTCTACTCACATAATTTTTTGCACATTTTGTGCAATTGGCGGCGACTCGGTTTTCTGAAGTTTTGATCGCACTCGAACTTGATGCGAACCTTCAATTTTCGATTCAATTGCACGATTAGATGGCCCAACCTCAGTGGAGTTCAACGACGGCTTCGACAATTTTCCGGCAGCGGTCCGACGATACTCCGGCAAAGATTCCGACGACTCATCTTAGCTCTGGGAGGCGAGCCGAGGATATGGGTGACGAAGACGGATGACGAAACAGCCCGATCGCGTGAAAAGTCCAAGAACATACCTGGTTCACGCGATTCGAGTCAGAAATCAGGTCAAGGTTGAGGGCGAGTCGAGTTTGAGCTTGATTATCCCTCCTCAAACCAAATCGAGACTCAAAACCAGTTAGGATTTGTAGCTGACTTCCATATGAGTCTATTGCTACCAACGATGACGTTTGAGGTGGCCAAAGGGGGGAGAAACAGCTCCTCGACAGTGGCGGTTCGGGGTTGAGGGTTTTCCGGAGAAGAGCAAATCCGATCAAGCTTCGATTTGTCAATCTTGGACCAAATCAATCAAATTAATCACTCAATCCTCACTCATGAGACTTAAACGAGTCGATTGGAAGCAATTGGGAGGAGTGGGCATCGTTAGATCATCCAACTAACTAAATCTAGGGTTTTGGTCGCATGGGTTTGGGGGAAAATGAGTTGATCCATACTCAAGCAAATCTAGACTATATCAATCCAATCAAGAGTCAAATATAGAGTTTATGAGTGCCTAAAAATCGATTGGAAGCATTGGTTTGAGCTCTAGATTAAGGGATTTGGAGAAATCAAAGATTGAAGCTTGATGAACTTACCAAAAAAAGAAAGGGTAAGGCTGAACCGTGAAGGGGTTTTTCGGGGACTGCCAACGGAGCTAGAGGTGGAGATGGTGGCGACGATTGGTAGCTACTTGAAGACGGAGTTGCAACAATTCCAACAGCACCAACCACAAATCAAACGGAGCTCGGAGCAAGAAGTTATCACGCACGAAAATGGGCTGCTCGCACGGATAGAAAAGCAAAGGGAAAAGCCAAACCGGAGAAGTAATCATCTCGCCGGCAACAAACGGTGGCTCCCCAATGGTTGACATACACTCCGGCTAGGCCCTGGGGCTACTAGCCTTAGTTCTCCGGCGAATGGCTGTCCAAAATGCTGGTGGTGGGGCCCAATCACACGAGCAAGCCACGTGTTCGACGGAACTCATGAGAGAGAGAAGAGATGAGGAGGGTTGGTCAGGTTCGCACAGGTTGGATCGGGTCTGTGCGCTGTCGGACCAGTCCGATTCTCAATTTGGACCGGTCCCACGTTGACTCGGTCAACCGTCGATTAAAATATTAATAAAATATTATTTTAATCATTAAAATTTAAAATAAATAAAATAAAATCCATAAAAATTTCCATAAATTCATAAAAACTTCCCAAAATAAAACCACATATATTGGGCCAGATTCCATAAAAATATATTTTCGGAAAATCAAAACTAATTTTTAGAAATTTCCACATTTACTCAGAAATTACCAAAAATTAGTGAAAAATTCTCAGGGATCATAAATCGCAATCCGTGTCTACTTAACCCTATTCTAAAGCTCGGGGAGGGTTAACTTGGACAAAGGAATCAATTAGAGAAGCACCTTTTTACCCTGCATAACATTACAAGAACCAAAAAGCTATACTCTTTTCCAAACACTGGCAATCCAGTACTGGCGACCCCACTTTTAAATGCGTAATAGTCAATCATTTCTCTGCATTTTGCTGAGGGAAAGTAAAGTGACAAAGTAGATCTCGGCATTCTACTAGCATGAGTATAATATGCTTTGATTGAGAAGACCTGAATAAAGACTTAAACTTTGGTTTCTCAATTATCTATGAAGGTTTCGAATCGTGTGAACTTCACTATAACCATAGTGATTTTAAAACTTCGTGTGGCATGCCCCACCAGCCCAACGTGATTCATGTGGAATATGGAAATCACCTGTGGAGGTTGCTATAACAAGAAGTAAAGAATGGAGACCAAAAAGAGTGTGATAAATGCTCACTCCAAGTTGAAGCGATTCCGATGCATTGAATCAATTGCTTCGATTCCTAGACAGCATATTATTGTCCTTGGCTACTAATCTCCATATCGAATTCTCAAATGAAATCGTCGTTGTGATAAAACATTACACGAGAGCACGCGTCTCACGCCACATCGCCGTCAAGCTGATATGCTTATGACCACCGTGATCGCGGCTTATCGTCCATGTCTGGCCATTTTTCTCCAAGGCACGAGGTTTATGACGGTGGCTGAACGTTTTCGCTGTTCACATACTGTCACACCAAGGACACACGGCCCGTGTGCACCACCTCTAGCTCAACTTAATTAAACCCTCGACGTTGCAGATCAAGGCTAGAAACATGCGGATAATAACCTATGAGGGCCTCAAAGTCCAAAAGTTCAAGACCTGAAAATAAGTTATGTTCTTCCCCGCCGCTAAAAGGACGCTATCAATGCCACAGTTTTTATACGACGCCTTCTTCAGTATTAAAACTTTTCAACCATTATTTCAAATGTCAAAACTTTTGAAAAAGTATCATCTAATTAGTATGACGGATATGGCGTGGCATGCCGGAGAAAAAGTATCATCTAATTAGTGTGACGGAAATATGGTGTGGCATGTCGGAGTCACTTAGATGGTTGCCTAAAAGAGTTTTGGTTTTGGTATTAAATTGATCATTCATAAATTTGTTGCTCTACAGTTTTTAAAATTAGAAATATGACAAATTGATAGAGCGAGCCAAAAGCAAAAATTACAAAGAAAGTAGTCTGACATTGCCACTATTTTTCTATGTTATGTCAGACTCGAAAACAAAATCATCGAGACCTACCCATAGGTAGCCCAGCTGGTTAGGGCGAACTCGGACTTCGTTGAGGTCTTGGGTTCGATTCCCAGGGAAAGCGCATGTGATTTAAGTGGGGGGCCATGGCGGTAGGTTGCTGTGCTAATCTCCTCTGAGAAATAGTCGAGGTGCGCGCAAGCTGGCCCGGACATCTCGGTTATCAAAAAAAAAAAACAAAAACAAAATCATAGAGCAAACATTCTCTTAACATATTTTCATTTAAAATCACATAAATCTATATGTTTTCCTTTACACAAAGGCAATTAAGCAAAATTTTCTTTGCTTCTTGTAAGCTCGTAGTAGTTTCTCCGGCCTTGCTTTACTTTTAGATCAAACCGCAAAACTTGATGCATTTTGAAAATGGATGGATACAAATGACCTAAAACCCAATGATGGGTAGCTGTGTTAGTTAAAAACTTATTCCTCATTAACGAGATTAAGGGTTTGAAATCCACAGTTGCTAGGGTTTTACATAATGCAAGACACTATTTGCCACAGACAACAGCCCATGGCTGAAGTCTCACGACCACAAGCAACCTCTGTCGAGGTCGCACGGTCCTATGTGAGCCTCGACCTCCGCCACTGATGCAACTAGCAACCACAGACGGAGCATATGAGAGGATAGTGAACAATGGTTTTAGATGACAAAAATGAATACAAAATTATGATGGGGGATAAGATTTGAAGGAAAGAAGTCACGGCACCTCAAAATAACCCTTCGAAGACGCTAAAAGCAGTCCCCACTTGCCTCAGCTTTGCCAATGCTCGCTTTGACATATGATGCTCTTCAAAGAAACTGACCAAATGCCCTAACTCTTCTCGAGGGACCTTAGAGGGCCAAAGTGCCCTTGAGCCCGACCAAACACATTTCAATTGTGAAAAAATAATGCTAAGGAACGTTCGGAAACCAATCTAACCCAAGTTTCTTAATTTGTGAAAAATGGATGCGTTTAGCAATGTTGCATCACACAATTTAAGACTTCTTGTACCAAAAGCTTAAGAAAGACTACTATAGTAACTGAAATTTTATGAATGACACTATTTAGTATCAAATCTTCAAATTTAGATGAACTTCATTTAGAAAACAAGTGCATAACTGAACCTTCTCTTTATTTTTATTTTTTTTTGGACCGAAAACTCTCGTCAAAATAAAATCAGGCATAATTATATGTCCCAACAAAATGTATGAAAAATGGCACGACTGCAATTGTAAATGACCTTAATGATCCTATGTATAGGTTTCTACATTGCTCAAATTTCAAATGTCAAAAAATAAAAAGTCAAAGATCAAAGTCATGGCTACTTTTTTCCATAAATGCTAGGATCGATTAAATATTGTGAAATCTCTTGATAAATTGTTCGATTTCCTAGTCTGGTGCTAATAAAAAAGTTATATAAGAACAATATGTTCTACACTTGAAGGGAAGCCAAGCTTTGCCTTGCTTGTCCTAAACTTCATTCCAAACTTTTCCTCAAGGAAAGTAAAGATCTCAAGCGAAAGAAAAGAATTATTAAGGCTCCTTTTGTTTCGTTGCAAATAAATAATTTAGAAAATATTTTCTTAGAAAATGATTATTCATATTGCTTACAAAAATGAATGAACATATAATATTTTTATCATCCATGAATATATTCAGTTATAAATTATTGTTGATTATGAGAACATGTCTCGTCTACTAATTATTATAAACTATACATAAAATATTTTTAGGAATATATCTTCTACATTATTGATTTTCCTCTCAATCTTATTTCATCACACACACCAACTTATGAAAGTAAAGTCTCATATTAATTCAATTTGTACAAATGGGGTCACACACATACTTGATTATGTGGAACGCGAGGCCATTTAGACCTCTCTTTTTAGCATATGTCTTGAGTTTTTATATGCATTTCACATTTATCCTTCCAGCTTATGAGTCAGCCTCATCAGCTGATTAGGCATTCTTTCTAGTTTATTCTTATTTATATAAAAAAAAGGCCTCTACATCAGGCTTAAATCCCACAGCGCTTGTGAAATATATGGGTAAAGTAAGATTTCATACATGGCTAATGTTAACCTAATCCATTGCTAGCTGCTCCAGTTTACACTAGAATCAAACGTTATATCTAGCTCGCATTGCAATTAGAACGCAATCAAAATCCGCATCATAAACAATCAAAGATTGATAATGTTATCTCTAGCTTGCACCATAATTAAAGTACAATCAAAATATTCACATGACAAGCAATGTGAAAAGTGATACAAATGTTATCTTTACTGATGGTTACCAATTCTATTGTCAATGGTTATCTCTTGAGATTCTTTCTTTGTGTGCACGTGTGTCAATATAGAGAGAGAGAGAGTCATCACCAATTGTAACATCATTCTAATTCAAAAATATGCATTTCTTATGTCTTCTTTACTCTCTAATTTTATGCATCTCTATTTCTTTCTTAGTATCTAAGGAGGGAAAAAAAGCCCATTGATCCAAATATGAGTGACACAAACTCCTCATCTCCTAACAAACTACCATTCAACTACACCACTATTTACTACAATTACCACCACAACCACAACTCCTACTACTGCTATTTGTGATTTTCTCTCTTTTCCATCCTTTGGAGACTGCCTAGATTAAACAAATTATGTGATTTGACATATATGGATCCTATCATATTTTCAAGCCTCTAAACTAATTTCTTTGGTAGATGAGACCGAACCGACACCATCTGTCAACCATTCTCAACCATACCCACAAATGCTAGTTAAACTATACTCACTCCTAACCTCACCTACAACACATTCGAGATCAAACAATCATTGACTAGATCCTTAATACATTGACAAGTCCCATAATAGTACAATTCAGTAGCCACAAAACTTCTACATCAATTTGGTCCTATCTAATCGAAAGCATGCTCTTTTCAGTCCAATGCTCGCTCCTCTTCCCTCCAAATGCAACTCTAATTTATGGGAAGAGGCAACATAAGTGTGACTAAATATATAAAGGAGGGTACCTAGATTGTTGATTAATTGCGGGCTATTAAGGAAACTATTTGATGGAGAATGCCAAACCCACCTCTTTCGGATTTTAGGTTTGGAATGATCTACTTTAGCCACTGCACTCTAAGCTATTTCAGCATATAACTAGTCCTCCATTCTCTCAAGAAATGAAATACTTAGCTTATTGTTGTCTCATGAAACGTACTTTCCGTTCTTCAACTAGTGTATGTTAATGTTTAAGGTCCTTCCCCTATTCCTTCTATTTATGTTTTTATTGATGATGTTTCTTGATTCATTCGGCTTTATCCCTTCATATCTTGAGATCAATTTGTTAACATTTTTAAAGCCTTTCATACACGTTTAGACTCAAATTTAATGTAAGGCTAAGATGATTTAGTATGATGGAGCACCTGAGTTCTTATCATCTACCTTGTGTTTTCACCTTCTCAGTTCTAGTATTCATCAGTGCCTCTCTTGTTCAGAATCTTCTTTTTGAAAAGGGACCGCTAAACATAAGCATCGACGGAGATAGGTTTTGCTCTTATGATACCAGCTACTATTAATTCTTATCATTAGGAATTTGCCTTTGAGACGGTAATTCACCTGATCAATGACTCTCCGCTCTTGTTCTAGACAACTTGTCTCCCTAGCATGTTCTTTTTTTGTACCACTCTTAATATATCTTACTTATTGATATTCAGTTGTGTAACCTATTCATACTTGCAACTGTGTGCCTCCACCCATGCTTACGTCTCGCTCTCAAGCATGCATCTTTTTTTGTTACTTTTCAGATTATAGAGGTTACCGCTATTGCCATCTCGAACCCAATGTACCTACATCACTACCGATGCTATATTTGATGAGACTATGTTCCAATTTTAAAATATTATCACATGCGTCTCCACCATCACTACCTGTTGTCTTGCCAATTCAATTACCACCGCTAACGCCCTTAGTCACTCTTATTGTGCTCGCACAATCATTGGACTCCACTTCACCAATTCTATTATCTTAGACATTTTCCTTACCGTCTCCAATTCAAGTCCCAAACTCACTATCTCCACCACTGGCAACATCTTCATAGGCATGTACTCACTATATGATTACTAGTCTTCGTTATGGCAACATCTCTCGCAAAGTTCTTAATCGAAATCACACTTTTACTCTTACAACTACTGCTCATCCTCACAGTAAGCTTACTTGTTTTTCTCAAGCATCATGAGATCCAAAATGATATGCTATCATGATCACTAAGTACACTGTATTAATCCAGAATGACACTTGGAGATTAGTTCTGCAACCTTATCATGCTCACCCTATAGGTTGCAAATAAGTGTTCAATGTCAAACTCTACTATGACAATTCATTAGAATGATATAAAACCCGATTTGTTGCTAAATGATTTTACCAATAGGGTGGCATTGACTATAGGGTGGCATTTAACCCAATGACTAATGTTTCCGATCGCTTACTCTATACATGGTCTATCTGACGGCTTAATGTTTCCAGCATCTTTCTTTATGGATATTTATATGAGGAAGTGTATCTGGTCTAATCTCAAGGCTTTGTTGATCCCCAATAGCCTCATCATATTCACTGTCTTCGTTGAACTCTTTCTAATTTTTCAGTAAGCTCATTATACTTTGTATTCACAGCTTAGCTCCTATCTCACTAATATTAATTTTCTTATCTCATTTATTGACTCAAACTTTGTCATTCATTATTTATGTCGTCATCCAGCATATTCTTACTCATCAGCTCTCCCAATGCTCCATTGCCAGCTCTTTTGGATGCTTTACATGGTGAATTTACCATCAAGAATCTTGAACCTACTCACTATATTTAAGGGTGTTGAGGTACAAGCGACATGTGATGAACTTCATCTAGGTTAAGCCAAGTTCACTTATGAGATTCTGGATCATGCAGATATGTTCAATTCTCGTGCAGTTTCCACCCCATTCTCCATAAATGAACTATTGTCCATTCATTAAAGGGAGCCCTTACCCGATCCTCGCATCTACCTTAGCATCGTGGATGCCCTCCAACTTTTAACTCTAATCTGGCTTGACATTGCATACTTAGTGAATAATGCCTGTTGGTTCCTTCATGCTCCTACCACCACTCATTATGCATTCTTCTATATATAATAGATACTCATGTTTATACTTGTCTTTTCTCACACTTCTTCATTGGCTCTTCACACATTCTCTAATGTCGGTTGTGCTAGTGATACGTGATCTTATATCTCGGTACAGAAAACCAGCAACCATGATGAGGACATCAAGTCGTATCGAGAAGGAGGTGTTAGGGACTCGCTGTTCTATCTGCCAAGCCCAATCACTCGAGCGAGAGCGAAGAAATTCAAACAAGCTGTCGGCATTATAATCGAGATATTTGGAATGGAGACAATTTGAATTTACGACTTGAAGATCCTGAAACTCCTCGGCATAACATAATTGCTTTTGATCTAGAGAATTACATAGGAGCTTCAAGTTGACGATCTCTGAATTGGCTCAAATTTGGTTGCACGCTTGGAAACGGGCCGTTGATCAATACACACTACTTTAGTAGTGAATGACAATGTTTTTTAGTGATTTGAAGTCGTTTAGATGGACTTTTAGGTCTTTTTCCATTTTTAGACGAATTTATATTAATTATGGTTAGTTTTGTAATTCTAATCCTAGTAGGATTAGGATTACGATTTTTTTTATTTTGTAGTTCTAATCCTAGTAGGATTAGGATTAGAATTAAGTTTTTATTTATATTTATTGTTTTGTAATTCTAATCCTAGTAGGATTAGGGTTAGGGTTAGCACCCTATATAAGTTGCTTATAGTTTTTTTTTTAAGAGACGGATATAATTTTTACATATAAAGGTTTTCTTCTTTGAGTTCTTTTGAGGACTAAATCTTATCAAGGTCCTTGTGGTGATTGAATTCAACTTATCGAACAATATCGTAAATTCTCTTGTTCGTGGCATTATAGCGTGGATTGGTTGACGCAGGTTCGTCAACAGGTTGTGTTCATACCAAGATTACCAATCATAGGTTCGATTGGGGTTGAGGTCAGCAATTCGCAACTCACGGATCTTCGTAGAACAATCACTTCCGCTTTAGATATAAACCACCACCGACCACTCCCCCATCATGATCGGCCCTAGTTGCAGTCTCCTATATTTGTTTAGTTTAGTGTAATTCTCTTTAACTTAAACAAATTTGTATAAAAAAAATGAAATTTGGATCAAATTTATGTTTTTTTGCGTGTATGTTTAATGTTTTTGCCACGTCATCACTAAGTAAAAATATATACTTAAAAAAAGCCACGTCAACTTTTTTTGTTAGCCAAATTGAATAAATTTAACAGAGAGATTTGATTGCATCAATCTAACGAAATTTAGGATTTGATTGTATTTTTTGCAATTTTCACTACTTAATTATAATTTTGTGACAAGTTTTTAGATTTTCAGCGTGTGAACCCCTTGAACATACCCAGTATGTTCTTTGAAGAGACATGTAAGTAGGCCCAGACCGAGCTGAACCTCAAAGCCCATTCCCGAGTGTTGCGACCTCCCTAAAGGTGCACCACCTAAGGTTCGGCTAATGGATTACTAAGTCTAGCCTAACTTGAGTTCTCCAAGGCTCATACAAATTCGCGACTTAAGTTTCAGTTTTTTCAAATGAAGTCGCCTCTAATTCATGTATAGTTGGTCAATTAGAAACCTATGTAAAGTATCGGGAGTTGTACTTTACGTCTACAAACCAAAGATTATGAATTCGGAGACTTGAGTACCTTTTCCTTTTATTTCAAAAAAATATTTTGCAGGCAGTTTGAATTGATTTTAATTAACACCCTAACATGCAAAGTGATCACGCGGGTGCACAAACATTTATGAGAATGCTTAATGAAACAAAACAATAGGCAAAGATGATCTAACAAAGCAAGTCAATTTTTTTTTTTGGTTTTATTATCCTAACATGCAAATTAACTAAGTATGTAGGAATGAAATTTTAAACATTTTTTTAGGATTTTCATTTTTTTAAATGCAAAAAATATTCTAACATGTGATGCTTATGATAAAAATCTAACCCTAAATGTGACTAACCTAATATGTTATGCAATTTTAAATTAAACTAATAAATGTAACGTGCCACTCAACTAGACTAATCGATGACATATAATTACCTAAATGACATGCAAATGCTTTTCTTTATGTTTTTCCATTTATTAATCAAATTTTGAAATTAGATAAACGCCTAAATCAAACATGCTACTAACTTAATGTAAGAACATTTTTTCTAATTAAATAATATAATATGAATTCTAACCTAATATGACATGTATTGTATAACCCGTAGACTTCTATATATATTATTCTAACATGATATGAAATTTTTATAACCTAAACATGCAATTTTTAGATAACATGGCATGAAATTTATGCGCCTAATCTCTATATGACATGTAATTTCCTAACATGCAAATTATATGACATGCTCATGACCTATACTATAAACATGCATATGATTTTTATTTTTATTTCTCAAAAGAAAATTCGAAATAAACTAAATATCCTAATTTAGGCATGCATGGAAAAAAAACAATTTATTCTAAGATTGTATTTTTCTGTTTTTATATAAAATTCGGAATTAAAAGATGCCCTAAATAAACCATTAAACTAAAGGAACAAACCTGAACAAATCCTAAAGAAAGATTACGATATCCAAAAAATAATCCGTCATCTCGTGATTTAAATTAACGGATGTCGCAATCTTAAAAAGATATTTACCGGACTTACAAAAGAAATCTAAAATAATCGGAATAATGATCTGCCATCTCATGGACCAAATTTGGGATTATATTAGACTTCAAGCAATTAGATTCTAAAGGGTGATGCCTAAAAATAAAATTCACATTAGTCCAAATTAAGAAATAACATCAAAATCTTAATTGAATTAAGGAGTTACTTGATTTGAATTGGCGATTTTCGAATCAGAACAAATGACAAGGTTCACGAACGGCAGCAAGGGTGCTTGTCGATGAGAGAGTTCGCACTAGTTTTTTTAGCGGATCTCGCGGCAAGGGAATTCTCTTCAATGCTTCGATGTGAGCAACGGTGAAGTTGCTTGGTTGATAACAATCAACGGTGGCCGCTGCACAACTTGCTCGTTTGGTGGGGGACTTGCAACGAACGGAATGATGAGTCACGAACAGGAGTAATCTCATGGACGCCACGGCAATGAGTAGTAGAGAGGGTCGCTCAGTTGTAGCAAATTTGGGGACCTCGGCTTTGGATTATGCAAAGCACTGGAATTCCTTTTCTAGGCCTCCACCGATTCTTCACTGGTGGAACAACTTCAGCTTGGACCTTTCCAATCTTCCCTTCGGTGGAATAACCTTGAAACTCTTCAGTTTTGATTTTCTTTTATTGCCAGTCCACCGCTTGACTTTTGCTCCCTTCGCTTTCTCTCCCTTTGACTCCTTTATTTGTTGGTCTTCTTTGATTTTTGCTACCCCAGACGCAGCTCAGAAGACGAAGACCCGCTCGTCTCACTCTCTCGTCTCCTTCGCTCCCCTTTTTTAATCGTTCACGCACGACTCCCACGAAAGAACCCCTTTTTTTTGGCTTTTCTGTCTTCTGTTTTGGCGATCGTGGCCGAATGCCTCCCTGCCTTCACTCGTCTCTCTCCTTTCTCACTGATTTTTCTCTCACCCTCAACTCTCGTGTTTCACTTTTTCCGATTTTTTTCAGCCTTCGTAAAAAAAAGACCCCCTTTTCTCGAGCTCACCCCCTCTCTATTTTTAATGACTTAAAGATAATAATCCAAAATTTTTAAAATTAGACGTGAGGTGATTCCGAAATTCGATTTCCAAGAGGTTATATATCCGTCCGCTATTCACATCACAATCACTTATCAATTTCGAAATGTTATTATCCATTCGCACAATCACCCTTATCTCTTCACGTGCATCTCCATCGAAATTTGAATTGCACATCTTCTAGAATCTCTCCCGATTGCACGTGTGATGACACGTGGTAAAATTATGTTGAAACCATGCGATGCAAATAATTTTCGCTTAAAAGCCGGACTAATCCCTTGATTTTTATGCAATTAATTTCAATGATTAGTCAAAATTTAGGTGTCAACACCGAGCCCACCACTAAACGTCTGAAAATTTTCCGACCAAGTCTGCCGATTCGGGTTACTTCGTCTGGATCGGTCCAACCGGTTGATTCCGGTTTCCGGTGCGATCACTTTTCCTTCGTTTTCCTTTCGCACTTCTTATGCGAAGGTTGGCGGTCTCGTTCTCGTTCTCAAGAGCTTCCTCTGCGAGATCTTCCCTGGTGTGCGATTGCATCATGGGCACGAAAGTTTCCACATTCAGGGTATTTATGAGAACTTTAATAATGTTTGCTATTTTCCGAAAATTTCTGAAAATAATGGGAAAATAAGAGTATTTTATAATCTGGTTCTGCTCGGTGGCTGAAAATCTAATAATTTTCATTAATGTTGATAGAAATCCATTTGACATCGAGTTTTAATACTTTGTGCATATCGGGAGAGTGACTAATGTGGAAGTTCCGGAAAACGTGAACTTGTCTGTTTATGTACTAGATGCTCACATTTTTTTAAGGATGAACCCTATTGAATGTTCTTATTTATGCTTCTCAAGTGATTATTTGTGACATTCGAATCTATCTTCGGGTTTATGGACTGAAATAATACATTTGAGGACAATTTTGTAGTTTTGTCGCAATTGGGCTCTTTTGAGGTAATTTCCGAGTTGTGGAACTTAGATCATTAATGTATGTCCATGCCGGCCTAGTAATCATTGTGGGTATTTTGATAATTATTTCCTTAGGAATATTAGAGATGACACTCAACCTTGTTTATTTTGTCGAAAATAAATAAGTTAAAAAATATTTTTTTATTAGATAATCACACTTTCCGCTTAAAGTAATTGGTCAATGAAAAATATTTTTAGTATTTGATCCCGATATATGTCTAGATATTTTCATTGACGATAACAATATTTTTTGTTCAACATTTTTGCGGGTCTGATACATGTATTTTGCTTGCTATGTGGTGGTTAGATTATGAGCGACTGTACTCATATTTCATGTTTATTTGTTGATTATACACAAAAAATGTTTTGAGTTACTATCTGTGTTAAAGTACTCACGGACTCTTGGTGAATGCCTAAATGTCTAATCGCAATTAGAGGTAAGAGGATCACTCGCTACGCAAACAAGTTCATTCCTTTTATAATACAATGGCTTTCAAATTTAGCGGACAACGCTGAGAATGAATAGTGAACTGAGATTGACTAATGTTTAGTGATATCTTGAGAATGCCGGCATGAAATGGATATTTTTTTTCCTTCTTCTAATTCTATGTTTATTAAAACAGAAGACTTGTTAGTCTCATTTATATCAGATGTATTAAGCCCTTGGATACGTAATTACCGGATTCCTTTCTTTTTCTTTGTTCTCTTTTTGAGATTATAAATCATCTTGGAGATCTTGGACAGTTATATTTTTTATGTCCGTAGTATATTCAAGTCCAGTTACGTGTGAAAATAATACACATTTGGGTATGGCGACAGATAATAATGTGTTCTTTTCTTTCTGTCAACCATCGGCTCCGCCATGCCGAGATGCACCATTAAAAGCACAGACATGGCTGACGAGCTCTCCTCCTCTGCTCAGGCTCTCGGAGTGTCTGTAACCTTTGCTTTGACAAGCCGCGTGTATCAGAAACTTCGCCCAGACCTTGCTGATCGAGTCCCATTTCTTGCGGGAATCGATCGACTCGGCGTCATTCAACTGGGACGCGAGATGTAGGGCAAGAATTACGAGACAGAAAGACCGGGTCAAAGTCAACACTGTCGACTTTTGACCCTCTTTAATTTCATTTGGTTATATATGTCTTTATGTTTATTTCTTTTTCGGACAGTCGTTTCTTTTCCTAATTTTCATGACCTCTAGGATTTTTTTACTATTTATTGTTTTGTTAATTTTTGTACTTTTTGTTAATATTTATTTAATAAATAAGGTGTGAACAACATATAACTATTTTTGCATCTTGATATCCCTTACCATGGGTTTAGAGCCTCGAGCTATTTTATCTTTGCTCTTAATATCAATCAATTTTTGTTTTGTATGCGGACCTCATCAATTTAACATGGATATTGTCTCATTTCACCATCTAGCTATGTAGTTTAAATTCTTCTCCACAAAACAATTCTTCTGACAAGGAACTAATAATCACGAAACATTTAAAATAACTTGTAATGAATGACCCCAACGAAGAATGTAGTATTTATCTTGTGCGACCCTCTTTCTTTCACCATTAATTTTCGAATCCGAAACTTTATTCTTTACTTTTAAAAGCAGACATGCTTCGAATCAAAAGAGAATAAGGATCACAGGCAACAAGTGCGTGGCTCTTGGCACAACATTCCTCTAGCAAAGTAGACAAGAACCACTTGGACAAGATAAGGGTAGGTACATGGGATTGGTATTTCGCACCCCATGCGACCTCATTTGGAGAGAGAGAAGGGGGAGAGATCATCAATTCTGTTGAACCTTAATTTGGAAGAAGGGGGGTTTAGAAAAACAGAAGAGAAAAGGAAAAAAGGAACAAAAGAGAGGTGGGTTGAATTAATTCGTCATGAACAGAAAAACCTAAATAACCCTGATAATTGCGTGCTGTTCAGTATCCATGTAAGCCCTTCGTCTAAATGGATTGATCGGCATCAAACATTACTGAAGAACAAAATGGCACAGTGGGCGATGAGCAAGTACAGGCAATTCGGCTTCTTGATGGAAGCTGGCGCAATCGTGAATATCAACGACTGCCTATCCGACCCAGCTAAGATTAAGAAACTTGTCACAGAGGGCGTTGTTTACGAAGATAAGAAGGAAGGCAAGCCTTTCTCTCTTCATTTGTCATTGGTATTTTGCATGCCAAAGAGATGTCCGCGTCGTTTAATTCAAACTCCATGGCATCGGCTTCCCTTTCTCTTTATGTTTAATTAATTTCTTGTATTTTATCAGAGATAGATCTACACATGGATGCCATTTTCTCACTCGCATCGAAAATTTCTCTAAAGAATAGTATTGTTTTTTGGTAATAATGCCAAGTGTCCCCGCACGAGCATAGATGTATGTGTGTGTGTCGTACGACCTCTTGAAAATGTCATTTTGAATGGGTCGCTAGCAACTTATGTTAATAAATTGTTTCCTCCTGCTTGTATTTCGAGACCGTAATAATGTTAAGTGCACTGATTGTTGTGTCTCTGCTCATATTTCACAATGCCATTTGTGGCAAAGGTATTGGGTTGTTGGCGCTGAGAATGAAGAAAAGGACTGCTTCGAAATCTATGCTGGAGGACTCAACATCACCAACAGTGATAGACCTAGTGGAGGAAAGATCGCTAATTGAATCCATAGAACAATATATACATGTAATATACGTATCTTTTATCGTATAATACATCTTGCCTAATGCTACGACTCTAATTTAGGGTTTTTCCATAATTTACAAAAGTACGAAAGATATCAGATAAAAAAGAACATAAAAAAAAAGATAAAGGAAGGTATTTCATGGGAAAAGGAAAACCGTAGCAAGAGATGGAATTTGTTTGAGGGTATCAAAATCGGAATTTGTTTTTCTCTCCCCCGGTTTTCTGGTTTTTTCGTTGTTCTCGGTTGTTGTGTGGAGCAAGCGAGAACAAGAAGAAAGCAAAGGAGGGGCTGGAGGCCGGGCCGGAAAGAAGAAGCTGGGCTAGGGAAAAAGATGAAAATGAGAAGTGGGCTGGGACAGATTGGTTGCCTGGGCCGAGAAAAAAAGGACAAATGAGGTGATGGGCCCTATTTGGAGGCTCTCGGGCTGGGCCAGGACCCGCGAGGGCATGGGCCGGGTTGACCCGACCCGATTTGCTCCCATCTCTTCTCTCTTCTCTCTTCCGTGGTAAGACAGTGAGTGTAAGATCAACTTAATTTAAGGTCTCCATGCCGAAAAGAAACACCAGTTGGAAACAACCTAACCCATTTGGAGTTACCAAACCTGCTCCATGCCTGCCTCATTCGGAGTCAAATTTGTCCTTCACCAACCGAAGAAGAAAGGTTAAACACACAACTTGGTTAAGTCAGATCAAACCACACAGATGTTGATCATGACAGTATACAAGGGGAAGGAAAGAGAGTGTCATGATCTTTATATCACTGGAACTCACAAAGGGGACTAGAAAGAGGAAAAGAATGATCATCTTATTGATCATCGTCCGTAAAAATTAATCAAATAGACATTCATCACTGCATAAGCCAAAGTCAAAAATTGATAACCTACCCCGTATTCTTTTTCAAATAATGTTTTTGAACTGTCAAAATTGACAAATAAACATGTTTAGGGCGCAGCAGGGGGGTGCAACTAAAGTATCCTTCAACTTCTCCAGAGACAAACAGTTTTACTAAGCAAACCATATCCAGCATACCGGGCTGTCAACTAATGAATGCTATTTATCTTGCCACAAGTCAATCATCCTTGATCTCACTAAAAACTGGCAAAAGAAGGTGTATATTCAGCAAAACATATTGACTGATAGAGTGAGATGACTTTTGGACCCAGGCGTTCACACTGCCATGGGTAACAACAACCCTAAGGTAATTCGGCGTTTAGGTCTTCGCCAGAGGCTAATTAGGCAGTGAAGTTGTGGGTGTTAGGGTTTATATTTTTCTGATATTTGCTTAATTAGGGCCAATTTCTTGACCGTTTTCGACGATTCAAGGACGCGTGTGGTCAAAATTGTGTGTTTTTTAAAATTTATATCTTAATTTTGGTCAAAAGTGGGCCGTCCGCAGTGGAAGGCATAGCGGCAAAGGAAAAATCGCATTTCTAGGGTTTAGAGGAAGAAGGTGCATAGTGATTCTGCACACGCTGAACCCATGCGCCTCGCGCAGATAACAGACACGCGCACTGCATAGGCACATGCACTGCACGCGATCTGCACGGCCATTGCACTGCACACGCCCGTAGGGGTGAGCATAGGATACCGCCCGCCCGGGAACCGCCTGGACCGGTCGGTTCCAGGCGGTTCCAAAGGGTAATGATCCAATTCCCGGTTCCGAGGGTGAAACCGCCCACCCGAACCGGACCGAATTTTTTTTATTTATTAAAATATAAAAATACAAAAAATTATATACATCTTTAATATTTGATTGATCGACTCAACTAAAACCTAACCCTCCACGATTCCGCCTCTTTCTTTTTCTCCACCTTCCTCTCCACTCTCTAGAAAACAAAACTGGAACCGGACCAAATCGGGCGAGAATCATTAAAAAATAAAAATAGATTTAACGCATCGTCGGTAATTAATAATTACCCACCCGGGAACCGGACCTGATCGCCCAATCTGATATGGTCCGGTTCCCGATTCCACATAATAGAAAACCGGTTCCACATGTCCGGTTCTCGGTTCTTAGGGGAACCGGGAATGCCCAGGAACCGATCACCCCTACACGCCCGGATGTGACCCTCGGGGCATGCGTTGCACGCTTCCATGGGTGAGGAGAGTTAGGCGCGTGATCGATTTTATTATTAGTATTATTATTATTTTAAATAAAAAATTAAATATTTACAGTTCCTCCTATTACAAAGATGTCCTTGTCATAATGATGAATTGGTAGTCTCGGTGGGATCGGCGGTGGGGGTCGTGGAGTCAGAGCCGAAGCAGCCGCGCCGGTGGATGAGGGTCTCGGCAACAGCGGCGGCAATCCACCAGCAGCAATGACGGCGATGAGGGTGGCGGAGGTGACGAGGATGAGGAGGAGGCGACTGCGGCGATTCCACTTGCGGAAGGCTCGTTCCTCCGTCTCGACCACCCTGCCAAAGCTTAGTTCCGTTGACTGCATTCTTCACCGGTTCGAGCTCTGGTGCTGGAGAAAAGAGACGGGTGAGTGTGTTAGGGAGAGACAAAGAAAACCGCGTATGTTAGAAATCTACGGGCGATGCCTCAGTCAAAAACAGCGCGGGTACGGTCCAGAAGCCACTCAGTCAGACTTGGAATTGGTCGAAACAGGGTGAATTAGGGGCCCGGCCTTACTTGGTTAGATATGGGTTGAAGACGCGGATGCTTGAGGGACGCCGGGAAGCTGTCACGAACGGAATTGCGCGCCGCAATGGAGCTCCGGTCGGGAGCGAGTGGCTTCAGCTTCCCCGCGGTGGAAAGCAAAGAGCAGAGGTTAATAGGGGCAACAACCACGATCGCTGGATGAGGATCCGATCGCAACCGTGGCAAAACATTTATAATTATGTGTTCATGAGGCATTTTTAGTTATCTGAATGTCACATACAATATAGTTTAGCATGGATATCTATAAATCATCAAAGGGAAGGGTAAAAGGTGGTGATTTAGCATGGATATCAAAACGATCATTTAGTTTTCATAAACATGATGTAGGATAAATATTGATTTCATTAAACAAATTGAAACTATAAAATGAATTTGGCCAAAATCATATTACAACTATTACAGATAATATTTCGCTTAACAAATTTTTCATGAAATTTTTCAAAACATGCAGAATTTTTTTTTGAGAACTTCTACCAAGTGAGTTTAACATTTGTCACATTTTGTCACCGGAGTCCATCCGATCAAATTTGGCTAAAAATTCCTAATGTGGATAGAAACACAACGGCTAGCATTAACAAATATATTATTTTTTTCCCTTTATTTTCTTTCTCTTTTTTTTCTTTGATTTTGCCTAACGACAGTTGGCAACCACTCAACCAAGGCCAACAAGCCATGGCATGATGCTAGCAAGTGTCGTGGCCTTGCCTAGAGGTAACGGGGCCTTCACACCCTTGCTTCAACCAACGAGGGCCTCATGTAAATCTGCCTGACCCTGTTGACTGCTAGTGAGGGCCATATGACCCTTGGGTAAAATGAAATAATAATAATAATAATAATAATTTTCCCTAAAAAATTATAAAAAAATGTCCATATCGGCACTAAGCATGCAACATAAAATGGCTAACATCTATGTCAATAATTTCCAGGTTAATTGGTAAGAATGACTCAACTGAAAGCTTTAAAAAGAAATTAACACTATTGCAATAGATTTATGATCTTTTTAGTACTTTTCCTTCAGGTTTCCATTGGATTGTAAATGACCATTGCTTTAAATTTAGTAAAATAAAAATTAACAAGGAAATGTCAGTTGCGAGAGAGAACCATAACCTACCTTAAAAAAATACAAGTATAGATGGAGAAGTTGCTGCGTAATATTGTGGAGAGAGAAAAAAACCAAAGAAAATCAAATGATATGAAATTTGAATGTGAGAATTCCTGTCCACTTTAAGGAATAAAGAGTTACTTTTTTAACTTTCCATGAATTTGGTCGGGGTTCATATTTTGACTTTTATATACTATGAAACTCTTAGAAACTTTCCTTGAGTATTCAAATGATATCATGTTGAATCATGCACGACGAGCTTCTCATTATTTTAAGAAACGTAAGATAAATTTTTTTTTATGTCTTAACTTTTTCAGACAAAGCCATAACTAGAAGTGATGAAAAGGCAAAAAACCGCCTCAAAACTGGATTTTTCTAACTTAAACATCATTGACGACCTAGACAAAAGCTAGTCTCTAATTTATGGTAGGTTATAAGTTACTATTTTTCAATCTCGGTCTCGCGTATAGATACATGCTCGCTTCCACAAAGTTAAAAGAGTGTACAAACCGGGTTGAAAATGAATTAAGCAAATCACAACATGCAAAGTTACATGACACTTTGAACAACGACTGATACACGGTCGTATTATTTCCTGACTCCTAAAGGACAACGAACATTGAGATGAACTCCCTCACCATCTCAAGGTGGTGAGCTTGACTTATTCATGTTACACAGGGAACAGTAGGTGAATCAAAGGACGCATTCCACCTGGAAGTTCTAGCTTAAGACAAGTTTATCAATGCATCGTGCCTCGGAAGTTTCCATCGGCTCCGCCATGCCGAGATGCGCCATTAGAAGCCAGACATGGCTGAGGAGCTCTCCTCCTCTGCTCAGGCTCTCGGAGTGCATGTAACCTTTGCTTTGCCAAGCCGCGTGCATCAGAAACTTCGCCCAGACCTTGCCTATCAAGTCCCATTTCTTGCTGGTGTCGATCGACTCGGTGCCATTCAACTGGGACGCGAGATAGCATGCGTCAAACAGCACCGACCTGCTTTTGCCACCGCTTACTTTCTTGGCCGGCACCTGAGTTCCCACTTGGAGCAGAAGATGGCTGGCTTGGCAGAGAAGGCGCGACTCTGTCGACTTGTGCACCCTTTTGCAGTTTTGAGTGCAGGAGGGGACTTTTTTTGCCTCTTCCTCGAATAACTTTTGCCCCCACTTCTTCACAACCGATGAGATGGTGCGGGCTTCTTTCTTTGACAACACCGCTAGCTTGTCCTCGAAGAACTTGCGAGCATCGGCCGAAGTATCTTCATATCGGAGCAACCCTCTCCCTGTTGGCAACATTGAAGGATGGAGTACCAGAAGATAGAGCATGTACCGAGAGACCAACTTACTCATCTTGAAGTTGATGACGTCTCCCCCCAAGACTTCACGGTCCTTGTAGTGGCAGAGCTCAGTGGCAATGTGCCAGATGAGGATGCTCTGGTCGAACTCCAGATCTTTCACACTCCAGTTCAGGCGATCTTGGTATAAGTCCCTCAGCACTTCGCTAGCCTCCAGCCGAAGACTCGCTAACCCGGTCTTCAATCTATCCTTCTGTTCCAATTCTTTGACCGTTTCCCTCATGCGAGGGAAGATCCACTCTTTGACGTTGATCTTGAGTTCTTTGTAATGGATGTACAAGCCCCTCTCCAACTTCTTGTCCATCTTGGCGAGCCTTGGATACTTGCGGAAGATCCAGTTTCTTTTCCTGATAGAAAATCCCAGGAGGCTGAACTGGGCCGCGGAATTCGACCACCTTTGGCTCCGGCAGAACCGGAGAAAAGCCACGGGAGTTGAAATTATGGATGTCCTGGGTCTCTGAAGCAGCCAGTGCTCAACCCAATCGGATGAAATTGCCCGAAGAATCGAGTAAATCTCTAAAAGTATGGTCGCACATATCAGCAAGAAGGTGATATAGACGTCCACTTTGGAGTAATCCTTACTATCCTTTAAGCAGAAGATTACCAACACCGCACACTGTACCGAGAGATTAATGAACCAACGAATGATGCCCCAAGCACGGTTCAGCAACGGTGCCTTGCTGTAGAGCAGATCGTACGTGAACCCAAGCTCGATCTCCACGATCTCAAAAGCTGTCTCCGAGCTCATGGCACCACCATTCATGAACATGCGCTTGCTGCCCTCCAGGTCGCCAGAGTTGAGGATAAGGCCCACGAAAAGAAGCTTGAAGATCTTGAACAACTCATAGGCTCTGACCAGATTCATGGCTTTGTCTTCACCACAGGCTTGACCGCTGTTCACGGAGATATCGTCCGGAGCCGGAACCTCCGTGACCTCTTCAATGCCGACTCGGTAACCCTCCTCTTTCTTCAGGGTGTACTGCTCCATTATCCTGGGGTATATGGGACCAAAATCGGGAAGCGAAAGCATTGAACGCCGAAGTCGACCTTCGCTTGCCAAGTATAAACACAATGCCCTCTCAGCATATTTGATGAACCCCACCAGGATCATGCCAGCCGCTAATATCGACAGTGTAGACCCCGACAAGGCCATGAAGTAGACGTAACAAGCTAGTCCTACCAAGACACAAAGCCGCGCCAAGTGCCTCAACCATAGCTCATTGTCCTCCAGGGCATAAGCGGTAATTGTGTCGGGCCCGCCCAAGTGGAGAAGAAGGAACGGTGCCCAAAAAGCAGTGATCTGGCTCTTCGGATCGATCGTCCCCTTCAAATCCTTAACGTTGGTCAGGCGGTTCGAGAGGACGCCGAGCGCAACAGTCGCAATGGAATCGGCCAATACACTACAAAAAAACAAGGATTTAGCTACGGAAACTTAGCGACGAAAAAAAATCCGTCGCTAATTGCCACGAAATTTGCGACGAAAAAAAAAATCCGTCGCTAATTCCGACGGAATTTGCAACGGAACATAATCCGTCGCTATTTGCGACGAAATTTGTGACAACCATAAAATTTCGTCGCAAATTAGCCACGGAAAAAATATTTCGTCGCTAATTTAGTGACGGAAAAATGTTCGTCGCAAAATGCGTCGCTAATCAGCCACAAAAAAATAATATTCGTCACAAATTTGCGACATAAAAAATATTTCGTCACTAATTTAGTGACGTAAAAATATTCGTCGCAAAATCCGTCGCTAATTAGCCATGCAAAAACAAATTCGTGGCTAATTTAGTGACGAAAAATTTTTTGTGGCAAAATCCGTCACTAGCTAGCTACGGAAAACATAATTCGTCTCTAATTTAGTGACGGAAAAAGTTCGTCGCAAAAGCCGTCGCTAAATAGCCACGGAAGAAAAAAAATTCGTCACTAATTTAGTGACGAAAAATATTTTGTGGCAAAATCCGTCGCTAGTTAGCTACGGAAAAAATAATTTATCGCTAATTTAGTGATGGAAAAGAAATCCGTCGCAAAATCCATCGCTAACTAGCCACGGAAAAAATGTTTGTCACTAATTTAGCGACGGAAAAAATAATTCGTCGCTAATTTGCAACGGATTTTGCGACGAAAAAGAATTAATCGACGAGAAATAACTTTTGTGAAACATTCATCACACAATTCATAATTGTCCATAAGGAGTTTATTGAAATTTCACGTAAATGTTCAAGACTACATTGACAAAATTGACAATTAGAACTGAATTGATATTCGTATCATACGATTATGACTAGATTGGTAATTTTTTGAACTTTAGCAATTCAATATGCCATTGCATTTGCTTTTCAACCACGATGAGCTATCTTGATATTGGAAAATGGGGTCAATGGCTTAGGCCCTTCAAGTGATAATGGAAAATTGGGTCAGGTCTACTACATGAGTGCTTAATGATTGTTCGGGAACATTTAGTGATGGACATGCGAATAGTTATTTTGATTTGTGCATCCCTATGATAATAGCTTTATTGCTTATGTTGGATATTATTGATTATGCTTATCATATAGAATCTAGGAATGGGATAGATAATGTCGGGGATTGATTATGCGTACAAAAGAATTGGAGATAAATTAATAATGAAAATATTCTGTATTAGCTAATTATATCAAATAATATAAACTATCCACTACATATATTCAACAATTTATTTTTTTATTAGCAATTTTTTTTTATTACGAACATTGTTGAGGAACAAATTTTCATTAATTTTTTAGCGACGAAATCTGCAACAAATATTATTTAGGGACGATGTCGATATTAAATCTAATAATTAGGAAAATTTATTTCTGAAATTAATTTTTAAGCACTAAATAACATCAAAATACTATAATGATATGAAAATGAAATACATTCATCAACATTTCTTACAAGGTATCAACATAATAACAACCACTAAAGCACCAAGTTCTTTTCTCTTTTATCAAAATACCAATTACAAAAATAGGATTACTACTTTGAAGCAAGACACGTCTAAATAAACATCAAACATAGACGCATAAGCACTTGTGAGTAGCATTCCAAGTAATATCTTTTGAGTACTTTCATAGTAGAGTCCTAAAGAAGCACCTGATTTCTTCGTATTCTCATCTTCTGGTGGTCCTAAATAAATGCATAAGCATTTATTAAATTAAGGATGCATTTGGATCGACTTTTTCTAATTTATTTTTGCTTAATCAGGAATTTTTTGGTCATGCACTTTGATTTTTATATATAGGAAACGCCTGAAAATTTTCACACTAGACAATAATAAGTAGATTGACATATAATTATTGCATAAATTTTTAAAATTTGAATAAGATTTTTAATTTTAGCTGAAAAGGACAAAGGGCCCATAATATTTAAAGCCAATAGCAATAGAGAAGATGCACCATTGATTGTGTGTGGGTTCTGGAATATGTCGAGTCAAAGCATCATTCATAATTCCACCATCAATTTAATAAAAGCTTACGCCTTAACGTAAAGAGTTTGTTTTGTAATCAAATTCTTCTAGATTTGATAAATCTAAAAGTGAGAACGTGCATTCAACATTAAAAAGGCTGTAGAAATTTTATATTCGAAAACGTGCATTTTTGTTCTTCTCCACAACGAAATTGACCCATATGTCTTAAAACTATCTTTGAAATCGTTTAAATAAGAAAGTTGTCACAAAAGCTTCATTTTATTAATTTTAGAGGTCATTTGTAAGTAATTATCAAGGTATTTACATAAGTCATATTGAACAAATTGAAAGTTTTGTTAAACTTATCAATCTATTATAAATTTAATAGAAAAACACGTTTTTTTAGTTACTTTGAAAGCATTTCCTTATATCATATCATACAATGAGATCGCATGGACCTACTTTCATTCAAGCACTTTAACCAATAAATTATGTGCTAACTTGAATATATTAACTATTCCAAATCATATCAATTCAATTTTTCGTTTATTTTTCCCTCTCTTTCTCTAATTTCTCCTTCCCTCTTCCCTCTAATTTTTCCCTCCCTAATTTTCCCTCTTCCCTCTCTCACTAATTTCCAGCCTAGGGTAATTGGACCCCTCTCTCTCCCATCCCAGACTTCTCTCTCTCTCCGCTCCTCGGCTCCTCCTCCCCTCCTCGGCTTCGCCGCTCCTCCACCAACCGCTCTCCTCCCTCCTCCGCTCCTCCGCCCCTCCGCCGAGCGCTCTCCTCTCTCCTCCGCTCCTCCGCCCGCTCGAGCTCTCTCTCTCGCTCCTCCGCTGGAGCTTTCTCCTCCGCTGCTGCTCCTCCTCCGCTCCGCCGCTAATTTCCTCCGCTCCTCCGCCGAGCTCTCTCCTCGCTCATCCGCTCCTCATCCCGCTGAGCTCTCATCTTCGGTACTCGAGCGCCACGAAACCCTAGATCTGAGGAGTTGTTGATCGTCGGCGACGGACCCAATGCCTCCCCTTGATTTTTGCGTTTCCCCGAAGGAGGAGAAGATGAGCACCGGCGAGCTGCTCGACGTCAAGCCCTTGGAGCTGAAGTTTCCGTGTACATTTTGATCTCTGCAGTTCTCTTTCCGATCTGGGCTTTTCGCGATTTTGGCGTTCGTGTTTTGAGGGTCCTTTTCTTTTTTGTTTTCTGGGTCCTTGTTTTGTTGTGGTTTGATTAGTTGAGCTGAAGAAGCAGATCTTGCGTTCTCTTTTGTTGTCGAACAAAACCGACAACTATGTCGCCTTCAAGGTATGCATGTTCTGATTCATTCTCGTGTTTTTCTTCATTTATTATTCTGTGAATCTTAGAGCGGTAGATATTTGTTTGATATCGCCTTAGGAGGCGAACTTTATTTGCCCCTGATCCTGCGCAAAACATTGTGGGAGCTTGAGATTTGGCTGTCAAATTCGATTTGTGCTTTGCCCTTTTAACGTGTTTCATATGTGATATAATAATGCAGATGGGATGGCTATTTGGATTTCTGTGGCTTTGTTCTTGATGTTTTAATGTTAAGATCTTCGTGTTTAGGTGAAAACAACCAACCCAAAGAAATATTGTGTTTGTCCAAAAAGGGGATTGTTTT
Source organism: Melaleuca alternifolia (assembly GCA_019926035.1). Classification (NCBI taxonomy): domain Eukaryota; kingdom Viridiplantae; phylum Streptophyta; class Magnoliopsida; order Myrtales; family Myrtaceae; genus Melaleuca; species Melaleuca alternifolia. The sequence continues at coordinate 361,320 of JAGKPW010000238.1, forward strand.
GCCTTGGTCAACATGTGATATAATAGGTACTCGGAACTATAATTTCATGGCCAAGTTTATTTGCTGTTGTGGATTATCCATTTTGTTGCCCTTTGCTTGGATTTCAAGATGGGTGAAATCTATGAAATTTGGCTTACTGGTGAACTTAGGGTATTGGACAACCTGAAAGATTATGCTGTTCGAGCGCTAGTCAATACTGTGGATCACCTTGGAACAATGGCTTATAAATTAACCGACCTTATCGAGCAGCAATCTTTGGATATCACGGTCATGGAGCTAAAGTTCACTAGTTTTAATCAGGTAAGCTCTTTCCATTAGATTAACATGTGCAGCAGACTACACGACAGAGGTGTAAGTGATCTTTTTGTACACCTTAGCAACTTCTTACATGCCAAACATACACAGATAAGGAAGACCTCCGGCAGCAGCAGTTGTTGGCAAGTATTCCCCGACATGACAAGTACTACATGTTAACAAGAAAGTACATTTTAGTCCACAAAAATTCACACTGATGTCAGGAAAATCATTTTCAAGCTCGATCTCGTCTTCAGCCTTCAGGTATATGGACTTTACAGCGTTGCACTCTAGCTATTTACTTTAATCTCACACCACTTTGCACTATTTTGCTTTTCCAACATGAAGCTGGATCATTTCTATCCTAGGTACCCTTGCTGCAAAAAAACTTTCTTGCCATTTAGCGTCACAAACAAAGGCCAAATTGAAAGGAACTCAAAACTTTTCCACAAGGTAATTAGTCAGCTTGTGCTTACCAATTCTCTTGGTTAAGAACATTGACTGGTGCTTAATTTCTGCTTTGTTTGCAGAACTGAAGATTCTGCAAAGATGCCCCAAGTCTTTCATCTGCTAGGTGTGTCCTGTTTTGCTATTCTTCTTCTTTCAAGCTTTTTGTGGTTTCTCCTGAAATTGTTACTACATACAAGAATGATCTCCAATTGTGTTCATTTTTTCATCTGTGTAGATGAACAGCGAGAAAGCTCTTTCAACATCGGCGGGTCATCTGCAGGTTCTAACAGAAGGTTCTGCATGTGGTGCAGTCTCGCCATCAATTGGTGCCGCGCACAGGTGTTACTTGAGAAGATTGAAGACATTCCTTTGTCGTTTTAGTAGGTTACACAGTAGTCCGTCTCTGAAATGTGTTTACGATGAATTGTTTTACCTCTTCTCTGAGTTGGTGAGTGAATGTACGAGAAGACACATTTATTGAATAATTTGTTGATAAATAATAAAAAACGAATTTTTTTGTGGCAATTTAGCAACAAATTTTGATGCAAATTACAGTTTAAAAAGAGGAAAATCAAGGCAAATTAGTGACGAATTTATTGAATAATTGTTACCAAACGAATTAAAATTAGTGACGAATTTTGTCACGAACGATTAGCGACGAGAAATTAGGTCATTGAGTTTTTGTGACGAATTCAGCCTCGAATTTTGCGATGAAAATTTAGGGACGGAAAAAAATCCGTAGCTAAATAAGCGACGAATTTTGCGACGGGAAAAAGTCCCTAGCTAATTTGGCGACGAATTTTGCGACGGAAAAAAACCGAAGCTAATTTGTGATGAATTTCGCGACAAAAATTTAGCTACGAGTTTTGTGACGGAAAAAATTCGTAACTAAATTAGCGACGAATTTTGCGACGGAAGAAATTCGTAGCTAATTAGCGACAAAAATTGAAATTTGGTGACGGTAAATTTTAGCGACGGCGATTTAGCGACGATATTTTTTACGTCACTAAATCCGTCGCTAAACCGTTTAGCGACGAATTTTGCCAAATTTTCCGTCGCTAAGCTCCGTAGCTAAATTGCTGTTTTTTTGTAGTGATAAGTACATCGTCCAGACGACAACTTGGATCCAGTACCTGTAGATGGATCTCCTCCGGCTGCCCTGAGTCGCGAGGATCAATTGTATGAACAAGCTGAGGAGGACGAGCGACCGCAGCCCCCAGTCCCTCCACAGTTCACGAGTGTTTATGGGGACCAGCGAAAATCCCATGGTTGAACTCAACATCGGAACCGAAAGGCTCAACGATGGAGCACCGTCTCAAGGAGCGGGTAAACCTAGGATTATAAATTGAGAGGACAAAGCAAGGCAAGAACAGCATTAGCCTTGAATTCACCTCAGCAACATCCTCAAAAATGGCCGACATTTATAGCCAATAACTTGGGCAAAGGAATCAAATGCTGAAGCACCTCTTTACACTGCATAACCTGTAAACGAAAAAGCAGCGCACTTTTCCAAACACTGGCAATCCAGTACTGGCGACACCACTTTTGGATGCGTAATAGTCAATCAATTCTCTGCGTTTACCCAGGGGGAAGTAAAGTGACAAAATTAAATCCCGGCATTCGTACTAGCATTAGTATGCTATGCTTTAATTGAGAAGATCGGAATAAAGAGTTAAGACTTTGGTTTCTCAATTATCTATGAAGGTTTCGAATCCTGCGAACTTCACTCTAACCATTGTGATTGTAACACTTTGTCTGGCACGCCCCACCAGCCCAACGTGATTCATATGGAATATGGAAATCACCTGTGTAGGTTGCTGTAACAACAAGTAAAGAACGGAGACCAAAAAGAGAGTGATAAATGCTCACTCCAAGTTGAAGCGATTCCGATGCATAGAGTCGATTGCTTCGATCCTTAGACATATTATTGTCCTTGTATACTAATCTCCATATTGAATTCTCAAATGAAATCGTCACTGCGATAAAACTATTGCACGAGAGCGCGCCTCACGCCACATCGCCGTCAAGCTGCGATGCTTATGACCACCGTGATCACGACTTGTCGTCCATGTCTGGCCATTTTTTTCTCCAAGGCACGAGGTTTATGACGGTGGCTGGACATTTTCTTCGTTCACATACAGTCCTACCAAGGACACACGGCCGGTGTGCATCACCTCTAGCACAACTTAATTAAAACCCCGATGTCACGGATCAAGGCTAGAAACATGCGAGTAAAAACCTATGAGAGCCTCAAAGTCCAAAAGTTTAAAACCTCAACATAAGTTTTGTTTTTCCCTGCCGCTAAAAGGACGCCATCAATGCCATAGTTTTTAGATGACGTCTTCTTCAGTATTAAAACTTTTCAACGATCATTTTAAATGCCGAAACTTTTGAAAAAATATCATCTAATTAGTGTGACGGAAATATGGCATGGCATGCCGGAGTCACTTAGATGGTTGCTTAAAAGAGTTTTGATTTCGGTATTAAATTGATCATTCATAAATTTGTTGCTCTAAAGTTTTTAAAATTAGAAATATGACAAATTGATAGAACGAGCCACAAGCAAAAATTACAAAGAACGTATTCCGACATTGCCACTATTTTTCTATGTTATGTCGGACTCGAAAATCAAAATCATTGAGCAAACATTCTCTTAAAATTCATTTAAAATCACATAAATCTATATGTTTTCCTTAACAGAAAGGCAATTAAGTAAAATTTTCTTCGCTTCTTGTAAACTCGTAGTAGTTTCTCCAGCCTTGCTCTACTTTAAGATCGAACCACAAAGCTTGATGCATTTTGGAATTACACAGACACAAATGACTTTAGGTTAAAAGCTTATCCCCCGTCGCCGAGATTAAGGGTTCAAAACCCGCAATTGATAGTGTATTAAGTGGAGGGTCATAGTATTGGGGTCTTGTGCTAGTCTCTCCCGAGGTATAGGGGCCCGTCCCTTTTGTGCCGTCCAGGCATAGAGAGTCCGTGGGGGAGTTCTCGATTACCAAAAAAAAATTGACCTTAGGTTAAGGGCTTTAACATAATGCAAGACACTATTTGCCACAGACGAAGCCTGAAAGGGAGACAACAGGCCATGGCTAAAGTCTCTCGACCCCAAGCAACCTCTGTAAAGGTCGTGCGGTCCTATGTGAGACTCGACCTCCACAACCGATGCAACTAGCGACCATATGAGAATATAGTGAACAATGTTTTTAGATGACAAAAATGGAATATAAAATTATGATGGAGGAGAAGATTTAAAGGAAAAGAGTCACTGCACCTCATAATAACCCTTCGAAGACGCCTAAAAGCAGTCCCCACTTGCCTCAGCTTTGCCAATGCTCGCTTTGACATATATGCTCTCCAAAAAAAAACTGACCAAATGCCCTAACTCTTCTCGAGAGGCCTTAGAGGGCTAAAGTGCCCTTAAGCCCGACCAAACACACTTCAATTGTGAGGATCAATTGTGAGGATCAATGGTAAGGAACGTTCGGAAACCAATCTAACTCAAGTTTCTTAATTTGTGAAAAATGGATGCGTTTAGCGATGTTGCACCACACAGTTTAAGGCTTCTTGTACCAAAAGCTTTGAAAAGACTACTATAGTAACTAAAATTTTATGAAGGACACTATTTAGTATCAAATCTTCAAATTTAGATCACCTTCATTTAGAAAACAACAAGTGCATAATTGAACCTTCTCTTTATTTTTTTCGTTATTCAAGCGAAAATTCTCATCAAAATAAAATGGGCAAAGATTGAATATCCCTTTACATGGACTTAGATCCTCGAGTCGTTTTCTATATGTTCCAATTATCAATCTTTTTTGTATGAGGAACACATCAATTTAACATGTCTGTTGTCTATGGATGAAGTTTTGATCTTCTCTACATAATTATTCTTCTCATAAGGGATTAATGATCACGAGAGATTTAAAATAACGTGTAGTTAATGGCCTGATAGTCTAGTACTTACCTTGTGTGACCCTCCTCCCACCATTAATTTTGGAATATAAACCTTTAATTCTTACTTTTAAAAGGAGACAGCTTCGTATAAAAAAAATGACGTGCAACGTGTGTGTGGCAATGACATGCAACATGTGATTCGCTTTTGGCATAATATTCCTGTAGCAAAGTAGTCAAGATTAAATTGGACAAGACAAGAGTACTTGTCATGAGCATATATGTGGATTAATATTTTCAAAACATTAAGTAAACTCGTCAAAATATGTCATAAATCTCCATATAACCTAGCTTTTTTATATTTAAGTGGATTTTATATGGATCTTTCGAATTTGAAAAGGCCTATTTTTAATATATTTTCAAGTTTAAGCTAGATTGCCAGCTTACTGGGGCTCGAATCTCCTCTCTCCCTCTCCCTTGGCTCAATATGTCGCTAGCCGCGTCTTCTTAATGAAGACGGCGGAAAAGGTCGCAAGCCCTCGGACATCATCATCTTCGACGATTCCGGTAAAGCACCAGAGGTGCTCTGTTCTTTTGACCGGAACTGAGAGCGTTGAAAAGTTTGGATCTCACTCTCAGATCCCGATTCCGAGCGCCCTCCTTGTCGCTCGTCACGGCCCCTCACCACACGTCGCCGCTCGTCGTCACTACTCTGTCTCTGGTCCGCGAAGGTCTGAAATACTGGCATCTCGCTAAGGTGCTGATTGCAGAAGCTTCAATCATCGACTAAACCGCTGGACGTGGCTTCATACCTCGGTCCCTCCGTTTTGCTCTATCCTAATTCCGAGGTTCATGAATAGCGAACCAAGAGAATCGTTTTTTTATAGTCGTGGGGCCAATTTTTGGCCAAGGGGGAGAGGTCTGTGGAGGACGGAGTTGTCGGCTGAGGGCTGCGGAGGCGGAGATTCGTTGGGAGGAGGCTTTTGCGTGCCCAGTGTTCCAGGCGGTAGCCGGGTTGCCGAGGCGGTTCGGCGTGGTGCCGATGGCAGAATAACAGATTCTTAATTTGCTGCGGTGTTAAAAGAAAAGTTAGTCATGCCTGGATGAGGATTATCTAAATTATTTAGAAAGTAATAGGTCAATATGAATTTGAGTCATACTTATTTATGACATACTCAAATCCGATCTATCCTAATCTACTCATTTGAAATATCTACAGCTCAAAAATTCTCATTGAGGGAGAGAGAGAGAGGTAGGATTCTATGGACAAGAAGTACCTTATACAAGCGAGGCCATCAATTCCATGAAATCTTAACTTGGACAAAAGAGGGGTTTGGAAAAAAGAAGAAATAAGGAAAAGAAGGAAGAAAAGTGGGTTAATTATTCCCCTCATTAATAGGGAAAACACCAAACTAACCCTGACGAGCGCATGCCATTCAACATGTATATATATATAAGCCCTTTCTCTGAATGGTTTGATCGGCATCGAACTTTACAGAAGATCAAAATGTCGCCGCATTGGACATTGAGAAAGTACAGGCAAATCAGCTTCTTCTTAGAAGCTGGCGTAAAAGACATCGACATCGACCCTCAGAAGTACTCATCCGACGAAAGTTACGCAGATGGTATCAATGACCATCTCAGGAAGGGCGTTGTTTACCCAGACAAGAAGAAGGCAAGCCTCTCTCTCTCTCTCTCTCTCTCTCTCTCTCTCTCTCTCTCTCTCTCTCTCTCTCTCTGTCTCTGATATATATTTTTATGCCGTTAGAGTTGAGTGATGTAGGTTTACGCCCATTTTCACGAAAAGTTCAGAAAGCACCATCTGAAACACTCAAATTCTTCTCCATATCCGAACGTTTGTACGTGTCTAAACATGTGGATGTCCCCTTTTCTTCATTTGTTATGGAAGAGAGGAAGCCACATGTCAAAGAGATGCGGCCGTTGATTATTTGAAATACAATCGCATCAGTTTCTCTTTCTCTTCATGTTTATCTAGTAATTTCTTACATTTTACAAGTCGGATGAGATAGACCCTTACATGAATAATTTTCTCTCACTGGCTTTGATAATTACTCTAGAAAACAATACGATGCTTCAATGATAACATTAAGCACAAATGCAACATATATACATACATACATACATACATACATATATAAAAAACACACACAATACCTTGAAGTATCATTTGGTCGATGGTAACTTAGTAATGAACTTCCTCCTCCTTCTCTGACCTCCACACCCACTGGTTGATGTTTCTCGGAACCGGATCACCTGACATGTGGGGTATGCAAGTCAGATGACCTGCTTTTGTTCCCAACCGTCCCATCTTAGATCGGACAGTTGGGGGCAAAAAGCACTTTTTTAGGGAAAAAAAAAAAGAAAAAAAAGCCCTCGAGCAGCCCCCAAAAGCAGGTCAGGTGATCCAATTCCATGTTTCTCTACTTATATTTCAATACGTTATATGGAGCAGAGGTATTGGGTTGATGAGGATGAACGAGATTGTTTTGCAATCTATGCCCGGGAACTCAACATCACCAATGGTGACGATCTTAAATATTGGCAGTGGACAGCTGACAGGTACTTTTGAATCCTTGGAACAAGATATATAATTATTTTTCTTTTTTTGCACTTTCCCTTATGCTACGGCTCTAATTGAAATCTTTCATATTTTAGTAATGTATGAATGACATTGGATAAAGATAAATATAAAGAAGATCGATGAAGCCATCTTGCAGGAATTATTGAAGGAAACTCTAAAGCAGGAAACCATAGCAAGAGATGAAATTTTGTTTCAGGGTATTAATGGAAGTATACATAATATTCTATCTTATAATTGATCATTCTTGAAATTATTCTTTTGTTATAATGTTGTTGATGTTTCACCCTCTTGTGCTACATAGATAGATGGCTAGGATTATCTCTTGCCACCACCTCGGGGTAAAACTTTTGTTCTACTTTAACACCTTAAATGCCCACGTTATTTCGTCAACTAACTTTGAGCTATGGATTTTGACTTGTATACTTCTGTTTGTACCCATGCCACGTACGGTTCTAATCTTTTATGTTTGCGTATAATTTGATATTATGAATAAATTGAGAATTAACCATAAAAATCGAATAGTTGACTCAAAATACTCCAGTAATATGCGTATTATAGTCTCCAATCATTGAATCATTATTCTATCAAACCCAAAATAATATGATTAGGCAATTTCAAACCCAAACAAACTATGGTATTGAAGTCTCCCTATTGGTTTCTTTATGTACTTTCAAGGTAGAGGTGAATTCGTGACTCTGCGATTGGTCCCCACCATCTATGGGAAAATTGTATGAATGTCCCTAGGAAAGAAGGAACCGTTCTTCGGTCTGGGTATCTAAATTAGCGTTTTTGCCTTCATAAGGGCATAAGGAGCCAATTAAATTAAGAGCGCAAGATATTTCTAAAGCATAAAATTTTGGTTTCGTCTTCAAATGTTGCTGTCAAAGTTAGTAATTTCACTATATATTAAGAACCATATATTATGACCTATTTGACTTTTTTAATGTTAGAAATTAAAAACCTATTTTAATCTTCCAAACTTTGATTGTACTAATGTATTCATCATAATATTGTAGTTGTAGTTCTGGCTTTTATCCTTTGTACTTAATGATCAAACCTAACCGAGTTATGATTTTATCAAATTGTAATCTACTTGAGCTTGTCTCAAATTTTCTGCTTTTCTTTGGAATTTTGTTTCCTTTTTGAGTGGCTGAAAAATAAGGAGAGAGTATGATGGTTGTCTAGAGACGGTGGGGTTTAAGGTGGTTGGGAAAAATACGGAGAGAGTAGAGATGCTATTTGGTATATGGTAAATGAATCTATACGTATATACAATAGTTAGGTATAGCTGGCCAAATTAAGAATAATGATAGAAGAAGAGGAGATTGAGAGGTAAATAGGAAGAAAAGCCCGTTGAGAGGTAATTAATCAATAACGAACTGTCAAAGTTATATACTTATGTTTTAATATGCTTTTTTACTTTTGATTTCTACTTACAATTGACATATAGAGTTTGTCTAGTGTGGATCTCTAAATACTCATACTAAATATTTTTATCAAGTCTAAGCACTTTCTATGCATTTGTAACCAAATTTATCTACGTGTCATTTATCCAACGATGAATATGTAAAAAAAAATTATACTAGCAGAAGACTTAATAATTATTGTCTGATTAACAATGTTCAAATAAAATCACCTAATGGCGTCGAAGTGGCAATGGTAAAGAAGACAAAATGGCTAGAAGTCAGAGGGTCGTTTTGGACAACGAACCTTTCAGTGGGTGTCGAGTACGAAGTATCGTTTCTGACTAGGATGGTAAAGGAGAAGTTGGAGTGTCCCGATAAAGTGACCCTGAGACTGATTACCCCAAACGGGAAGAACAACGAGGGCCAGGCGACGTTGCCCGGATCAGAATCGAGAGATTACCTGAATCTCCTGCCTGATCAGCCTGGGCTGTTCAAGTTCACCATGACGGCGGAGAATGTGGGCAAGATGGAATTTGTAATGGAGGCATCGTTCAAAAGCTGGAGGGCAGGGCTTGTCATCAAGGGTGTTGAGATCAAGCCCGTTGGTGCCAAGTAGTTATATCTGCAACAAGAGCAACTGTAGAGGAATTGCTTTCATGGAAGTGACCATAGTGACATGTGTGTATAGTTGTGGGTGCGTGTTTCGTGTGCCCTTTTCTTAACTAGAAATAAATAAATGAAAACTTGATCACTCGTGTATACTAAAGTCTTTTCACTTCTGGACCCCATTCTCTTATCTATATGGTATTTATTGGTCTAAATTTATTTTAGATTACTAACCATTAGTGGGAAGTAAATCAAACCGTGACTCAAACACGGTTTGATTGAAACTTATTCCATTTTTCATATGTAAAAGTCATTTGCGTATTCAATGATTCACTTCACATTTAGCGGCATGAAAAAAAAAAGGAAAAAAAGACAGGAGAAACCGAGAGTGTTTGGATCAATTATAGTTGTCAAAGACACACCGTGGAAACTCGTTGGGTAAGATCCCGACATCATAAATTTTTTATTCTTGGAGAAGCAGAAACTTTGGTCAGGTAGTGAGATTTCTCTGGAGAGACTCTTGAGAGAACCATGCCTATAATTTGATCCATTGTGGAATTACGGTTTAAAAGCCACTAATTTCACGCGATTTGACTGCATGGTTAGGGAGAAACAAGGTCGAAAGCGTCGAGTGCGCCAGCCGCGATTCGAACCTGGAGCAGCTTTATTTGGAGCGTGATTAGTATTGTCTTCTGGTGATTTTCTCCCTTCAAAAGTATCTTATTTTGAAAATGATTTGGCTATTGATGTCGTGCACACCCGATTCGTCCGAAATGGTATTCAGACAAAGGAGCTATATATGAGGTCTCAAAGTTGGTCCGAATCTGTAAAAATCTGAAATTTAGTTCATTCGACGCATGTGCCAACTTCAAGTGCCTTTCCTTGATCTCTGATTGCATCATTGGCACCAAAGTTTCCACACTCTGGGTATTGACTAGTGTGGGAGATCCGGAAAACGTGAACTTGTCTGTTTATTTACTAGATGCTCGCATTTTTTTGAGGATGAACTATATTGAATGTTCTTATTTATGCTTCTCAAATGTTATTTGTGACATTCAAATCCTTATTTGGGTTTATGGACTGAAATAATACATTTGAGGTCAATTTGTAGTTTTGTCGCGATTGGACTGTTTTGAGGTAATTTCCTATTTGTGGAAAATGTATGTTCGTCCCGTCCTAGAAACCATTGTGGGTATTTTGATAATTATTTGCTTAGGAATATTAGAGATGACACTCAACCTTGTTTATTTCGTCGGAAATATATGAGTTAAAAAAATATTATTTGATCAATGAAAAACATTCTTATTATTTGACTCCGATATATGTTTAGATATTTTCATTGATAATAACAATATTGATGATAACCATTGTGGGTATGTTGATAATTATTTGCTTAGGAATATTAAAGATGACACTCAACCTTGTTTATTTCGTTGGGAATATATGAGTTAAAAAATATTATTTGATCGATGAAAAATATCCTTATTATTTGACTCCGGTATATGTCTACATATTTTCATTGATGATAACAATATTTTTCATTCCACATTTTTGCGAGTCCAATAGATGCATTATGCTTGTTATGTGGTGGTTAGATTACGGGCGATTGTACTCATACTTCGTTTTTATTTGTTGATTATACCCAAAAACTGTTTTGAGTTACTATCTGTGTTAAATTACTCCTGGACAGTGAATGCGTTAATGTCTAATCGCTCCTAGAGGTAAGAGGATCACTCGCCACGCAAACAAGTTCATTCCTTTTATAGTATAACGAAGTTCAGTAACGTGTGAAAATAATACGCATTTGGGTATGGCGACAGATGATAATGTGTTCTTTCATTTCTGTCAACCATCATCGGCTCCGCCATGCTGAGATACGCCATTAGAAGCTCAGACATGGCTGGGGAGGTCTCCTCCTCTGCTCAGGCTCTCGGAATGTTTGCAGACTTTGCTTTGAGAAGCCGCGTGCATCAGAAACTTCGCCCAGACCTTGCTGATCAAGTCCCATTTCTTGCGGGAGTCGATCGACTCGGCGTCATTCAACTGGGAAGCGAGATGTAGGGCAAGAATTACGAGGCAGAAAGAGTGGGTCAAAGTCAACACAGTAGACTTTTGACCTTTTTAAAAAAAAAATTATTTGGTTATATACATTTTTATTTCTATTTCTTTTTTGGAAAGTCGTTTCTTTTCCTAATTTTCATGACCTCTATGATTTTTTACTGTTTTTTTTTTGTTTTGCTAATTTTTGTATTTTTTGTTAATACTTATTTAATAAATAAGGTGTGAACAACATATAACTATTTTTTTTTTTGCATTTCGAATATCCCTTACCATGGGTTTAGAGCCTCAAGCGATTTTCTCTTCGCTCTTATTATCAATCAATTTTTTTTGTAAGCGGATCTCATCGATTTAACACGGACGTTGTCTCATTTCACCGTCTAGCTATGTAGTTTGGATTCTTGTCCACAAAACTATTCTTCTGATAAGGAATTGATGATCACGAAACATTTAAAATAACTTGTGATGAATGACCCCAACGGAGAATGTAGTATTTATCTTGTGCGACCCTCTTTCTTCCGCCATTAGTTTTCGAATCCGAAACTTTATTCTTTATTTTTAAAAGCAGACATGCTTCGAATCAAAAGAGAATAAGGATCACAGGCAACAAGTGCTTGGCTTTTTAGCAAAGTAGACAAGAACCACTTGGACAAGACAAGGGTAAGTATATCGGACTGGTATTTCGAACCCCATGCGACCTCATTTGGAGAGATCAGAGAAGGGGGAGAGATCATCAATTCCGTTGAACCTTAATTTGAAAGAAGGGGGGTTTAGAAAAAAGAAGAGAAAAGGAAAGGAACAAAAGAGAGGTGGGTTAAATTAATCCGTCGTGAACAGAAAAACCTAAATAACCCTGATGATTGCGTGCTGTTCAGTATCTATATAAGCCCTTCGTCTAAATGGATTGATCGGCATCAAACATTACTGAAGAACAAAAATGGCACAGTGGACGATGAGCAAGTACAGGCAATTCGGCTTCTTGATGGAAGCTGGTGCAATCGTGAATATCAACGACTGCCTATCCGACCCAGCTAAGATTAAGAAACTTGTCACAGAGGGCGTTGTTTCCTCCTGCTTGTATTTCGAGACCGTAATAATGTTAAGTGCACTGATTGTTGTGTCTCTGCTCATATTTCACAGTGCGATTTGTGGCAGAGGTATTGGGTTGTTGGCGCTGAGAATGAAGAAAAGGACTGCTTTGAAATCTATGCTAGGGGACTCAACATCACCAACCGCGATAGACCTAGTGGAGGAAAGATATGTAATTGAATCCATAGAACAATATATATATATATATATATATATATATATATTGTATATACGAATCTTTTATCGTATAATACATCTCGCCTAATGCTACGACTCCAATTTAGGGGTTTTCCATAATTTAGTAAAGTACGAATGGTATCAGATAAAGAAGAACATAAAAAAGATAAAGGAAGGTATTTCATGGGAAAAGGAAAATCGTAGCAAGAGATGGAATTTGTTTGAGGGTATTAAAATCGGAATTTGTTTTTGTCTCCCCCGGTTTTCTGGTTTGTTGAGCGAGAACAAGAAGAAAGCACGGAGGGGCTGGAGGCCGGACCGGAAAGAAGAAGCTGGGCTAGGGAAAAAGATGAAAGTGAGAAGTGGGCTGGGACAGATTGGTTTCGTGGGCCGACAGAAAAGGACAAATGAGGTGACGGGCCCCATTTGGGAGGCGCTCGCGCTGGGCCAGGACCCGCAAGGGCAGTGGCCGGGTTGACCCGACCCGATTTGCTCCCATCTCTTCTCTCTTCTCTCTTCTCTCTTCCGTGGTAAGACAGCGAGTGTAAGATCAACTTAATCTAAGGTCTCCACGCCGAAAGGAAACACCAGTTGGAACAACCTAACTCATTTGGAGTTACCAAACCTGCTCCATGCCTGCCTCATTCAGAGCCAAATTTGTCCTTCACCGACCAAAGAAAGAAGGTTAAGCACACGACTTGGTTAAGTCAGATTAGACCACACAGATGATGATCATGACAGTATACAAGGGGAAGGAAAGAGAGTGTCACGATCTCCATACCACCGGAACACAAAAAGGGGACTAGAAAGAGGAAAAGAATGCTCATCTTATTGATCATCGTCCATAAAAATTAATCAAATAGACATTCATCCCTGCAATAGCCAAAGTCAAGAATTGATAATTACCCCATATTCTTTTTCAAATAACGTTTTTGAACTGTCAAAATTGACAAATAAACATGTTTAGGGTGCAGCAAGGGGTGCAACTAAAGTATCCTTCAACTTCTCCAGAGACAAACAGTTCTGCTAAGCAAATTATATCCAGCATACTAGGCTATGAACTAATGAATGCTATTTATCTTGCCACAAGCCAATCATCCTTGATCTCACTAAAAACTGGCAAAAAAGGTGTATATACAACGAAACATATTGATTGATAAAGTGAGATGACTTTTGGATCCAGGCGTTCACACCGTTATGGGTAACAACATTCTAAGGTAATTCGGCGTTGAGTTGGACGGTGGAAGTTGCGGGTGTTAGGGTTTATATTTTTCTGATATTTGCTTAAATTTGGGCCAATTCATTGGCCGTTTTCGACAATTCAAGGACCCGTGTGGTCGAAATTGTGTGTTTTTTAAAACCTATATATTAATTTTGGTCAAAAGTGGGCCGTCCGCGGTGGAACGGGCGGAGGAAGGCGCGGCGGTGAAGGAAAAATCGTGTTTTTTAGAGTTTTTCTGGTCCAGGTCTGCGCAAGAAAGAAGGTGCCTGGGGATTGTGCACGCGCGGAACCCATGCACCTCGCGGGGACAACAGGCGCGCGCACTGCACAGGCACGCGATCTGGAGGGGCACTGCACCGCACGCGCACTGCACGCGCCCAGACGGGACCCGCGGGCGTGCGTTGCATGCTCCCACGGGTGAGGGGAGTGAGGCGTGTGACCGATTTTTATTATTATTATTATTATTTAAAATCAAATTTTTATAGATTCCCCCTCTTACGAAGATGTCCTTGTCATTTTGATGAATTGGCAGTCTCGGTGGGATCGGCGGCGTTGGCCGTCTCGGCGGCAGAGGCCGTGGAGTCGAAGCCGGAGCAGCCGCACCGGTGGATGAGGGTCCTGGCGACGGCAGCAGCAATGATGGCGATGAGGGCGACAGAGGCGACGAGGATGAGGAGGAGGCGGCTGCAGCAGTTCCGCTTGCGGAAGGCCCGCTCCTCCTCCTCGTCCACCTTGCCGTAGCTTAGTTCCATCGACTGCATTCTTCACCGGTTCAAGCTCTGGTGTTGGAGAAAAGAGACGGGTGAGTGTGTTAGGGAGAGAGTTAGAAACCTACGGGCGATGTCTCAGTCAAAAACAGCGCAGGTACGGTCCAGAAGCCACTCGGTCAGACCCGAAATCGGTTGAAACAGGGTGAATTAGGGATTCGGCCTTACTTGGTTAGATATGGGTTGAAGACGCGGATGCTTGAGGGACGTCGGGAAGCTGTCGCCGCAACGGAGCTCCGGTTGGGAGCGAGTGGCTTTGGCTTCCCCGCGGTGGAAAGCAAAGAGCAGATGTTAATAGGGGCAGCGACCCCGATCGCTGGATGAGGATCCGGTCGCAACCGTGGCAAAACATAATTATGTGTCCATGAGGCATTCTTAGTTATCTGAATGTCACATACAATATAGTACTTGGTGATGATCATTAGAATAAATGACTTCTTATTTGCTGAACTTCTGTTGCTAAGTCAAGCATTGATGTCCGATGTAAATTGCAAGTGAAGTTCGTTTCCAGGTACTTTTATATGGTGGCTAACACAAGAAAGTACTGCAAGTCTCGGTGATTCCAGGGTGAAAAATGGATTAAAAAGACTGAATTCAAAGGATTCAAGAAATAAAATGTGCTTTGGGAAACAATCTATAAACCATCAAAGGGAAGGGTAAAAAGTGGTGATTTAGCATGGATATCGAAACGATCATTTAGTTTTCATAAACATGATGTAGGATAAATATAGATTTCATTAAAAAAAATTGAAACTAGAAAATGAATTTGGCCAAAATCATATTACAATACTATTAAGGATAATATTTCACTTAACAAATTTTTCATGGAATATATCAAAACATGCAGAAATTTTTTTTGAGAACTTCTACCAAGTGAGTATTCAGGTTTTACGAAAAGTACCAAAAAAAAATCCGAAATCTATTATAATAGTACTAATTCAATCATAAACCTTTCAATTGTGTTGATTTAGTTCTTAACATTTGTCACATTTTGCCATTGGAGTCCATCCAATGAAATTTGGCAAAAAAATTGCTAACGTGGATAGAAACGCAATGGCTAGAACTAATGAGGTTCTTTATTTATTTTATTTTTTTGAATATTTTTTTCTTTTATTTTTTTGTTTTCCTTTCATTTTGCCTCATGAGGGTAGACAGCCACTCAACTAGGGCCAACACTAGGGCCAACAAGCCTTGGCAGGGTGCTAGCAAGGGTCGTGGCCCCTTGCCCAAAGCTAATAGGGCCCGTCACACCCTTGCTTGCAGCCAGCGAGGGCCTCATGCAAATCTGCCTAACCCCACCGATTGCTAGTAAGGGCCATGACCCTCATTGACCAAAATGGAAAAAATAATAATTATAATAATTTTCTCTCAAAAAAATTGAAAAAAAAATTCCACATCGGCACTAATTATGCAACATAAAATGCCTAACATCTATGTCAAGTATTTCCGGCTTAATTGGTAAGAATGACTCAATTGAAAGCATTAAAAATATATTAGCATCATTGCAATTGGATTGTAAATGACTATTAGTCTATTGCATTAAAATTTAGTATAATAAAAATTAACAAGGAACCATAACCTACTTTAAAAATATAAATTTATAGATGGAGAAGTTGCTGCGTAGTATTGTGGAGAGAGAGAGAGAGAGAGAGAGAGAGAGAGAGAGAGAGAGAACAAAGAATATCAAATCATATGAAATCTGAATGTGAGAATTACTGCCCACTTTAAGGAATAAAGAGTTACTTTTTTAATTTTCCATGAATTTGGTCGGGGTTCATATTTTGACTTTTATATACTATGAAAAACTTAGAAACTTTCCTTACGTATTCAAATGGCATCATGTAGAATCATGCACGACGAGCTTCTCATTATTTTAAGAAACATAAAATAAATTTTTTTATGTCTAAATTTTTCAGACAAAGTCATAACTAGAAGTGATGAATAGGCAAAAACCCGCCTCAAAACTGGATTTTTCTAACTTAAACATCATTGATGACCTAGACAAAAGCTAGCCTCTAATTTATGGTAGGTTATAAGTTACTCTTCTTCAATCTCGGTCTCGCATATAGATACATGCTCGCTTCCACAAAGTTAAAAGAGTGTACAAACCGGGTTCAAAAATGATTTAAGCAAATCACAATATGCAAAGTTACATAACACTTTGAACGACGACTGATACACAGTCGTCTTATTTCCTGACTCGTTGTACAACAAACATTGGAATGAACGCCCTCACCATCTCAAGGTGGTGAGCTTGACTTATTAATTTTTACTCAGGGAACAGTAGGTGAATCAAAGGACGCATTCCACCTGGAAGTTCTAGCTCAAGATCAGTTTATCAACGCATCGTGCTTCGGAAGTTTCCATCGGCTCCACCATGCCGAGATGCGCCATTAGAAGCCAGACATGGCTGAGGAGCTCTCCTCCTCTGCTCAGGCTCTCGGAGTGCATGTAACCTTTGCTTTGCCAAGCCGCGCGCATCAGAAAGTTCGCCCAGACGTTGCCGATCAATCTCCATTTCTTGCTGGAGTCGATCAACTCGGTGTCATTCAACTGGGACGCGAGAGAGCATGCGTCAAACAGCACCGACCTGCTTTTGCCGCCGCTTATTTTCTTGGCCGGCAGCTGAGTTCCCACTTGGAGCAGAAGATGGCTGGCTTGGCAGAGAAGGCGCGACTCTGTCGACTTGTGCTCCTTTTTGCAGTTTTGAGTGCAGGAGGGGCCTTTTTTTGCCTCTTCCTCGAATAACCTTTGCGCCCACTTCTTCACAACCGATGAGATTGTGCCGGCTTCTTTCTTTGACAACACCGCTAGCTTGTCCTCGAAGAACTTGCGAGCATCGACCGAAGTATCTTCATATCGGAGCAACCCTCTCCCTGTTGGCAACATTGAAGGATGGAGTACCAGAAGATAGAGCATGTACCGAGAGACCAACTTACTCATCTTGAAGTTCATGACATCTTCCCCCCGGACTTCGCGGTCCTTGTAGTGGCAGAGCTCAGTGGCAATGTGCCAGATGAGGATGCTCTGGTCGAACTCCAGATCTTTCACACTCCAGCTCAGTTGCTCAAGACTTGACCTCTTCAGCACTTCGCTAGCCTCCAGCCTAAGACTCGCTAACCCGGTCTTCAATCTGTCGTTCTGTCCCAATTCTTTGGCCGTTTCCTTCATGCGAGGGAAGATCCACTCTTTGACGTTGATCTTGAACTCTTTGTAATGGATGTACAAGCCCCTCTCCAACTTCTTGTCCATCTTGGCGAGCCTTGGATACTTGCGGAAGATCCAGTTTCTTTTCCTGATAGAAAATCCCAGGAGGCTGAACTGGGCCACGGAATTCGACCACCTTTGGCTCCGGCAGAACCGGAGAAAAGCCACGGGAGTTGAAATTATGGATGTCCTGGGTCTCTGAAGCTGCCAGCGGTCAACCCAATCGGATGAAATTGCCCGAAGAATCGAGTAAATCTCTAAAAGTATGGTCGCACATATCAGCAAGAAGGTGATATAGACGTCCACTTTGGAGTAATCCTTCCTATCCTTTAAGCAGAAGATTACCAACACCGCACACGGTACCGAGAGATTAATGACCCAACGAATGATGCCCCAAGCACGGTTCAGCAACGTTGCCTTGCTGTAGAGCAGATCGTACATGAACCCAAGCTCGATCTCCACGATCTCAAAAGCTGTCTCCGAGCTCATGGCATCACCATTCATGAACATGCGCTTGCTGCCCTCCAGGTCGCCAGAGTTGAGGATAAGGCCCACGAAAAGAAGCTTGAAGATCTTGAACAACTCATAGGCTCTGACCAGATTCGTGTCTTTGTCTTCACCACAGGCTTGACCGCTGTTCACGGAGATATCGTCCGGAGCCGGAACCTCCGTGACCTCTTCAATGCCGACTCGGTAACCCTCCTCTTTCTTCAGGGTGTACTGCTCCATTATCCTGGGGTATATGGGACCAAAATCGGGAAGCGAAAGCATTGAACGCCGAAGTCGACCTTCGCTTGCCAAGTATAAACACAATGCCCTCTCAGCATATTTGATGAACCCCACCAGGATCATGCCAGCCGCTAATATCGACAGTGTAGACCCCGACAAGGCCATGAAGTAGACGTAACAGGCTAGTCCTACCAGGACACAAAGCCGCGCCAAGTGCCTCAACCATAGCTCATTGTCCTCCAGGGCATAAGCGGTAATTGTGTCGGGCCCGCCCAAGTGGAGGAGAAGGAACGGTGCCCAAAAAGCAGTGATCTGGCTCTTCGGATCGATCGTCCCCTTCAAATCCTTAACGTTGGTCAGGCGGTTCGAGAGGACGCCGAGCGCGACAGTCGCAATGGAATCGGCCAATAAGTACATCGTCCAGACGACGACTTGGATCCAGTACCTGTAGATGGATCTCCTCCGGCTTCCCTGAGTCGCGAGGATCAATTGTATGAACAAGCTGAGGAGGACGAGCGACCGCAGCCCCCAGTCCCTCCACAGTTCACGAGTGTTTATGGGGACCAGCGAAAATCCCATGGTTGAACTCAACATCGGAACCGAAAGGCTCAACGATGGAGCACCGTCTCAAGGAGCGGGTAAACCTAGGATTATAAATTGAGAGTACAAAGCAAGGCAAGAACAGCATTAGCCTTGAATTCACCTCAGCAACATCCTAAAAAATGGCCGCCATTTATAGCCAATAACTTGGGCAAAGGAATCAAATGCTGAAGCACCTCTTTACACTGCATAACATTACAGGAACAAAAAAGCAGCACACTTTTCCAAACACTGGCAATCGAGTACTGGCGACACCACTTTTGGATGCGTAATAGTCAATCAATTCTCTGCGTTTGCCCAGGGGGAAGTAAAGTGACAAAATTAAATCCCGGCATTCGTACTAGCATTAGTATGCTATGCTTTAATTGAGAAGATCGGAATAAAGAGTTAAGACTTTGGTTTCTCAATTATCTATGAAGGTTTCGAATCCTGCGATCTTCACTCTAACCATTGTGATTGTAACACTTTGTCTGGCACGCCCCACCAGCCCAACGTGATTCATATGGAATATGGAAATCACCTGTGTAGGTTGCTGTAACAACAAGTAAAGAACGGAGACCAAAAAGAGAGTGATAAATGCTCACTCCAAGTTGAAGCGATTCCGATGCATAGAGTCGATTGCTTCGATCCCTAGACAGCATATTATTGTCCTTGGATACTAATCTCCATATTGAATTCTCAAATGAAATCGTCACTTCGATCCCTAGAGCGTGCTCACGCCACATCGCCGTCAAGCTGATATGCTTATGACCACCGTGATCGCGACTTGTCATCCATGTCCGGCCATTTTTTCTCCAAGGCACGAGGTTTATGACGGTGGCTGGACATTTTCTTCGTTCACATACAGTCCCACCAAGGACACACGGCCGGTGTGCACCACCTCTAGCACAACTTAATTAAACCTTCAACGTCGCAGATCAAGGCTAGAAACATGAGACTAAAAACTTATGAGAGCCTCAAAGTCCATAAGTTTAAAACCTCAATATAAGTTTTGTTTTTCCCTGACGCTAAAAGGACGCCATCAATGCCATAGTTTTTATATGACCCCTTCTTCAGTATTAAAACTTTTCAACCATCATTTCAAATGTCGAAACTTTTGAAAATGTGTCATCTAATTAGTATGACGGAAATATGGCATGGCATGCCGGAGTCACTTAGATGGTTGCTTAAAAGAGTTTTGATTTCGGTATTAAATTGATCATTCATAAATTTGTTGCTCTAAAGTTTTTAAAATTAGAAATATGACAAATTGATAGAGCGAGCCACAAGCAAAAATTCGAAAGAACGTATTCCGACATTGCCACTATTTTTCTATGTTATGTCGGACTCGAAAAACGAAATCATTGAGCAAACATTCTCTTAAAATTCATTTAAAATCACATAAATCTATATGTTTTCCTTAACAGAAAGGCAATTAAGTAAAATTTTCTTCGCTTCTTGTAAACTCGTAGTAGTTTCTCCAGCCTTGCTCTACTTTAAGATCGAACCACAAAGCTTGATGCATTTTGGAATTACACAGACACAAATGACTTTAGGTTAAAAGCTTATCCCTTGTCGCCGAGATTAAGGGCTCGAAACCCGCAATTACTAGCGTCTTAAGTAGATGATCATAGTATTGGGATCTTATGCTAGTCTCTCCCGAGGTATAGGGGCTCGTCCCTTTGGTGCCATCTGGGCACATAGGGTCCGTGGGGAATTTCTCAGTTACCAAAAAAAAATTGACCTTAGATTAAGGGGCTTTAACATAATGCAAGACACTATTTGCCACAGACGAAGCCCAAAAGAGAGACAACAGGCCATGGCTGAAGTCTCGCGACTCCAAGCAACCTTTGTAGAGGTCGCGTAGTCCTATGTGACACTCGACCTCCGCAACCGATGCAACTAGCGACCATATGAGAGTATAGTGAACAGTGTTTTTAGATGACAAAAATGGTATATAAAATTATGATGGAGGAGAAGATTTAAAGGAAAAGAGTCATTGCACCTCATAATAACCCTTCGAAGACGCCTAAAAGCATTCCCCACTTGCCTCAGCTTTGCCAATGCTCGCTTTGACGTATAATGCTCTCCAAAAAAAAACTGACCAGATGCCCTAACTCTTCTCGAGGGACCTTAGAGGGCTAAAGTGCCCTTAAGCCCGACCAAACACACTTCAATTGTGAGGATCAATGGTAAGGAACGTTTGGAAACCAATCTAACCCAAGTTCCTTAATTTGTGAAAAAAGGATGCGTTTAGCAATGTTGCATCACACAATTTAAGGCTTCTTGTACCCAAAGCTTAGAAAAGACTACTATAGTAACTAAAATTTTATGAATGACACTACTTAGTATCAAACCTTCAAATCTAGATCAACTTCATTTAGAAAACAACAAGTGCATAATTGAACCTTCTCTTTATTTTTTTCGTCATTCGAGCGAAAATTCTCATCAAAATAAAATGATGCATAATTATATTTCCCAACAAAACTTATGAAAAATGGCACAATTGCAATTGAAATGACCTTAATGACCCTACGTATATGTTTCTACATTACTCAAATTTCAAATGTCAAAAAATAAAAAGTCAAAAAAAAAGTCATGGCTACTTTTTTTCCATAAATGCTAAAAGGAGAGATTAAATATTGTGAAATCTATTGATAAATTGTTCGATTTTCCTGGTCTAATGCTAATTTAAAAGTTGTAGACGAACGATATGTTCTACACTTGAAGGGAAGCTAAGCTTTGCCTTGCTCTTCGTAAACTTCATTCCAAACTTATCCTCGAGGAAAGTAAAGATCTCAAGCGAAAGAAAAGAATATTTAAGGCTCCTTTTGTTTCGTCCAAAATAAATAATTTGTAAACTAATATCTATTATATCGCTTACAAAAATGAATGAACATATAATATTTTTATCATCTGCGAAATATTCAGCTATAAATTATTATTGATTATGAGAACTTGTCTTGTTGACTAATTATACTAAACGATACAAACGATATCTTTAGAAATATGTCTTCCACATCATTGATTTTCTTCCCAACCTTTCTTTCACTGCACTCACCTACTTATGTAAGCAAAGTCCCATATCAATTGGATGTGTACAAATTTGGTCACATAAATACTTGATTCTGTGGAAAGCGAGGCAGTTTAGGACTCTTTTTAGCGTGTCTCGAGTTTGTATATGCATTTCACCTTTATCCTTGCAGCTTATGAGTCAGCCTCATCAGCTCATAAGGAAGTCTTTTTATAAATAAATAAAAAAAAAACAGAGGCCTCTACATCGAGCTTAAATCCCACAACGCTTGTGAAATGAATGGGTAAAGTAAAATTTCATACATGGTTGATGTTAACCTAGTCCATTGCTAGCTGTTCTAGCTTACTCTAGAATCAAATGTTATATCTAGCTCGTATCACATTAGAACACAATCAGAGTATCCGCATCATAAACAATTAGAGATTAATAATGTTATCTCCAGCTTGCACCATAATTAAAGCACAATCAAAATATCCACATGATAAGCAATGTGAAAGTGATACAAATGTTATCTTGACCATGATTACTAATTATGTTGTCAATGGTTATCTCTTGAGATTCTTTTTCATGTGTGTGTGTCAATATAGAGTCATCACCGATTGTAACATCATTCTAAATATACAGTTCTCATATCTTCTTTGCTACCTAATTTTCTGCATCTCTATTTCTTTCTTAGTATCTAAGCAAGAAAAAAAAAGCTCATTGATCAAAATATGAGTGACAAAACTCCTCCTCTCCGAACAAACTACCATTCAACTACACCACTCTTTGCTATAATTACCACCACAACCACAACTCCTACTACTACCATTTGTGATTTTCTCTCTTCTCCATTCTTTGGAGATTGCCTAGATGAAACAAATTATGTGATTTGACACATATGGATCCTATCATATTTTCAAGCCTCTAAACTAAGTTCTTTGGTAAATGGCACCGAACCGACACCACCTGTCAACCGTTCCAAACATACCCACAAATGCTAGCTAAACTATACTCACTCCTAACCTCGCCTACAACGCATTTGAGATCAAACTGTCATTGACTAGATCCTTAATACAATGACAAGTCCCTTAATAGTACAATTCACTAGCCACAAAACTTCTATATCAATTTGGTCATATCTAATCGAAAGCATGCTCTTTTTAGTCCAAAGCTCGCTCCTCTTACCTCCAAATGCAACTCTAATCCATGGGAAGAGGCAACATAAGTGTGACTAAATATATAAAGGAGGCTACACAGATTGTCGATTAATTGCTGGCTATTGGAGAAACTATTTGATGGAGAATGCCAAACCCACCTCTTTCGAGTTCTGGGTTATTTGGAATACTATACTTTAGCCACTGCCTTCTAAGCTATTTCAGCCTAAAACCAATCCTCCATTCTCTCAAAAATGAAATACATAGCTCACTATTGTCTCATGAAATACATACTTTCCGCTCTTCAACTAGTGCATGTTGATGTTTAGGGTCCATCCCCTATACCTTCTATTTCGGTTATATATATAATATATGTTTTATTGATGATTTTTCTTGATTCATCCGACTTTATCCCTTCATATCTAGAGATCAATTTGTCAACATTTTTAAAGCCTTTCATACACGTTGAGACTCGAATTTAATGTAAGCCTAAGACGATTTAGTGTGATCGAGCACCTGAGTTCTTATCATCTACCATGTGCTGTCACCTTCTCAGTTCTAGTATTCATCGGGGCCTCTCTTGTTCATACTCTTATTTTTTATATGGGACTACTGAATGTAAGCATCGATGGAGATAGGTTTTGTTCTTATGATCCCAGCTAGTATTCATTCTTATCATTAGGAATTTGCCTTTGAGAGGGTAGTTCACCTAATCAATGACTCTCCGCTCTTGTTCTATACAACTTGTCTCCTTGGAAGGTTCTTTTTTTGTACCACTCTTAATATATCTTACTTATCCATATTCCGCTGTGTAATTTATTCATACTTACAACCGTATGCCCCCACCCAAGCTAACGCCTCGCTCTCAAGCATGCATCTTTTTTTGTTACTTTTCAGATTATCGAGGTTACCATTAAAACCGTCCTCAAACCCAGCGTACCTACATTACTACTGATGCTATCTTTGATGAGACAATGTTCCGATTTTAAATTATTACACATGCGTCTCCACCATCACTGCCTGTTGTCTTGCCAGTTCAATTACCACCGCTAATGCCCTTAGTCACTCTTGTTGCGCTCGCACAATCATTAGACTCCGCTTCACCAATTCTATTATCCCAGAAATTATCCTTACCATCTCCAACTCAAGTCCCTAACTCACCATCTCAACCATTGGCAACATCTTCACAGGCATCTACTCACTGTATGGTTAGTAGTCTTCGTTATGGCAACATCTGTCGCGAAATTCTTAATCGAAATCACACTTTTACTCTTACAGCTATTGCTCATCCCCACAATAAACTCACTTGTTTTTCTCAAGCATCATGAGATCCAAAATGGTATGCTATCTTGATCACCGAGAACACTGTATTAATCCAGAATAACACTTGGGGATTAGTTCCGCTACCTTCTCATGCTCACCCTATAGGCTGCAAATAGGTGTTCAATGTCAAACTCTACTCTGACAGTTCATTAGAATGATATAAAGCCCGACTTGTTACTAAGGATTTTACCAATAGGGTGGCATTGTCTATAGCATGACATTTATTCCAATGGCTTAACCAGTCACCATTCATATTGTTCTCGCAATCACTTATCTCTATGCATGGTCTATCTGAAACCTTAATATATCCAGTGTCTTTCTCTATGGATATTTATCTGAAAAAGTGTATATGGTCTAATCTCAGGGCTTTGTTCATCCCCAATAGCCTCATCGTATGCACCGTCTTCGTTGACCTCTTTATAATTTTTCAGCAAGCTCATTGTACTTGGTATTCATAGCTTAGCTCCTATCTCACTAATATTAATTTTCTTATCTCATTTACTGACTCAAACTTTGTCATTTATCATTTTACGTCATCTAGCATATTCTTACTCATCAGCTCTGCTCCATTGCCAGCTCTTTTGGATGCTCTACATGGTGAATTTACCATCAAGAATCTCGGACCTACTCACTTTTTTTATGGGTGTTGAGGTACAATCGACATCCGATGAACTTCATCTAAATTAAGCCAAGTTCACTTATAAAATTCTGGATCATGCAGATATGTTCAACTCTCAGTGCCATTTCCACCCCATACTCCACAAATGAACCATTGTCCATTCATTAAAAGGAGCCCTTACTAAATCCTCGCATCTACCGTAGCATCGTGGATGCCCTCCAACATTTAACTCTAATCCGGCTTGACATTGCATACTTAGTGAATATTTCCTGTCGATTCATTCATGCTCCTACCACCACTCATTACGCATTCTTCGATATCTAATGGATACTCCCGGTTATACTTATCTTTTCTCACACTTCTTCATTGGGTCTTCACACATTCTCTGATGTCGGTTGTGCTAGTGATCTTGATGATCATCGCTCTATAAGTGGATACTGTGTTTTTCTTAACCGAATCTTATATCTGGTATTCAAGCAGACCACGAAAACCAGCAACCACCACCGACCACTCCCCGATCATGGTTGGCCATAGTTGCAGTCTCCTATATTTGTTTAGTTTAGTTTATTTCTCTATAACTTAAACAAATTTGTATAAAGAATCAAATTTGGACCAAATTTATGTCTTCATGCCCGTACATTTAACGTTTTAGCCGTCATCACCAAGTAAAATATATATTTTGAAAAAAGCCATGTCAACTTTTTTACGTTAGCCAAATTGAATAAATTTAACAGAGGAATTTGATTGCATAAATTTGTTGAGTTTTAGGACTTAGATTTTTTTTTTTTTTGCAAGTTTCCCTACTTATTTGTGACAAGTTTATAGATTTTCAGCGTGCGTACCCCTTGAACATACCAATATGTTGGGCTGAACCTTAAAACCCGTTCCCGAGCCCATCACTAAGGGTGCGTTTGGTAATCATTCTCATTCTCAGTTTCTCGTCCCCGGACGAGTTTGGGACAAGAAACCTGTTTGGCAAATTCTCATTCTCATTCTGCTCTCAGGATTAAAAAATGGCTGGGGACGAGTTTAGGACGAGAAACGAGAACAAAATTTTTTTTGGTTTTCTATTTCTGGGACGAGAATGTACAATACAAATTAATAAGCTAATTTTTTTTATATTTTTTTAATCTCTTGCTACTGTCGTCGCTACCGATCATCAGCCACCGTTGCTACCTGCTGCCGGTCATCAGCCCTGATCGTCGATCGTCCGTCGCTACCGCCGATCACCGGCCAGTCGCCGCCGGTCACCGACCACCATTGCTGGTAGTCGCCATCGGCCGCCAATCGCCGATCACCGCTACCATCGGCGGTCGTCACTGTCAGCCGCCGGTCACCGGCTACCATCGCCGCCCACCGCCAGTCATCGCCATCAGCCACCGGTCGTCGCCACCGCCACCGGTCACCGTCGTCGCCGGTCATCAGCCCCAGCCGCCGGTTGCGGGTCGTTGGTCGCCACATTTCTTTTATTTTTCTATTCTTGAGACGAGAAATTTTATTTAATTACCAAACGAATTTCTATTCTTTTTTTATTCTAAAGACAGGAATTTTGTTCAATTACCAAACACGGTTCTCTTTCCAAAAACTGATCCGATAATCATTTCTCAAAAAAACTCATTAAAAAAAATTATTTTTGGGAGGAGAATGATTAGCAACGCGCTTGAAAATTTCCGGCCAAGTCCGCCGATTCGGGTTACTGCTTTCGGATCGGTCCAACCGGTTGATTCCGGTTCCCGGTTTGATCACTTTCCCCTTCGTTTTCCTTTCGCACTTCTTATGCGAAGGTCGTCTGTCTCGGTCTCGTTCTCGTTCTCAAGAGCTTCATCTGCGGGATCTTCCCGCAAAACTTTTTGTTTCTTTTCCCTCTTCTTTCTCATGATCCAAACGTCAGAGGGCAACCCCAAATTCGTCTCGAAACCCTAACTGATGGGTGTCTCGTTCAAGCTCTCGAAGACTGGCCGGAGGTTTTCCCCGAAACCTTCTTCGACCCAACCGGAGGCTCGCGAGGACGACGACGTGTCCCAGAATTCGAAGGGAACCTCTCGCCTTGGGCCCAAAGAAGGCTCGAACGCCGCTCGAAAGCTCGAGGTAACGTTCATCGCATGTCAACTCTGTTTTGATGCTGAATCGGGACAATTAACGTTTTCGGAGTTATTGCCTGACTCGGGGGGGTGTTGTTGTGTGTGTGATGCTGAGTAGCTGCCTGGCTGTGGGTTGCTTGGCTTTGTTGCTTGTGATTTTCTCTGTGTAGCTTTGTTTTTCTTTTCCTTCTTATTTGGGCATGACACAATCATAATGGCGTTGCTGAGGCGAGTGTAAAGAGAATTTGCTTTTAGATGTGGGCGGACTTGTCTATAGTTTGACCGACCTTGTCCGGATGCTATCTGGCTGACTGTGTTTGATCGGCTATGTTGGATTGAATATTGTGTAGCTTACCTAAAGTTGGGAGAACTTTACTAGAACATCGGATCTGGACTGAGAATTCTGCTGCCCTTGCCATTGCCTACTTTTAGTGTAGGCAGGGGCCTGGCGATTGCAAGAGTTATTAGCAGAAGCAGTCATGTTTCTCTTGTTATGCTTGGCACTGTACCTCATGGAGACGGTGAAAGTGTGGGAGAAACCAATAGTGAAAATCGTTTTCTTGTCTGATGCATTGAGGGTTCTCTATCCTTTTCTCAGTTTCATGAGGAAATGTGGACCGACTATATGAACTTAGGGGAAAAGTAGAATTATTTTCTACTGTGAAGGATGAATCTTATAGATGGCCAACTTAACTCTGTTCTCCCCTGAAACAAAAATCTGGGATGAAGCAAGAAAAAGAAAATATATCTGCAATGAAGGAGAATGAAATCAACGAGAAGTACTGGGCTGTTCATCTTAGAGTATTATTATGCATGTATCTCTGTGAGTGAGATTAAACTAATTGTTTACTGCCTTTTGAAGTATGGGAGGCATTGGTGTGTGGTTTCTTTTGCTTTTCTGGGCATTTTACCTATGCACTGTTTTGAAGATTCTATAGTTGATGGGAACTATCTGTTGACTTAGGATAATAATTCTCAGGTGGATAAGGAGGCCTCCGGGGTATCTGCATCATTCCTCCCTGCTGATGAAAACCCTATAACTGCAGGTAATTATCGGTTCCACTTTCATTGCATGTTAATATGTTAGCTTTCCTTATAAGTAATAACTATACTTTTTTTTGGTAAGGATTATAAGTAATAACTATATCTATGCTTCTTTACCCAAAAAAAAAATAACTATATCTATGCTTGTTGAAATGTCAGGGGACGAAGTTTCCTTCACGTTGACCCTCTTCCCTGATGGGTACTCTATAGGAAAACCTTTGGAGGTTTGTACGAAGAACTCTTGACCCTAGGAAGTTGATTAACAGCAGTTTCTCCCTTACTTACATCCCTTTTCTTGTTTTCAATTTTCTTTTTATCTTGCCAGAGTGATTCACTACAGCATGCTTCGAAGTTCTTACGTCCCTATAACAGGACATCTGAAAGTCTCTTCTCGGTGACTATCTGTACCTATTTTTGTCTTGCTTTTCTTCAAGTATCCCTTCTCATTTTATCCATTCCTTTTGGGAGGAAAATTACATATAATGAGTCAATTGGACTTGACACTTATGTTCCATCTGCTCATTTATCTTGACTCTTCTGAAGTCAATGTACCTGTGTTCATGCTAAATGACATGGTTATAGCTATGATATCCGTACTTGAAGCTCAATCAACATTTCAGTATGCTACTAAAAGGGAAAAGTTGATATTTTGAAGCTTGATAATAGAGTTGCTCAAAAAACCTTACATGTCAACATCCATTGCTAGCAATATGGAACTTAGTTGATGTGTGAGAACTTGAGATACTCTGCTTCCTATTTTGCCTGTCTTCACATTGGGAGACATTAAACGGTCTAGGACTTTGAGGTGAAACCTCATACACTGAATTGTGAGAAGATAATACCTCTCGTTTTTCCTTAATTTTTTCGTCAAGATCTTGATTCATCTTCTATGTCGCCATTTATGTTCTTTAGCATATGTTGTATTGTTCCATTTCTTAAATGTGTTGTTCTTTGAAGGCAATTGAATGTGGTCGGTTGCCTGGAGATCTCCTTGATGATTTACCTTGCAAATACATTGACGGTTCACTTATCTGTGAGGTGAGTATTTGAGAAAATTCTAGATGTTTGTTTGTTCTTTCTGAAACAGATCCTCAAGAGAGAGAACGAGTGTCCCAGTAATAGGTTATATGAATGCATGACCTTACCTCATTTGTATGTGAAGGAGAAAACTTTACTGCTTTTTTTAGATCCTATTTTTGGTTTGATAAATGCCACGATCTTTTGGTTCGAGCAAATATTTTGCAATATCGTGCGTTTATGATGAAAGCCATTTTGGTTTTACATTTTGATGACTATCCTAAGAGTTCTGTGGCGACTCTTTTCATTCTGGCTTTGCATATTATTGCATGTTGATGTGACTAGCTAAGTTGAGCTCTTCATTTGTGGGCGTGTCCCAGGGATACTGGTGGCAGTGGTGGATTTAGGACTCATTTTAGCTTATGCTTTGGATGGAGGTTGTTGGGAAATTCTCGGCTTTCTTGTGCCTTTTCTTATGAAATGGATTTATCGTGCATTCTTAATTGCAACTGTAGTCGCTCTTTGATCCATCTAGTCTGCTTTTGCCAAGACAAACTTTATCTGCAACACACATGCAGCTATATAAATTTGAACATTAATCCAAACTACTTTTTTTCAATTTATTTTACTCATCATTCTATGTCTTAATTATTCTTCACATGATAGTATGAATAACATTAGTGCTCTGACTATTCACAAATGATGTAGGTGCGGGACTGTCGGAAATACGCATCTAATAAAGGGCCTAATCTTCCAGATGTGGTTGATTCGCCTGTCGTTACTAAAGTGCGGCTGAAAATTTCCCTGGAGAACATTGTTAAGGATATACCACCATGTTGTAGTTCTTGGACATATGGTGATCTGATGGTAAGACACTGCTCATGGACTTTCTTTTTCTCCTCTTTCTTGCGGGGGTTTGGAGATTCTGTGTTATTTCTTTTTCTTTTTCTTTTATTCTTCTTTCTAAAGATTTTTTAGGGAGTGGTGGCTGGGGCTTGCAGCATCTGCATGGATGAACAGTGAACTTCATTTTGTGTTTGAGACATGATCATGGTGCTTTTGTTTGAATTTTAACAAAATAGGAAGTAGAATCCAGGATATTGAAGGCATTACAACCACAACTGTGCTTGGATCCTACTCCCAAGCTGGATAGGCTCTCCAAAAGTCCAGTTCCTGAAAAGGTAGTTATTTCACGGTCATCATATGTATATCTTGTAGCTCTTGAGCATTAATTTTACTATTCTTTGGGTATTTTCAGCTACATATGACTTTATCTAGTCTACAAAAAAAGAGATTGAGACATGTGCCGGAAATCTCTGTGACTTCCAGTAACAAAATCCATGGGAAGAAAATATGCATAGACAGAGTTCCGGAACGGTCTGATTTGGGAATTATCCAAGGGAATGTATTGCCACAACATGTCCAAGAGTGTCTGAGTGCCCAGTGTGCTGGAGGTGGCAACACCCTAGCTCCAAGACCAAAAGGATATGTACCAGATGCATCTTTTTCAACACTACCAATGATGTCCCAGCAACAAAGGTATCAAATGATTGTTGGGAATGCTAGAGGCATGCAGGATCGTGGAGCTTCCCCTGGTGGGCAGGATATGATGATTTCATACTCTGATAATAACTCTATGGTTTCCCTTCATGGAAAGAGAGAGATTCAAGATGGGCAAACATCGCCGAGGTCTAGCATTAATAAGAGGCCAAGACTTGCACACGGAGTTCCTGATGGCACTCAGCAGCAGCCATTAGGCATTCAGATGGAGAACATCCATGCATTGGACTTAAATTTGAAGAATACCCTTTTGCAGCAGCAAGTAACGTCTAGAGGAATTCAATTTGGGAATTCAAGTATGCAAAAGTTCCCCCAGCAGGCACTTGAAGGGGTCCTGAATCCCGAGGTTGCAGCAGCATCCCTACCATCAGGGCCAATGGGCATGAGGCATCGTGCAAAGGAAGAACAACTAGATACACAGATGGACACTGCAGAAGTAAATCGGAATAAGTCTGACATCCAGACAGTGGAGACTGAAAAGGATCGCATGGATCCTCAGCAACCCCAATTTCAACAAAGGTTGCCACATCATCCATTCATGAGACCTGGTTTCTCTCACACATCTTGGAGTAATGTCAATCAGCATATTGATAGTAATTTGAAAAAGGAGGAACAGATACAGAAAAGGAAATCAGTGCAAAGCCCACGGGTATCTGCTGGAACCTTGGCCCAATCTCCATTATCATCAAAATCTGGGGAATTTTCTAGTGGTTCGGCTGGACCACAGTATGGGGCAGCTGCAGCAACTCCCATGCCTGGATTATTGCCCAAGGAAAAGGTTGCAATATCCTCAGTTCCTCCTGTTGGCGGCACTGGATCTTTAACTTCTAGTGCCAATGATTCTACAGTACGACATAACCAGGCCCAGGTTGCTGCCAAGCGAAGACAGAATTCACTTCCAAAGACGCCAGTAATCAGTGGTGTTGGCTCTCCTGCTAGTGTGAGCAATATTGGTGTTGCATTAAATGCGAGCAGTCCTTCTGTTGGAACCCCACCTCTGGCTGATCAAACAATGCTTGAGAGGTTTGCAAAGATTGAAATGATTATGACGAGGTACGAGGTTGATTGAGCTCTCAAGTTTGTTGCTCTTTTTCTTGTTTTTCCTGCTGTATTTCTGCTATTCGGCATCTATGCTTACAGTTATAACTTTCTCTTCGGTAAAGTACTTGCCTGGAGTTTGTTAATGCAGAATCTTAACAGTAATAGCTAGGATAAGAATAGATTAGTTAGCCGCATTAGCGACACAGTTAAACGGGTTGTCTAGAACTTGAAAAATTGGGATACTTATCTTATTTTTTCTATGTGAAGACCAATTGATGTGATTATCAGACAAAACCCAGTTGGAGTATGATGGTTGTTCGCTAAGGATTTATAAACCAATAGGGATTGGTGATCTGTTTTCAGGATGGATTCTTATAAATTAATAGCTTTTTAGCGAATGTCTACCTCTGGTGGAAACGTGGATAGAGGATTGATGTGTACAGCGTTTATCTGCTTCCATGGATTCTAAATTTTTACATCCTGGGGAGACAGTAGTTTGAAAAATGATATATGATTGTATGATTGCGCTTTCAATCATAAGGCTGATCTAGATGACATTTAGATGTGGAGTATATCAGTAAGCTTTGTCCTTTTCTAATTGTAGGATGTACTCATCGCCATGTTGCCACCATGACAGCGAATATGTTGCTATTGTGTTTGCTGCATTTGACTCTCGATGGAGTTAACCAATATAAAGTAAAGTCGATCTTTAAAATGCAAGCTCGAAATTTTCTCAGTCAACCTGCTTTATAAGTGCATTCAGAAGCATAGTTACTTAATTTTCCGGAGTCAATAATTGGCATCTGTTTTCCGATATAAATATCACATATATGATTAATTTCATATTCTGGGTATTGTCCCTCGTCCAATGATGTTTCAGGCACCAACTTAACCGCAAAAGGAGCCAGGCAGATATCCCAGTCAGGAAGGGTGGCCCCTTTCCGACTGAGAGTCTTTCGTTATGTCTACACAAACTTTCCAACGAGGAGAATTTTAAGGATGACTCCTGTGCCAGACCACTCTCAAAGTCACTGGTTGGAGGCAGCATGAACATTTGCAAGACTAGAGTCATTAACTTTGTGCAGCCGGAGCGATATCTTCAAGGTTTGTTGCATCTGTCTTGTGGATATGGTCTGTTGCAGCGTAAAATTTTTCTCTTGCCTAATATAACCGTATTTTTGACTTCGCTATTCCTTTCCTTCTCATTTTATACAGACTTGGATAAGATTTCTGCCAGCTGCTAATTGGATTTTGCAGTATATGGTTTTATATTGG
The DNA here is from genome assembly GCA_019926035.1 of Melaleuca alternifolia. Lineage (NCBI taxonomy): Eukaryota > Viridiplantae > Streptophyta > Magnoliopsida > Myrtales > Myrtaceae > Melaleuca > Melaleuca alternifolia. The sequence goes on from JAGKPW010000238.1 coordinate 394,533, forward strand.
TAATAGTGCAAAGTACCCAATCTCATGTGGCGTGGAAAAAAAATTTCGTTACACGAGTCATACTTTGCCTGATCTTGACATGTTGAAGTCTGTCATCATGCAGTACCACCCGTACAAAGGAATGTTTTTCGGTTTCAAATATGATACCAATTTGAATCATAGTGAGAGGATGAGATGCCAATTCTAATGTTGTAGAGCGGATAATGTGATGAAGGACAAAAGCAATATCACTTGCATCAGCTTTCTTTCGGTTAACATAGGCTTTCTCCTTTTTGTATAGGGAATGTTGTCTCATACCGGGCTCAGACCAGGATGATCATGTCAGAGAAACCAAGTGATGGTACCGTTGCTATGCATTATGGAGATATGGAAGATGGTGATATTCTGGCTTCAGAGGAGCATCTTCCAACACTACCAAATACTGTAGGAGTCTTGCCTATAATTCTTTCTAATGTCAAATGGCATTTCAGTGTGTTCACCTACTTTGTAGTTGGAGATAAATGGTTCCCTGTTTATTTTATGCACTATGCGGCCTCATCCATGCCTAGCCTTGCAAGAAAGTATGTTTTTTTTTATTCAACATTATGGCTAACATATGTGATTGAATTTCTGATACAGCATCTGGCAGATTTGCTTGCAGCCCAGTTATGTTCAATGGTAGGTTTATTAAATCAGTCAAATTTAGTGTTTAAATCTATCTGGTATTGATTTACATTTTAATCGAATGATATTGAACATTTCTACAGATGATAAAAGATGGATTTCATGTGGAAGATCATGTCCAACTGAAACCAACCCGCACGAATCTTGCCTCAAGCAGTCAATCTAATGCTCCTGGAATTCCTCACAATAATTCCATTGCTGATATCCCGCACTATCCTGGAGGAATTTCAGGTCAATCGTCCAGTGAAGTGTTGAATACAGCTAATAGCGGCAATGTATCTCTTGGTTCATCTGTAGATAATCCTCTGCATGCAAGGATGCTGCCTCCTGGAAACCCTCATACCTCACAAATAGCTCCAGGAGTCATGCCTGGAAGGCCACAACAGCTAGATTCACAGTCCTCATTGCAGCAACAGGCTCAGCAGCTCCAGCAACAACCATTACATAACCAAAATTCTATGGTTCAACAGCATCTTGCTCAGTTTCCAAGATCCCCAATGATGCTTGGTACAAATCCCCTCTCACACTTGAATGCCAGCCAAAATACTAATATGCAGTTGGGCAATCACATGGCAAATAAGCCATCACCTCTGCATCTTCAGATGTTACAGCAGCAACAACCGCAACAACAGCAGCAGCAACCCCAACAGCATCAACAATCACAAAATCAAAGAAAACTGGTGATGGGAGCTATGGGTATCGGAAACATGGGTGCTAACTTGGTTGGGCTTAGTGGCATCAGTAATACCATGAGTATGGCAGGTGCAAAGGGAATGGGAGGGGCTGGAATTTCAGCACCCTTGGGTCAAATGTCAAACATTGGTAATGCGGGTCAGAATCCGATGAACATGGCGCAGGCCTCTCACATTGGCAATTCAATAACCCAGCGACTGCAACCGGGAGCATTGACACAATCGACTCTGTTGAGACTTCGCGCGGCGCATCAGCAGAATCGAGCTGGGTTAGGGGGCACTCAGTCTAGCATAGGTGGTGTCTCTGGAGCCCGACCAGTGCACCCAGGCTCTGCTGGACTGTCAATGTTGGGCGCTGGAATAAATCGTGCTAACATGAGCCAAATGCAGCGTGCAGCAATGGGGGCAATGGGCCCACCAAAAATGATGGGGATGAATCCATATATGAATCAGCAGCAGCCACAACAGCAGCAACAGCCAATGCAGCTGCAGCATCAACAGCCAATGCAGCTGCAGCATCAACAGCAGCAGATGCAGTTACAACAACAGCAACAGCAATTGCAGCAGCAACCACAGCAACAACAGCAGCAACTCCAATTACAGCAACAACAGATGCAACAGCAGCAGCAGCTGCTGCATCAACTAGAAACAACCTCACCCTTGCAAGCTGTTATGTCACCATCACAAATAGGTTCACCTTCAAACATGGCAATTCCGCAAATGAGTTCACAATCCCAACAGCAGCAACAGCAATCTAGTCCCCAGCAAATGAGCCAAAGAACCCCAATGAGCCCACAGCCGATCAGCTCTGGGACAATTCATGGCATGAGTGCAGGTAATCCAGAAGCTTGTCCCGCAAGTCCACAGTTGAGTTCTCAGACCCTTGGCTCGGTTGGCAGTATAAACAATTCTCCAATGGAGCTACAAGGTGTTAATAAAAGCAACTTGAGCAGTGCATAATTAAGTCCTTGGTTATGTACTTCTGAATTGTTTCTTAACTTAGCATAGAAGTTTAAAGGATTTTTTCAGAGGTTTTTGTTGACAAAAGTGCCGGTATGATCAAAAATGGAGGAAAGGGAAAATTTTCCCCTTGGCTTCCTAGTAAAGGGTTGCTTCGTAGACTCTGATGCAATTGATCTTGATGCTCTGGAAACCACCAATAAATTTATTAAAAGCGTGACACTTGCGCTGTGGTGTGTCGCGGGTTCTAATGTCTGAAGTGTACTTTCATACGATATGATGAACCCACGGCAGCGTAAGAGGACAGAAAAGGGAAAAAAAGGAAACTGGCGAGCTGCAAAGCAGAGTCAGATCTGGAGCCTGAGGTGACAGCGATGGAGAAGGTTGAAGGATCAAGAAGAATGGTGTGTGTGAATGAGCAGTGAGCATGTCAAGAGCGTCCTACTAGGGTTGTGAAGTCTAAAATTCTTCCTTTCTATTATGTTATCCCTGTCATTTTGTCTGCTTCCTTCCCCATTTTCTCTTCTCTTTGGGTTTTCCTGTTTTGGCTGACTTTTGGTGTAAAGTTACTTTGCAATCCCTGTAATCATGTAGTCTACTAGTTAGAAATGTAATACGTAACAAGTTCATGCCAAAATATCCTTCGAGATATCATGTACAGGTACATCACCCGTGGATCCTGCTAAATACCATCATACAAACCTTTCTTCCTTCTCGTGCCAAACCGTAACTTGAACTTCCTACGGCTGTTTCGCGTCCTCGTTGCTAGATACTTGACGGTTCTTCCTTTCGAGCTGGCTTTTCGTGAGAGTCTTACCCGGCCTGGTGAGCGTGATAACAAATATCTGCTCGATTGTGAAACTCCTCACTAGTAAAGAGAGTGATTTCAATTTATTAAGGCCGAAAGGTATGATTCTCATTAGTTTAAAAGATGCAAGCTTTAATTAAAACCGAAGCTTCCATATGGATGAGTTTATATTGGTTGCAAAAAGAAAAAGTTATATGGTATTTCGCCGTGTGCTTTTAGAATAATTATTTTTAATAGTTACCTAGTCCTCCATGCTTGCTTGTTTTTGCTTTGGCCTAGAAATGCTTAAGCACTTGTTAACATGAGTAATCGGGATTAGGGTAAGTTGGTTCTCAACTTAAAATCAAATTGGGTAAAGTTGATTTTCTATTGTTTAAACTGAGAATCAACTCACCCGATCTTGAAATCGGTTCAATTCCAAAGTCGATTGTAAAACTTATCATATTTTTGGCCGCTTCATTTGGTTCGGTTCAAGCAATCCAGCCAGTTCGATGCCTTGTGTAGAATTGAAAATCATCCAAAACCGATCCATTTGATCCGTTCCATTATGGCTTCCAAATTAGACTGAAACGCATGCACGCCCTACTTGTTAACAAGAACATTTTGTTCTTTGGACATCGTCTACAAAAACATTTTCCATCGCTCCCTCTTTAACTACCGTCATCCTTGAAACCCGAATCTTCGACGTCGGGGAAAGCGAGGATTTGCGAAGCATTTAAAGTCATTTTGATTTTCGCAGCGAAGTTCATCGCAGGTGGAAGGCGAAAAGCGCCATACATAAGTCTTTCCCATCCTCGAAGTTCTGTCAGTATAAGAAAAACCAAATCTTTACTACGCCCCAAGTTCCAATTTCTGGAGCAGATGGATCGCAATAGAAGAGCACGCGACGGGGGATCGAACTCTGGCCGGCGGAGAGGCCGAGTTTGGCGTCCAGTGGGTGATAATGTGCATCGTCGCTCCTCCGTAATCTCATCGTGTCCCTCTCTTCTCTTATGTACTTGTTATATGTCTGATCGTTGTAGTTGTTCTTTGTCTCTCTCCTTGTTTGTGTGTGTGTGTGTGTCCTTTGCTTTTGTTTGGGGGTTGGCGGTTGGAGTAGGTTGTACATCTATCTGTTGCAATGGGTTTTTGTAGCTCTAGTGGATAGCGAGAGAAGCGTGTAATCAAGAAAGTTCTGCTTTTTGCCCATTAGATGGGATGCAGGTTTTTGCGACATTCTAGTCATGACAATGACCTTTAATTTTTAGGTGAAGTAGAAATGATGCACGCCCGATGCGTGCGTCCATCAGTGGAAGAATGCAGAGAAATAATTGTATAATTTGAAAGCTCGCGAGAAAAAGAACTGACACCTCACAGTTGAACTGAAAGTGAATAAGCATTTATCTGCCGGCAAATATCGGAGGTGGGATTAACATGGAATGAATGAGCATAACTAATGTATGCATCAGGCAGATGATGGATATCTATGGACAAAATTGACAGCAGATGTCGCTACTTGTCTGTTTCATCAGTAATAGGTTAGTGTTGATAAACCAACTCAGCTTCATATCTACCGTATATATGCACTTGTAAGTTTTATTAGAGTGAAGTTCGCGGTATCATCTATCTCTCAATGTCACATCATTCGCTACAACTTAGAAAACATTTCAGTTCCAGGGGCCTTTGACTTGAATTGTCGCAACTCGTGTATGGGGTAGACTGAAATCATTATGTTGTTTGTCTTCTCAGCCTGGAGACATGGAAATTAATTTGGACATGAACAAAATCCAAATTGAGGGAACTCATGATGAGGAAACAGGGAACGATTCTCTTTCACTCAACACAAACAGTTACTGTCTGCAAAGTGAGCCTCCGCAACCTTCAAATTCTGACAGTGGTGAAGGCCGGGAAATGAAAAGTATTGCTGGATGTGAAGATTCGGTGCCTGCTGAGGACTTTACAGGGGCTAGAAGATTTGATATCTGTGTGCCCCAAGTTGGTACACCTGTAATGCTGAAGCCTTCGTTGCTTGTAATGAATAGAGAAAAGCGTAAGGAAGAAAAACGGTCATTAGAAGAACATAAATGGGGAATATTGAGACCTGGAATGGTTCTTCTTAAAAGCTATCTCTCCATGAGTGATCAGGTATATGGTTACATCCCTCTCCAAACAATACCTTTTGTTGAAATCAAAATTTTGGGGGAGAAAAAGAACAGAAGGTACTCCTTGATTGAAATTTTTGACTGGTAATATCTGTGCCTATTGATTTGCAAAGTTCTATCATGTTCAAGTCCATTGTATGATTTAAAAATAAAATAAAAATGAAGACAGCATGGTACTATTACTTGTTCGTCTTAGGAGTAGTCGTTACGACTGAGTAGGCCCATTTTAGTTTTACCAGTTTGCTATTATGCTGTCTTAAATTATGCTTTTGAATGAAAAGTACCTGACTAGTTAGTTACTTCCAGAGGTATGCTTTGAGTGTAGTCCGCTCGGTGTAACCCTACTATTTAGAGCTGTTCGGGAACTACATCTTATGCTTGTCTGTCTGATGCTAGGTTAAAATTGTAAAGCTGTGCCGTGACCTTGGTCTTGGAGCTGGAGGTTTCTACCAGCCTGGCTATCAAGATGGTGCAAAGTTGCATCTGAAAATGATGTGCCTTGGTAAAAACTGGGACCCTGAGACAAGCAAGTATGGAGAGTGTCGGCCAATTGATGGAGCCAAGCCGCCAAGTATCCCGGAAGAATTTTGTGACTTGGTTGCAAAAGCTATCAAAGATTCTCATGCTTTTTTAAGTAAAAATGTCAAGAAAAACAATGTGCAGGAAAAATTTCCACTGATGGCCCCAGACATCTGCATTGTGAACTTTTACACTGCCAGTGGGCGACTTGGTCTCCATCAGGTTTGTAACAATTGATCTGATAAATCAGTTGGTCTTTATTTAGGTTCTTCTATATGAATTAGTTACTCTCTAAGTAGATATATCCTTAACAAGGAACTGCATCGTCAGAATACTTCTGGTAGATGTAGTAAGGCTGAATTTGGAGGCCCGAATACTTGACCCAAGATTGTTCTTTCTTAGATGCTAATATTTAGTGATTGATTATTCTCTTTGCTTTTTAAGTTCAATCTTTATAGAATTCATGTCTTATTTGCTTATCTATCCTTGTTTTTGTCTGAACATTAGATACCCCTCTAGACAGAGTGTGACTTTCTTTTGTCAAAAATTCTTTGACTGAGCTCTTTGATATGATCTGGCTTCTTAAGTATAATTATGGTTTTATTGGTGCTAATTTTCTCCTAGCATTATGGAAATTGTGAGGTGGATGTGATCTATCACTCTGTCCTCAGAAGGGAAAATAGCATGATCCCCTTCTAGTCTGTTTGAGCTGCAGAGTAGATGCAAATTTCTACTTTCTTTATATATAGAAAATAGAACTAGGAGTCTTGGTTCACACTGCTGGATATGGAATTTTGGGCCATTGTCGAAATGCAGGATCGGGATGAGAGTGAAGAAAGTCTTCGCAAAGGATTACCTGTGGTGTCTTTCTCCATTGGAGACTCGGCAGAATTTTTATATGGAGATCAAAGAGACAATGTTAAAGCTGAAAAAGTTTTACTTGAATCAGGAGACGTCTTGATATTTGGCGGAAAATCTAGACATATTTTTCATGGGGTACCTTCTATTCTCCAGGACTCTGCACCCAAGGCTTTGTTGGAAGAATCAAGGCTTCGAACTGGCCGTCTGAATTTAACTTTCCGAGAGTACTGATATCTTAGTATTAGGTGTAAATAGTTGTTAATTGGTTTTATATGCAAAAGTTTGGTTTTGTAGTGGTTTTGTCAATATTAACCATGATTGGAATCGGAAGACAGTTACGAAGCTTCTCGATTTAGAAATATGAGTTCTCTTTTCCTGTCAGGTGTACATAAGACAGAATGTGGTGTAGGAACCAAGAGGATGACTTTCAAGTTTTAATCTTTCTAATCGAGGCTATTTTATTATTCAATTTATTTCCTTATTACCATTGGTTTGAGCACATTGAATGGATTGCTGGGGTCGATGATTTTATGGATTAGCTTGAGCTAATTTGTTTTGAAGTTGTTTAGGGTTAATCGGCCAGAGTATAGTCAGAACTGCACAAAGATTCTTGCTTTAATCCTTAAATGAGTTTCTCTTATTGAAGTGAAGGATATGACATAAGGGGCCCTTTTTAACATTGGTCATGATTATGATTTACCAAAGACTTCTGTAGGAAAAATGGAGAATCCAAGAAAGCTAAAATTTTTAAGAAAAAGAGAAATGTGTATATTGCCTATTAGTTGAACTAACAGTTTTATCGCAGAAGAGAATTTATGAAGCTCAAGCCCCCTCCCCCCCCCCCCCCCAAAAAAAAAGAATAAATAATTAAGAAAAGCATTTGAGAGTAGAACAGCAATTTCCATCAAACAACGACTTTTTGGCGGCCAAACCTCAACTGTCAGAAAACAGAAAATTTTGGTTGGTGAACATGCTTCCTGGATTTTGCTCACACGAGAATGCATGCATGTAAATGCTTATTAACATTAAAACCAACCTGCAGAAAAAATCAAACACCCACCAACCAAAAAAATGGCCTGTTAGTCTCATCTCTTCTAGTGTTAATCATGTGAGAAGTCCCTTATGTTTGAAGACCCTTGTGTCTGCCACTAGTTAGAATGTAATTCTAAATTCATAAGTTGTGCTTGCTTTAGTCCCTGAAAGTTGTTCTTGTGGGCTAATTATCAGAAAGTGTAAGGAAGTCAGGGAGAGGATAAGACCAGGCTGGAGAAGCAGGGCACATGCTGAATTTAATCTCATGATGTTTATACCGTTTGATCAGAAATTGAGCATGTACCCTGGCTCTCCATCTTGGTTCTTCCCTCTTACTGTTAATCTTTGGCTGACTTGCTAGTGTTTAAGAGCGTCAACTGCACCAGAATATCATAGGTAAATCAACTCTTCTATCATCTTTTATATCGCACATTTGGACATTTATGCCAGCTTGTACATCAGCTCTCTCTCCATTTCTTATTCCTGCGCTTAATCATTCACACATATTTGAATCTGTTGAACCTGTGCCGAAACAACAATTGCTGTATTGCATGGCCAAGGGTTATATTCTTGAATGGTCCATAATGCTCTGATTATCAAATTTTTGTATCTTTTCAAGAATGTTTCAGTCACTATGCCTGTCGTTATCCCAAGAACCAACACTTCCCCTCTGTGGGGTGATAAAACTGTGACTGGTATAGGAAAAGATTGACACGACTTTCTGTTTTTTGCCAGTATCAGAGAGAGTTATCAGAACCGCTGGTAAATGATAGACAAAGATGCTCAAGCGAATGCCACAGCTTCATTCTCGGCACGAACTAGACTAGCATAGAGGCCATTCACATTGGAGGCCATGAGCATATCATGGCTTCCATACTCTGTGACCTTGCCTTCTTTGACGACGGCAATCATATCAGCTTCCCTAATGGTGGACATTCTATGTGCTACGACGATCGTAGTCGCTCGCTTTGATGCCGTCCTCAATGCATCTTGGACATGTCTTTCAGATTCCAAGTCCAAAGCACTACTGGCCTCATCTAGTAGAAGCACTCTCGATCTTTTTAGCATGGCTCTCGCTATGGCAATCCTTTGTTTTTGACCTCCAGATAATTGGACACCACTCTCGCCAACCTGCAACAGCAGAGAATTTCTTAGGTTAAGCTATTTGGTATGCTGTATTTTTTGTCTGCTTCTTGGACTACTTCGGTACTTCGCTTACCCTGAGAAATTGTCCCTTAGTTAACTAATATCTAGGGACCCTAGAGATGAGCTTTTATTAAGCTATCACAGAATAGGATTAAGCTCATGGCCAGGGGACAACGTGTAGTGCTTTGCTTGCCGGAAAAAGAACAAGGAAAGCAATGTAAAAAAATGTACCTGGGTTTCATAGCCTTGAGGAAGACCACTGATGAACTTGTGAATATAAGCTTCTTCTGCAGCTTCCTCGATCTCAGCCCATGAAGCATTTGGATTTCCAAATGCTATGTTCTCTCTGATACTTCCTCTGAAAAGTGCAGGTTCTTGGCTTACTAATGCGGTCTGCCTCCTTAGCCATTTCACATTCATCTCCCTCAGATCAACCCCTCCCATCATGACCTTCCCCTTATTTGGGTCATAAAATCTCTGTATCAACCATACGACCGTTGATTTCCCGGACCCGCTAGATCCCACCAGAGCTACCATACTGCCAGCTTTTACCTTAAGATAGAAGTCTCTCAAAACAGTCACCTCTGGCCTCGAAGGATATGCAAAAGTTACCATTTTCAGCTCAATATCCCAAGGTTTTGACCTTTCGAGCTTCATTCCCTTCTCTTTGTTATTGCCAATTAGAGGTCTCCTATTAATGATTTCAAGAACAGCTGGAATAGCCGTTGCTGCCATTGAAGTGTCCGGGGCCAGACCTGCTAGTTGGCCAACTGAGAATGAGCTAAGTACTAAAATGAGAAATATTTTGGAAACTTCACTTAACTTGGCTTTGTCTTCTTTGACAAGGTATGCTCCGAACCAGAGAGTCGTAGTATATGCACCGTACATGGCACCTTGAGCAAATCCTAAGGTTAAGCCTAAAAGCTGTGACCTCCTCACGGACTTCTTCTTTGGTTCAGATAAAGCATGATCAAAGGATTTGATCAACTGTTCTTGAGCTGAGAATGTGGTCACTGTTCTAATGTTTGAGATTGCGCCAGCAGCTATGTTGCTAGCTTTGGCATAAGCTTCATTATCTAGTTTCGGTCCAATATTTATAATCAAGCTCAGATAACTTGCGCCGATTGTGAATGGAGTGAGAGCAGCTGCCAAAAGGGTTAACCTCCATTGGAGAAAGAACGAAACACCTAGCCCGACGGCTGCTGCACTTAGACCCATTAACAAGACAGAAACTCGATCTCCTAGGACTGAACGAAAACTGATACAATCTGATGACAACCTTGAAACAAGTACTCCAGCAGAATTATCTTCTAAATCAAACCATCCTGGTTCTTGTTTCAATGTTGAATGGAATAGAAGGCTTCTAACTCTCGTTGTGAGCTTTGTTCCAGCCCAACCGCAGGAACCTTGATG
>JAGKPW010000239.1:0-11282 GCA_019926035.1 Melaleuca alternifolia
GAAACATACATTGTCCCTTTCGCATGATCGGTATTCCTTTATCATCCAACTAAAATTATTCGTTTTTTCTTCCCTCCTTCATTATCTAATCCACTAGCATTAATGAATCGCACGTGAGACAGAGAATTCTTGAAGAAAATGATTTATGAAGCAGCATACCACATGAACAAACACAAACGAATTGTAAAGAATAATCGAATTTGAGACAAGCAAAAGGAGAACAAAATATCTCGAGAAGGAAATTGTTTATTTGGTGATTTTAATATTGACAAAAGCAGTCTCCTATTCCATAAGCGACATCCTATCCATTCTCGAAATAGAACCATTTCCTGTACACTTATTGTCACTACCCAAATAGACATACAAAAAGGCGAAAGATAGACACCACGTGCTTCACCAACGGGATAATTGCCGATATGGCGAATATTAGCATCATTTTTCCCAAGCTGAAAACCATAGCTGGAGTTTCATATTTGGCGAGTGGATTGCTTTACAAGTTGAACACCATTTTGTTGGACAAAATGCTATTTATATTTGCCATCTGGCAATTATCGTGATGGCGAAGCATGGGATCTCTGTCTGTCGCTTTCTAGGGGGAAGTAGGAAAAAGTTAGGAAATGGCAATAACTCTCCTGTTTAGTTTTAATCCTAAAGGGTCTTGAAATACAGATGTGTATCTAGGTATGAAGGGAATGCAGTCAGAATATACTAAGGAAACTGCAGATTTCACAAGTAGTCAGGAAATTATATATGAAATTGATTGAAATCCATTATGGCGAACTCCGTACCAGACATAATTGACTTATTGACTGCTAATTACAAAAATTTTTGAGCGTATGTATAGTTATCTGATGCGTTGCTTTGGTTTGTTTGTCGCACTGCTGGACAATAATTAGATTGGGCTACTAAACACCAATGATACAAACTCATTAAGCATCCAACCACACCGAAACATACATTGTCCCTTTCGCATGCTCGGTATTCCTTTATCATCCAACTAAAATTATTCGTTTTTTTCTTCCCTCCTTCATTATCTAATCCACTAGCATTAATGAATCGCACGCGAGACAGAGAATTCTCGAAGAAAATGATTTATGAAGCAGCATACCACATGAACAAACACAAACGAATTGTAAAGAATAATCGAATTTGAGACACGCAAAAGGAGAACAAAATATCTCGAGAAGGAAATTGTTTATTTGGTGATTTTATTGTTGACAAAAGCAGTCTCCTATTCCATAAGCGACATCCTATCCATTCTCGAAATAGAACCATTTCCTTTACACTTATTGTCACTACCCAAATAGACATATAAAAAGGCGAAAGATAGACACCACGTGCTTCACCAACGGGTTAATTGCCGATATGGCGAATATTAGCATCATTTTTCCCAAGCTGAAAACCATATCTGGAGTTTCATATTTGGCGAGTGGATTTCTTTACAAGTTGAACACCATTTTGTTGGACAAAATGCTATTTATATTTGTCATCTGGCAATTATCGTGATGGCGAAGCATGGGATCTCCGTCTGTCGCTTTCTAGTGGGAAGTAGGAAAAAGTTAGGAAATGGCAATAACTCTCCTGTTTAGTTTTAATCCTAAAGGGTCTTGAATTACAGATGTGTATCTAGGTATGAAGGTAATGCAGTCAGAATATACTAAGGAAACTGCAGATTGCTCCACATATTCAGGAAATTAATAAGGAAATTGAGTGAAATCCTTACTGTCGCGACCTCCGTAACGACATAATGACTTATTGACTGCTAATGTACAAACTTTGTGAAGCTTATGTAAGTTATCGGATGCGTTGCTTTTGAGTTTGTTTTTGCCACTGCTGGACAATACTTAGATTGGTCTACTAAACAACCCATGATACACATCATTAGCATCCAACCCAAACCGAAACGATCGCCTTGTCCCTTTCGCATGCTGGTAGTCCTTTATCATCAACTAAAATTATTCGTTTTTTCTTCCCTCCTTCATTATCTTAATCCACTAGCATTATGAAGTCGCACGTGAGACAGAGCTTCTCGAGAAGAACTGATGTACTACAGCATCCACATGAACAAACACAAGCGAATTGTAAGAATTATCGCATTTGACCAAGCAAAAGGAGAATCAACACTATCTCGAGAAGGAATGGGTTAGAGGTTGTGATTTTTAATGTTGACAAAAGCAGTTATGATCCTATTCATTCTCAAAATAGAGCCATTTTCTGTACAATTGTTATCACTACCCAAATAAACCTATAAAAAGGCGAAAAATAGACATCCGGTGCTTCCCCAACGGGGTAATTGCCGATATGGCAAATATTAGCATCATTTTTCCCAATCTAAAAACCATAGCTGGAGTTTCATATTTGGCGAGTGGATTTCTTTACAAGTTGAACACCATTTTGTTGGACAAAATGCTATTTATATTTGTCATTTGGCAATTATCGTGATGGCGAAGCATGGGATCTCTGTCTATCCCTTTCTAGTGGGAAGTAGGAAAAAGTTAGGAAATGGCAATAACTCTCCTGTTTAGTTTTAATCCTAAAGGGTTGACAAAGTGATGTCCTTGAATTATAGATGTGTATCTAGGTATGAAGGGAATGCAGTCAGAATATACTAAGGAAACTGCAGATTTCACAAGTATTCAGGAACTTATATATGAAATTGATTGAAATCCATTATGACGAACTCCGTACCAGACATAATTGACTTATTGACTGCTAATTACAAAACTTTTTGAGCGTATGTATAGTTATCTGATGCGTTGCTTTGGTTTGTTTGCCGCACTGCTAGACAATAATTAGATTGGTCTACTAAACACTAAAGATACGAACTCATTAAGCATTCAACCACACCGAAACATACATTGTCCCTTTCAGATGCTCGTTATTCCTTTATCATCCAACTAAAATTATTCACTTTTTTTCCCTCCTTCATTATCTAATCCACTAGCATTTATGTATCGCACGTGAGACAGAGAATTCTCGAAGAAAATGCTTTATGAAGCAGCATACCAAATGAACAAACACAAACAAATTGTAAAGAATAATCGAATTTGAGACAAGCAAAAGGAGAACAAAATATCTCGAGAAGGAAATTGTTTATTTGGGGATTTTAATGTTGACAAAAGCAGTCTCCTATTCCATAAGCGACATCCTATCCGTTCTCGAAATAGAACCATTTCCTGTACACTTATTGTCACTACCCAAATAGACATATAAAAAGGCGAAAGATAGACACCACGTGCTTCACCAACGGGATAATTGCAGATATGGCGAATATTAGCATCATTTTTCCCAAGCTGAAAACCATAGCTGGAGTTTCATATTTGGCGAGTGGATTTCTTTACAAGTTGAACACCATTTTGTTGGACAAAATGCTATTTATATTTGACATCTGGCAATTATCGTGATGGCGAAGCATGGGATCTCTGTCTGTCGCTTTCTAGTGGGAAGTAGGAAAAAGTTAGGAAATGGCAATAACTATCCTGTTTAGTTTTAATCCTAAAGGGTCTTGAATTACAGATGTGTATCTAGGTATGAAGGGAATGCAGTCAGAATATACTAAGGAAACTGCAGATTTCACAAGTATTCAGGAGATTATATATGAAATTGATTGAAATCCATTATGGCGAACTCCGTACCAGACATAATTGACTTATTGACTGCTAATTACAAAACTTTTTGAGCGTATGTATGGTTATCTGATGCGTTGCTTTGGTTTGTTTGTCGCACTGCTGGACAATAATTAGATTGGGCTACTAAACACCAATGATACAAACTCATTAAGCATCCAACCACACCGAAACATACATTGTCCCTTTCGCATGCTCGGTATTCCTTTATCATCCAACTAAAATTATTCGTTTTTTCTCCCCTCCTTCATTATCTAATCCACTAGCATTAATGAATCGCACGTGAGACAGAGAATTCTCGAAGAAAATGATTTATGAAGCAGCATACCACATGAACAAACACAAAAGAATTGTAAAGAATAATCGAATTGAGCAAGCAAAAGGAGAACCAAAATATCTCCGGCAAGGAAATGTGTATTGGTGTGATTTTAATCGTTGACAAAAGCAGTATCTATTCCCATAAAGCGACATACTAATCCATTCTCGAAATACGAACCCATTTCCTGTTACACTTATTGTCACTACCCAAATAGGGACATTTAAAAAGGCGAAGATAGACACACGGCTTCACCAACGGGTAATTGCCGATGATGGCGAATATTAGCATCATTTCCAAGCGAAAAAACCATGCTGGACGTTTCATCTTTGGCGAGTGGATTTCTTTACAAGTTGAACACCATTTTGTTGTACAAAATGCTATTTATATTTGTCATGTGGCAATTATCGTGATGGCGAAGCATGGGATCTCTGTCTGTCGCTTTCTAGTGGGACGTAGGAAAAAGTTAGGAAATGGCAATAACTCTCCTGTTTAGTTTTAATCCTAAAGGGTCTTGAATTACCGATGTCCGTGTATCTAGGTATGAAGGGATGCAGTCAGACTATACTAAGGAAACTGCAGAAGAGTTCAAAGTATTCAGGAAATTAGATAGAAATTGATTGACACTCCATTATGGCGAAATCCGTACAAGCACCATAATTGACTTATTGATCTAATTACAAAAACTTTTTGAGCCTATGTATAGTTAGCTGATGCGTGCTTTGGTTTGTTTGTCGCATGCGGACAATAATTAGATTGGTCTAATAAACAACCAATGATACCACACTCATTAAGCATCCAACACCCGAAAACATACATGGTCCTTTCGCATGCTCGGTTATTCCTTTATCATCCAATAAAATTATTCGTTTTTTATTCACTCTTCATTATCTAATCCACAGCATTAATGAATCGCCGTGAGAAAGAGAATTCTCGAAGAAAATGATTTATGAGGCAGCATACCACATGACAAACACAAACGAATTGTAAAGAATAATCGAATTTGAGACAAGCAAAAGGAGAACAAAATATCTCGAGAAGGAAATTGTTTATTTGGTGATTTCAATGTTGACAAAAGCAGTCTCCTATTCCATAAGCGACATCCTATCCATTCTCGAAATAGAACCATTTCCTGTACACTTATTATCACTACCCAAATAGACATATAAAAAGGCGAAAGATAGACACCACGTGCTTCACCAACGTGATAATTGCCGATATGGCGAATATTAGCATCATTTTTCCCAAGCTGAAAACCATAGCTGGAGTTTCATATTTGGCGAGTGGATTTCTTTACAAGTTGAACACCATTTTGTTGGACAAAATGCTATTTATATTTGTCATCTGGCAAATATCGTGATGGCGAAGCATGGGATCTCTGTCTGTCGCTTTCTAGTGGGAAGTAGGAAAAAGTTAGGAAATGGCAATAACTCTCCTGTTTAGTTTTAATCCTAGAGGGTCTTGAATTACAGATGTGTAATCCTAGGTATGAAGGAATGCGATCAGAATCTACTAGGAAACTGCAGAATTTCACCATATTCAGGAAATTCTATATGAAATTGATGAAATCCATTATGGCGAAAGCCGTCCAGACATAATTTACTTTATGGACTGCTAATGACAAAACTTTTTGAGCGTATGTCAATTTATCTATGCGTTGCCTTTGGGTTTTGTTTTTCGCACTGCCTGGACATATGAGATGGTCGACTAAGCACCCAACGATACCAAATCTCAATTAACCTCACCACAACCGCAACATACATTGTCCCTTTCCATCTCTGGTATTCCTTTAGCATCCACTAAAATTATTCGTTTTTTCTTCCCTCCTTCATTATCTAATCCACTAGCATTAATGAATCGCACGTGAGACGGAGAATTCTCGAAGAAAATGATTTATGAAGCAGCATACCACATGAACAAACACAAACGAATTGTAAAGAATAATCGAAATTGAGACAAGCAAAAGGAGAACAAAATATCTCGAGAAGGAAATTGTTTATTTGGTGATTTTAATGTTGACAAAAGCAGTCTCCTATTCCATAAGCGACATCCTATCCATTCTCGAAATAGAACCATTTTCTGTACACTTATTTATTGTCACTACCCAAATAGACATATAAAAAGGCGGAAGATAGACACCACGTGCTTCACCAACGGGATAATTGCCGATATGGCGAATATTAGCATCATTTTTCCCAAGCTGAAAACCATAGCTGGAGTTTCATATTTGGCGAGTTGATTTCTTTACAAGTTGAACACCATTTTGTTGGACAAAATGCTATTTATATTTGTCATCTGGCAATTATCGTGATGGCGAAGCATGGGATCTCTGTCTGTCGCTTTCTAGGGGGAAGTAGGAAAAAGTTAGGAAATGGCAATAACTCTCCTGTTTAGTTTTAATCCTAAAGGGTCTTGAATTACAGAAGTGTATCTAGGTATGAAGGGAATGCAGTCAGAATATACTAAGGAAACTGCAGATTTCACAAGTATTCAGGAAATTATATATGAAATTGATTGAAATCCATTATGGCGAACTCCGTACCAGACATAATTGACATATTGACTGCTAATTACAAAACTTTTTGAGCGTATGTATAGTTATCTGATGCGTTGCTTTGGTTTGTTTGTCGCACTGCTGGACAATAATTAGATTGGTCTACTAAACACCGATGATACAAACTCATTAAGCATCCAACCACACCGAAACATACATTGTCCCTTTCGCATGCTCGGTATTCCTTTATCATCCAACTAAAATTATTCGTTTTTTCTTCCCTCCTCCATTATCTAATCCACTAGCATTAATGAATCGCACGTGAGCCGAGAATTCTCGACGAAAATGATTTATGACGCAGCATACCCATTACAAACACAAACGATTGTAAGAATAATCGAATTTGAGACAAGCAAATGAGAACAAAATTATCCTCGAGAAGAATTGTTTATTTGGTGATTTTAATGTTGACAAAAGCAGTCTCCTATTCCATAAGAGACATCCTATCCATTCTCGAAATAGAACCATTTCCTGTACACTTATTGTCACTACCCAAATAGACATATAAAAAGGCGAAAGATAGACACCACGTGCTTCCCCAACGGGATAATTGCCGATATGGCGAATATTAGCATCATTTTTCCCAAGCTGAAAACCATAGCTGAGTTTCATATTGGCGAGTGATTTCTTTACCGTTGAACCCTTTTTGTTGACAAAATGCTATTGTATAGTTGTCCACTGTCAATTATCGTGTGGCGAAGCATGGGATCTCTGCTGTCGCTTTCTATGGTCAAGTAGGAAAAAGTTAGGAATGCATAACTCTCCCTGTTTAGTTTTAAAATCCTCAAGGGTCTTGAATTACAATGTGTATCTAGGTATAAGGGAATTCAGTCAGACTATACTAAAGGAAACTGCAGATTTCACAGTATTCAGGAAATTTATCTATGAAATGATTGAATCCATTAATTCGCACTCCGTACCAGACATAATTGACTTATTGACTGCCAATTACAAAACTTTTTGAGCGTATGTATAGTTATCTGATGCGTTGCTTTGGTTTGTTTGTCGCACTGCTGGACAATAATTAGATTGGTCTACTAAACACCAATGATACAAACTCATTAAGCATCCAACCTCACCGAAACATACATTGTCCCTTTCGCATGCTCGGTATTCCTTTATCATCCAACTAAAATTATTCGTTTTTTTCTTCCCTCCTTCATTATCTAATCCACTAGCATTAATGAATCGCACGTGAGACAGAGAATTCTCGAAGAAAATGATTTATGAAGCGGCATACCACATGAACAAACACAAACGAATTGTAAAGAATAATCGATTTGAGACAAGCAAAGGAGAACAAATATCTCGAGAAGGAAATTGTTTTATTTTGGTTATTTTAATGTTGACAAAGCAAGTCTCTAATTCTGCGACATCCTATCCATTTCTCGAAATAGACCTTTCCTGTACATTATTGTCACTACCCAAATAGACATCTAAAAAGGCGAAAGATAGACACCACGTGCTTCACCAAGGGGATAATTGCCGATATGGCGAATATTAGCATCATTTTTCCCAAGCTGAAAACCATAGCTGGAGTTTCATATTTGGCTAGTGGATTTCTTTACAAGTTGAACACCATTTTGTTGGACAAAATGCTATTTATATTTGTCATCTGGCAATTATCGTGATGGCGAAGCATGGGATCTCTGTCTGTCGCTTTCTAGTGGGAAGTAGGAAAAAGTTAGGAAATGGCAATAACTCTCATGTTTAGTTTTAATCCTAAAGGGTCTTGAATTACAGATGTGTATCTAGGTATGAAGGGAATGCAGTCAGAATATACTAAGGAAACTGCAGATTTCACAGGTATTCAGGAAATTATATATGAAATTGATTGAAATCCATTATGGCGAACTCCGTACCAGACATAATTGACCTATTGACTGCTAATTACAAAACTTTTTGAGCGTATGTATAGTTATCGGTCTTGCTTTGGTTGGTTTGTCGCACTGCTGACAATAATTAGATTTTTTTGGTTTCTACTAACCCAATGATACAAACTCATTAAGCATCCACCCAACCGAAACATACCTTGTCCCTTTCGCACTCGGTATTCCCTCCTTTATCATCCAACTAAAATTATTCGTTTTTCTTCCCTCCTTCATTATCTAATCCACTAGCATTAATGAATCGCACGTGAGACAGAGAATTCTCTAAGAAAATGATTTATGAAGCAGCATACCACATGAACAAACACAAACGAATTGTAAAGAATAATCGAATTTGAGACAAGCAAAAGGAGAACAAAATATCTCGAGAAGGAAATTGTTTATTTGTTGATTTTAATGTTGACAAAAGCAGTCTCCTATTCCATAAGCGACATCCTATCCATTCTCGAAATAGAACCATTTCCTGTACACTTATTGCCACTACCCAAATAGACATATAAAAAGGCGAAAGATAGACACCACGTGCTTCACCAACGGGATAATTGCCGATATGGCGAATATTAGCATCATTTTTCCCATGCTGAAAACCATAGCTGGAGTTTCATATTTGGCGAGTGGATTTCTTTACAAGTTGAACACCATTTTGTTGGACAAAATGCTATTTATATTTGTCATCTGGCAAATATCGTGATGGCGAAGCATGGGATCTCTGTCTGTCGCTTTCTAGTGGGAAGTAGGAAAAAGTTAGGAAATGGCAATAACTCTCCTGTTTAGTTTTAATCCTAAAGGGTCTTGAATTACAGATGTGTATCTAGGTATGAAGGGTATGCAGTCAGAATATACTAAGGAAACTGCAGATTTCACAAGTATTCAGGAAATTATATATGAAATTGATTGAAATCCATTATGGCGAACTCCGTACCAGACATAATTGACTTATTGACTGCTAATTACAAAACTTATTGAGCGTATGTATAGTTATCTGATGCGTTGCTTTGGTTTGTTTGTCGCACTGCTGGACAATAATTAGATTGGTCTACTAAACACCAACGATACAAACTCATTAAGCATTCAACCACACCGAAACATACATTGTCCCTTTCGCATGCTCGGTATTCCTTTATCATCCAACTAAAATTATTCGTTTTTTCATCCCTCCTTCATTATCTAATCCACTAGCATTAATGAATCGCACGTGAGACAGAGAATTCTCGAAGAAAATGATTTATGAAGCAGCATATCACATGAACAAACACAAACGAATTGTAAAGAATAATCGAATTTGAGACAAGCAAAAGGAGAACAAAATATCTCGAGAAGTAAATTGTTTATTTGGTGATTTTAATGTTGACAAAAGCAGTCTCCTATTCCATAAGCGACATCCTATCCATTCTCGAAATAGAACCATTTCCTGTACACTTATTGTCACTACCCAAATAGACATATAAAAAGGCGAAAGATAGACACCACGTGCTTCACCAACGGGATAATTGCCGATATGGCGAATATTGGCATCATTTTTCCCAAGCTGAAAACCATAGCTGGAGTTTCATATTTGGCGAGTGGATTTCTTTACAAGTTGAACACCATTTTGTTGGACAAAATGCTATTCATATTTGTCATCTGGCAATTATCGTGATGGCGAAGCATGGGATCTCTGTCTGTCGCTTTCTAGTGGGAAGTAGGAAAAAGTTAGGAAATGGCAATAACTCTCCTGTTTAGTTTTAATCATAAAGGGTCTTGAATTACAGATGTGTATCTAGGTATGAAGGGAATGCAGTCAGAATATACTAAGGAAACTGCAGATTTCACAAGTATTCAGGAAATTATATATGAAATTGATTGAAATCCATTATGGCAAACTCCGTACCAGACATAATTGACTTATTGACTGCTAATTACAAAACTTTTTGAGCGTATGTATAGTTATCTGATGCGTTGCTTTGGTTTGTTTGTCGCACTGCTGGACAATAATTAGATTGGTCTACTAAACACCATTGATACAAACTCATTAAGCATCCAACCACACCGAAACATACATTGTCCCTTTCGCATGCTCGGTATTCCTTTATCATCCAACTAAAATTATTCGTTTTTTCTTCCCTCCTTCATTATCTAATCCACTAGCATTAATGAATCGCACGTGAGACAGAGAATTCTCTAAGAAAATGATTTATGAAGCAGCATACCACATGAACAAACACAAACGAATTGTAAAGAATAATCGAATTTGAGACAAGCAAAAGGAGAACAAAATATCTCGAGAAGGAAATTGTTTATTTGTTGATTTTAATGTTGACAAAAGCAGTCCATCCTATGTCCAACGCGACTCCTATCCATTCTCGAAATAGAACCATTTCCGTACACTTATTGTCACACCCAAATATACATATAAAAAGCGAAAGATAGCCACGGGCTTCCCAAACGGGATAATTGCCGATATTGGCGAATATAGCATCATTTTTTCCCAGCTGGAAACCACAGCTGGAGTTTCATATTTGGCGAGTAGATTTTTTTACAAATTGAATACCATTTTGTTGGACAAAATGCTGTTTATATTTGTCATCTGGCAATTATCGTGCTGGCGAAGCATCGGATCTCTGTCTGTCGCTTGCTAGTGGGAAGTAGGAAAAAGTTAGGAAATGGCAATAACTCTCATGTTTAGTTTTAATCCTAAAGGGTTAACAAAGGTGATGTCCTTGAATTATAGATGTGCATCTAGGTGAGAAGGAAAGACAATTAGTATGTACTAAGGGAACTGTTGATTTCACAAGTATTCAGGAACTTATAGATAAAATTGATTGAAATCCATTATGGCGAACTCCGTACCAGACATAATTGACTGCTAATTACAAAAATTTTTGAGCATATGTATAGTTATCTGAAGCGTTGCTTTG
>JAGKPW010000241.1:0-25992 GCA_019926035.1 Melaleuca alternifolia
ACCTAAAATGACTACCGGAAAAATATATAAAAGATCGTTGGGCCATGCGGGTTCTCCGTAATAATTATGGCCCATCCCTTTAGCCAATTTAGCTCTTAATACAGGATCATTTAAGTCAGGTTTTTTTGTTATTGGGATAGGTGAATTCTTATAGATCCATCCTTCGAAGGAACCGGACATGATGATTTTTCATCATCCGGCTCGAGCAAGAATCAAATAAACCAAATGGATCCATATCCATAGAAAATGAATTTCTATGTTATAAAATATATATAGTATCCACACATATATCACTGATTCTATGTAATAATAAATTGACCGGATTCCATTTTTCACAATTGCAACTACCCATTGCAAGGAATTTAGTTCTTACAAGTAAATGCTCAAGACCCAAGTAAGCTTACAAAGTTCATCATAAATCAAGTGCTTTCTGGGTCGTCTCAGACCTTACAATTGAACTTTATCCACAAAATATCTTGAAACTTTTTATTTGACCTTAAATACAAAGGATTTACTTATTACTAATATAGTCTGACCTCTGTTCTTCTTTCTCTAGACCCCTTGTTTCACTCCGATAGTATCATAAATCAGGTCGATGCAGAGGAAATGGCTGCATTTCTATACTATTAAGTAAGTAAAATAGCTAAAACTAAATCTGTCTTAATTCATATTACTTATTCTACTGGATCTTACGGAGCCTATTCATGTACGATATGATCGGGTCTGATCATAGATCATAGAAAAGTTCTCTTCAAACAAACCAGCCTATCCTCTGTATAGGGCTTTTACGAGGTGGTTGGAACAAAGACACATTTGGTTGTGAATTACAATGTGGCAGATAAAGGCATATATCTATTTGCACGGCCCAATCAATAGTTCAAGTCGCACACTCCCATAATCCATTTTCTCTTCAAAGAATTAACTTCAACTATTCGTGTCAAATAAAGAATACTAGATTGTATAGTTGAAGGGAAATATCCAAATAATGTCTTATTCTTTTCAATAATCCATATTTGTAGCAATGAAATACTATTGTTCCTCCTCAAGTGAGAAATGATTGATTACAAATATATACGATCTATATTCTCTATAAAGGACCAGAAATACCTTGCTTACGTATCATTAAAAAATGCATTAACATAAACACGGCAGTAAGAAGAGGTAATACAAAAGTGAGTAAACTATAAAAACGAGTCAAAGTGGATTGTCCCACACTAGCACTTCCGCATAATAACTCTACTAAGGGGGATCCTATTACAGGAATAGCTTCTGGTACACCTGTTACAAAATTGAAAAGGAACGTCGGCTCGAACAATTCCATCTTCGTCTACCAAAACAACCGGAAAGGTTTCAAAAAAAGTAGACATACGACGTACAAAAAGTTCACGTCCTTCTTTATCTCGAAAAATAGGATGTCCTAACCACCCAACAGCTATTCCATCCCCGTTGTCCATTGAGCCCGCTCTGAATAATCCCCCATTTGTCGGATTATTACTGATATAATCATAAAAATCTAATTTTTCAGGAATTTTAGACCAAGCTTCTGATAAACTTTGATTTTTGGCTAGCCCAGCACCAACTCTTCGATATATTTCTTGCTGGAAGTATCCCTGATCCCATTGATAACGGGTGGGACCAAATAATTCAATAGGGGTAGTTGCAGAACCATACCACATAGTTCCAGCAACAACAAAAGCTGCAAAAAAGACAGTAGCGATACTACTGGAAAGGACGGTTTCAATATTGCCCATACGTAATCCTTTATATAGACGTTGGGCGGGACGGACACTAAGATGAAATAGTCCGGCTAATATGCCTAAAGTACCTGCTGCAATATGATGAGAGGCTATTCCTCCCGGAACAAAAGGATCAAAACCTTCTACACCCCACGCTGGATTTACAGGTTGTACCTTTCCAGTTAGTCCATAAGGATCGGACACCCATATTCCAGGACCATACAATCTTGTTACATGAAAGGCGCCAAACCCAAAGCAAGCCACCCCTGAAAGAAATAAATGAATTCCAAAAATTTTTGGCAAATCCAAAGAAGGTTTTCCTGTACGCTCATCACAAAATATTTCTAAATCCCAATACACCCAATGCCAGATAGCTTCCAAGAAGCACAAGCCAAAAAACACAATATGTGCACCGGCCACGCCTTCGTAACTCCAAATACCCGGATTCGTTATAGTCCCTCCTGTAATACTCCAGCCGCCCCAAGAATTGGTTATTCCTAAACGAGTCATGAAGGGTATAACGATGGCTCATAGTATTTTTTAACTGCTCCGAAATGAAGGATGGTAATTGGATCATTTGCCGATCTGAATCGGATAAACCCTATATCTATATTTTTTTTTCTCTTTCTTCAATGGAAATAGTAGGTAAAGTCAATTCCATTGTATAGCCGTATGCAATGCGCAAAGGATGCCTATACGGTTGCTCAATTCTATCTTTTTATTATTCTTTATCTCTTCTCCTCCTCCTCACCGAGATAGAGGAACCATTTGTTATATTATCAAGGTAATGATACATCAACCTGCGAGTTCTTTTTATGAGGCACAAACGGGAGAATTTATCCTGGAAGCAGAAAAACTATTGAAACTACGTGAAACCATCACAAGAGTTTATGTACAAAGAACGGGCAAACCCATATGGGTTGTATCCGAAGATATAGAAAGGGATGTTTTTATGTCAGCAACAGAAGCCCAAGCTCATGGAATTGTTGATCGATTGAATAAAAAAAAATAGAAATAAGTTTACGCAAATCGCCGATTTGAGATTTTCTCTTCTTACTTATTACCGAGTTTAATAATATTCTATTCATCTATTAAATAGAGAAGTAATTCATAATCATCCGGTTAGGATCTATCTAAACCAGCCAATTTATTATGTATACCATTCAACATGCCAACTATTAAACAACTTATTAGAAACACAAGACAGCCAACCAGAAATGTCACGAAATCTCCCGCCCTGGGGGGATGTCCTCAGCGTCGAGGAACATGTACTAGGGTGTGTGTGCGACTCGTTCAAATCACCATTGGTATAAAAAAAGGAAAGAAAGTTTCCAGTATCAATGATCAGTACTAGTGAATAGTATAAAATTGAAGGAAGAAGGCCATTCACTATCTCTATATATCGAAAACTAAAAAAATGATCTATTCAATTCTTCTATTGTATATGAAATTTATGGTTTCCGATGAGAAAAAATTCCTCATTGGTAACAAATAGTTATCCATTCAGCGGGGAAATCCTATTTTCAAAGCCGAAAAAACGGACTAAGAGGGTCAGCTACCCCAGCCAATCTTCATAATTAAATACCGTTACTGTATATGTAGATCTCGTTGTGAAAGATCTATTACTAGATAATTCATGGGTTGAGCCAAAGAATGTGAACTGTACAAGTTGTTAATAGCATTGGTTAAATGAAGTAAGGGACTCCGGTGTATAGAGAGGACCTCACCGTTTAAGACATAACCATAGAAACGATGGCATCCACTATTTCGTTATTCATTTCTATTTATTACTTTTTTCTGTTTTTTTATACCTGGTATCAATACTCGTTTCGAGGTGAAATGCCAAGAAAAAAGACAAATCGTGGTCGGGAAGGTTATAGTAGCAAAAGCCATTGGAATTTTAATTTTATACATTGGAAGAATCCGTTTTGTTATTAATAAACTAGGAAAAGGGAAAAGAATAACTGAAAGAAAGGAAATCAATTAGTTATTCATGAAAGTTTCATTTATTCAATGACTAGAATTAGACGAGGATATAGAGCTCGGAGACGTGGAACAAAAATTCGTTTATTTGCATCAAGCTTTCGGGGGCAATTAAACTCATGTTTCTATAATCAATTCGATTCCCGATTGGATCGGGGGCAAACGCCTATGAAAAGATCGCTTGGATTTTTCCATGGTTTGGTTATTCCTTGTTCCTCAAAAATCCTATTTCAATCTGATCCAAAAAGATTTCGAATTCAAAATAAAATATCGGATTTGGCTTTTTTTTAGTTATTTAAATTATGTTAACTAGAATATATAGAATAATATGGTATATATAAAATATGTCCTTTTCATGTTCCTTGTAAGAGTGACACGCAAGTACTTGATTCGAGTTATTTTTTTATTTCCCCGTGAATCGTATGTTTGTAACAATAGGGACAGAATTTTCTCAATTCCAATCGACTAGGCGTATTGTGTTGATTTTTTTGAGTAATTTATATGGAAAGACCCCTTGATTCCTTATTAATACCGTTTCGAACACAGTTGGTACATTCTAAAATAACCCTTACTCGGACATTTTTACCCTTGGCCATGAACCTCCTTTTGCGTTTTTGATTCAACCAACTCTTATACTTGCCGCGAAAAAAAAAAGAAATAAAAAATAAGTAAAACAACAAACTAATATTTAGGTCTATTTTGAATCGAATTCGATTCAATGTACAGTACATTATTTCATTAAAAGATCTTGTATGATCTTCTTGCCCTAGACACATTTATGTTCTCACAATATTATTTCAAAATGGAATTGGAGACTAAACCCGAATTGCGCCGAGGTTGAATCTACTTTTTTATTTCTCTTTCCTCCTTTCTTTATTATACTTCTACTTATTGTATTGTTTGTATTGTATCAAATTTTTATCTAAAAGAAAAAAAGAAAAGAGGGGGAGGGATTAATCACAAATCTTTTGATTTTATCTCTAATCTTCTTCACCTCTTCCCATGTCAATAACTAGAATGAAAAAAAAAGGAATGTCAACACATCCGGAAATAAACGATTGATCTCTATCAAAAGACCTGCTAAAGCCCCAAACCATAGAGTACTTAGTACCGGTGCCACGGAAAGATATGTTTTTAGATCTCGCATTTGAAATTCTCCTTCTTTATTCTTTTTATTTATTTATTGTAATGTCTAATGGTAATCCATATATGATCCAATATAATATATATGTAAGTAGTTAAGGACCGCTTGTATTTGTACATGGAATTCCTAATTCCAATTGAAATGTAAAATGATTCGGTAGATAAGATTTTACTTTTCTTAAAACCGAAAAAAATGTCCCTTCCGACTGATCATTCTCCAAAAATATTCCTTTTTTAGTTATTTTTTACGATGGGTTTCATATTCATGTGTATATAAACCTTCTATTATTATATGTTACATGAGAATAAAAAAATAAATGACAAAATAACTTGGATATATCAATGGAGAAAATCAGGATTTTGAAAACAAGACAGGGTTTCTCTAAAATGACACTGTAGACCAATTGAAAGGGATGTAGCGCAGCTTGGTAGCGCGTTTGTTTTAGGTACAAAATGTCACGAGTTCAAATCCTGTCATCCCTACCTATTACTTCTCGTCTGAGCAGTAACGAGGGATTCATTGAAATCGATTTCAATCAGACATACATAATCTTTTTTAATTATATCATATTCTATATGATCGTCTTATGCATACAAGATGTATTGGGAAAAATCCTCTTCTTTTTTTTTTAGTTTTAGCTAGTGTGATAATGATAAGAAAATAAGAAAGTGCTCTTAGTTCAGTTCGGTAGAACGTGGGTCTCCAAAACCCAATGTCGTAGGTTCAAATCCTACAGAGCGTGATTCTAGTCTTGGTTAGGTTAGTCCGAAAATTACACCTAAATAATTCAACAGTAATCTTAATTTGACCTCCTTTGGATTAAAGAAAAGAGGAGAGGAGGTCAATTAAAAAAAAGATGTTAATTAATTTAATCAAAGGTCCAACTGATCACCACGTCTATACTGTAAAAATGCAATTACAAATAATCCAGCTAAAGTAATAGGAATTAGACCTAAGACAATTCCAAATAGAAAAACTTCAATCATTTAAATTTGTTTGAAAGGGAAAAGAGAGAGGTAATATCTATCCCTACATGTTAATCTGCATTGCCCATAAATCTCAATGACCACTAATTGGAAATTGACCCGGTAAGGAACTATAGAGTCTATGGATACCACAGAAATATTTCTTTTTATGCGTTGTGTTCATTCAATTAATTTCAAATAAGTTGTATCTTGGTCAGACCAATAAAGAGAGCCGAGGTTATAGTTAAAGCTGCTAGTAGAAAACCGAAATAACTAGTTATAGTAAGCATGAAGATGAAGGAGCTAAATGAAATGTGTTCTTTTTATCCATATGTTTATAAAGCACTTCCCTAAGTTTTACGATACGAAGATAAGCAAAAATACCAATTCAAATGAAAGAATAAGTTTAATTGACACTTGGTAATTCATCAATCATTATAGATGGGATTAACAAAAACATAGAGTTTGGGAGGTAGAGAAAGAGATCAATTAATCATTTGTAATATCTATCTATCCCTTAATTTCGAAGCAAGGGATTCATTAGACAATTCTTGAGTAGACTAATATTAAAATACTCAAAAAATAAGAAATTTGAATCCATACAGAACAAAATTCGAAAATCATTTCTCTTTTCTTTTGATCTTTTTTTTTTAATCGTATCGAATATATTTTTCGATTTTAGAATAAAAAGTGACCTTTTAACAATAAGACCTTTTTTTTCTTGTCATTTGAGATATTATGTAAATGAACCTACTACTGAATTTAATGAGTAAAAATAAAAAAAGGTATCACACGACCGATCAGATAGATCACTTACGAAAATAAAATCTTTCTTTTCGCCCAACTAGATTCTAAGACTAGTAATTCCTATAATTTTTTATTTCTTTTCTAGGTTCTACATTTTTTTCCATATTTATTAGAAATAGAAATTGTCTTTTCATATCATAAATTCCCACCCTCGCAGCTAGTTCTAGAAAGAATCTTTTGATCTAATACAAGAAAACAATGTGTGAATTACAAATATTGATTATTTCAATTCTATTTTTTTGTTGTTCTATTTGTTTGTTCATTTTAAGAGGAATTGTTTATTCGTAGAGTAACAAGTAAAAGGGGTAGATAGTATTGAAAAACAAAGAGAACAACAAAAAACTTTTCTACAGTTTAAGCTTATAGCTCTGAAAAGGAGATTTTTTAATTTTGCATCGAATGGAATTGTGGAAAAAATGGAGAGAAAGAAATCTTATAGAAATTGGATATTGAATAGTACATGCATGATTCTACATCGACAAGCAACAAGAAAAGAATAAAGAAATTATCTAGTACTTCATTTCCATATTGATTCAAATTGCGTTGCTCTGTCAGAATAAGGATAGCTATACTGATTCGGTATACTCGAAAAACACCCTTGGTACAATATTGACGATCTAACAAGGATGGAACTTCAGTGAATTTCCATTTACTGATATCATCTTTTATGGAATCTATCCCCCCTTTAACTGTACAAGAATATGTGGAGCTCAACATGTCTGGAAGCACAGGAGAACGTTCTTTTGCTGATATTATTACCAGTATTCGATATTGGGTTATTCATAGTATTACCATACCTTCCCTATTCATTGCGGGTTGGTTATTCGTCAGCACGGGCTTAGCTTATGATATGTTTGGAAGCCCTCGTCCAAACGAATATTTTACAGAGAGCCGACAAGGAATTCCATTAATAACTGGCCGTTTTGACCCTTTGGAACAACTCGATGAATTTAGTAGATCTTTTTGGGAGGACCCAATGACCATAGATCGAACCTATCCAATTTTTACAGTGCGATGGTTAGCTGTTCATGGACTAGCTGTACCTACCGTTTCTTTTTTAGGGTCAATATCAGCAATGCAGCTCATCCAACGATAAACCTAATACAAATTATAGAGCTACGACACAATCAAACCCGAACGAACAAAATGTTGAATTGAATCGTACCAGTCTCTACTGGGGGTTATTACTCATTTTTGTACTTGCTGTTTTATTTTCCAATTATTTCTTCAATTAAGAAAGGAAAAAAGAATAGTAGAATACTAAATAATAATAAGAATTATCTTAACCCATTTGGAAGGATCACATCTCATAATTATCTATGGCTGTTTATGTCTTTAGCATGACAACTTGATGAAAGAAATGATGGAGGAAAGCGAGATAAATGGCCAATACTACTGGAAGGATTCCTCTTTGGATAATAGGTACGGTAACTGGTATTGTTGTGATCGGTTTAATAGGTATTTTCTTTCATGGTTCATACTCCGGGTTGGGTTCATCTCTGTAATAATCTAATAACAAGGTGAACTGATTTGGAGACATGAAAGCTTAAGAAGGCAAGGATCCTTCTTAAGCTTTCATAATATTTTATTAGTATAAATGAAAAAAATAAATAACTTTTCCCGATTTTGAAAAAAAAACTTCATTTCATTTTTTTATGATAATGTTTTTGAAAACTTCATTAATGGATTTAGAACATCTCTTATTCGTTGATAGTATCTTATCTATCTTTCAAAGTCAGAAGAAAGAAGGAATCGCTCGATTTCATTTTCCTGAATGACACAATTACAATATATATTTCTGTCGATCAGAATTTATGCAAAGCAAATCCTTTTCAAATAGATACATAATCTACTCTATTTCGTATCTCATAAAAGTTTAATTTTTTTCTAAGTTCATTAGAATAAGTTCTATTTTATCAAAAAATTTCCCTCTATTTTTTTTGTTCACTACTTTATACATGTGTACATAATAAATATAAAAAAAAGGTTCTGATTGATAAACCTGGAAAAAATATAAACTAAGGTATAGTAATCTTTGACGAACTGGATCAAAACCCATTTTTCTTTGACACAAGAAAGGTATTTTCTGCATTTCTTGTGTCAAAGAAAAGACTAAGAAAAGGAAGAAGTCAAATAATTCTTTGTTTTTTATTCTCCACTTACTTATCTTATGTTTAGTACCCAATGAAATTTTATATTTTTTTTCTATTAGAACAGAAAACGATTTATACATTCTATGACATTTCAATCTCACAAGAGTGACCTAGTGACACCGCTCGAATTTGGCTTGAAAAAGAAGAAGGTATAAACTAAAATAATCTTCTTCACAATATACATACTATGACTAGGAATGCGGTACAAATAGTTCCCGATATAGACATCTAGAATAGAAACAAGCAAAAAGCTTTTCATAATTTTTTATCATACATAAATAATTGAATTGCCAAAACAAGAATTTGATTCTTTTTACGAACTTGATATGATATTGAAAATTTGCGAATCTAGAAATTCATTTCGGACAATTGAACCTTCTCAAACTGTTTTTTCTTAAGAACCAAAAATATTTGTGCCAAAATAACAGATGCCAAGAAGATCAAAAGGCCTTGGACACGGAATGGATCTTGAAGTACTATTTCCGCATCCCCTTGACCAAATCCACCCACATTAGGATTACTCGTTAATGGCTGATCAAGTTTGATAGATTCATTCTCGGAAACAAGAAGTTCTGGCCCCGGGGGGATAATATCAACCACTTGATGTCCATCTGACGCATCCAATATGGTTATTTCGTACCCCCCTTTTTCTTTTCGTATTATTTTACTTACTACACCCGCCGCTGTAGCATTATAAACTGTATTGTTACTCTTGCTCCCATTGGGATAAATCTGACCCCTTCCTTTGTTCCCTCCTACATATATGGGATATTTTAAGAAGTGAACATCTTTATTAGTAGCGGGGTCCGGGGAAAGAATAGGAAAGATGACTTCACTATATTTCTTACCAGAAACAGGACCTATCACAAGAATATTTTTTTTAGTGGGGCGATAGCTCTGAAAAGACAGATTGCCTATCTTTTCTTTCATCTCGGGCGAAATACGATCGGGGGGGGCTAATTCAAATCCCTCAGGTAAAATAAGAACAGCCCCTACATTCAAACCTCCCTTTTTACCATTAGCAAGAACTTGTTTAACTTGCATATCATAAGGAATTCGAACAACTGCTTCAAATACAGTATCAGGAAGTACCGCTTGAGGAACCTCAATATCCACGGGTTTATTAGCTAAATGGAAATTGGCACATACAATACGCCCGGTCGCTTCTCGTGGATTTTCATAACCCTACTGTGCAAAAAGGGGATATGCATTTGAAATGGATGTCCGAGTTATGATATATATCATCAACGATACGGAAATAGATCGAATAATCTCTTTCTTTATCCAAGAAAAGGTGTTTTTAGTTTGCATGGTCCAATCATTGATCCCGAAAATTTTTACAATAAAATTAGGTAGGTCGCTTGTATAGTTTCCTATCCACAATTCTGCTATTTACTTTACTGAAATCATTTTACTGGAATATAGGAGTAGGAGAAATTCCTGTAGGGTAGAAAGAGTAAGTACGTCTTAAAATGGAAATGCTTTGCTTATGTACATTATGTTACAAAGTAACAAATATTCTATTTGGATCAGTCATTCATTGAATGATAAATCACTACAAGTGATGGAGATACACGATTTAAATAACGAAAGATCCAATATTTAAAAATTGTATCCAGAATGACTAGAAAAGTAGAAACAAGACCCGATATAATTTGATCGTTGTGAACAAATCCAAAATCTGTCACGCCCCGGTTTCGGGGTCGTAGCAATTACTTCAGGATCCAATTAAATACCACACTTTTCAGGAAACGTTTTTTCATTCCATCAGCATCAATTTTACAATCCAAGATCGCCGTCAGTTCTAATACCAGAGGTTCTTCAAAAAGGGTACACATCACAAGTACGGGAGAGGGGAGTGGTCCAAAAGAGAGTCACACAAGACCTACGTACACTAGCACCGCTCAGCTATACACACAAAAGTTGCGGTCTAAGTTAGGGAAGACTAAGGCTATCCTAAGGAGTGGTCGGGGGCTTGGGCCAAGTCCTCTCACATGAAGGCTTCTCGTCGATTACCGTACCATCCTCTGAATCGTCCTCTCCTTCGGGGCCTTCCAAGTCTGACAGGTAGCCCCCTTGCGGCACCTCACACCTCTCGTGTAAGAGTTCTAGTTCGGTTTCCTGGAACCCTGAGTAGACCTTCACGTGCTGGTGTGGGTACCAGATATCCCTCCTAGTGCTCCAGATCCACCCCGTTTCCCGGTGAAATTCGACGATCAGCCCGTCTTCCTGGACATCAGTGTCTATGACCTCTCCCCTACTCTGAGGAGCCTCAGGATTCACTCCTAGTTCGTACTCTTCCTCGTCCTCGGGTAATTCATCCGGTTCAAAGGGGACATCCGGCGGCAAGTATCCCCCGACGTCCCCCAGGTCCTCATCGGACCCCGGGTCTTCCATCTCCAGCAGTCGATCCAGCTCCTTGTCCCAATCCTCCTCCTGATCCTGAGGGTCCGGCGCCTGCTGATCCTGAGCTTCCTCCTCCTCGGAAGGCCATTCCATGAGATGGTCCTCCATCGCCATGTTCTCCGAATCGGAGCTGTCCGTGTCCATTCTGAGGTCCTGCTGTGGTGGGGTGGTGGGGTGAGATTCCACGGTCTCAGTGAGCAAACCATAACCCTAGATTAGGATCAGCCCAGTCCTAGGGTCCCTGGACGTCCCATCCCCTCTCAGTCTCCGGGCGGTAACAGGCAGAACTAGGTAAGACCTACCTTTAGTCTCTCATCCCATGGCCCCACAATCGGAATATACTACTCTCCACTAATCGACAACCAATCGGGGTGTCTAAGCTGGGTCGCGGGGTATCGTCTAACTCAACCATATAAATGAGCGAGATAGTAAATAAATTGCAATCTAAATTAAATAGGCGTGATCGAAATTACGGAGTAAACTATAAAATTAAACTACTTAATTAGGCGAGGAAAAAACATAATTTAAATGCATCTAAGTAAATGACATTAACGATAAATTAACTTTAATGTAAAGCGGTAAAGGAGTGTAAAATACTACTCAACCACCCAAGCTGCCAGTTCGAGTAAGTCCCAACTCTGATCGCAAAATTTCGGGGAATTCGATCGAACTACTCCCAGTCTGAACTGAGCACGAGTGTGTTCTCGTAATTTCACGAGAAGGGACACCCTTGACCAATACAAGTTGGCCCGACCACTAATCGTGGTCCAAAAAAGCAATCCTTTACTCGACTAGGCTAATAGATAAACCAAGCATGAGGTCCAATTCTACACGAATTGCAGTTTACGCTTAAACCAATTCTAATCGCCCTAGCCGTTCTAATCGCCCCAAATTCTACCTGCTAAATTCTACTAAAACGGAGATGCGCCTAATAAAAGGTTAGGATCCACTCACTTGGAGAGTGTCCCAACAAGCCTGCTGCTGAGCTCCTCCTCTCTTTTTTTTTTCTTTTTTTTTTTTTCGGGTCGGGCCTTCTTTTCCTTTCCTCCGGGTCGGCTGAGTGGGCCTGGGTTGAAAACTAGGCCTGAAGGTGGGCCGAGCTGAGCCTCACGGGTCGGGCCCACGAGTTGGGCCCGCGGGGCTGCTGGCTGGGCTGGGCCGGGTCGGCTGGGCCTTCGGGCCTGGCTACTGGGCCTGGTCAGTGGCCCGGTTCCTCCTCTGCTGGCCTGGTCAGTGCACGGGCCGGACGGGTCAGGCACGGGTCGTGCACGGGTCGGCTCGGATCGGTGCACGGATCGGGCAGATCGGTGCACGGATCGGACGGATGGGTCAGGGATTGATTTTGGCCAGGCCACGGACCGGATCAGCTGGGTCACGGATCGGGTCGTGGCTGGGTCACGGATCGGGTCGTGGCTGGGTCACGGATCAGGTCAGCTGGGTCACGGACCGGATCGTGGCCCCTTCCTTGCGGTTTTCCGGCTGGTCGTGAAGGCTCGGAACTCGCCTCCGTGCGTCGGCCTGGGGTCTCGTCGGAGCTTGGTGTTGGTCGGTTCGGGGAGCCTGCATCACGACGTGTCAAACGGCGGCGGTGGCTCGGCCTGGGGTGGCCGGAGCACGGCGGGGCGGCTCCGTGAAGTCGGCTGCTCGCACACGGTTCTGGCCTTTTTCCAAAAAAGCTCCCGGACGGCTGGTCGCGAAGCCTCCTGCAACTGGCTGTTTCCGGCGGCTCGCGGCGAGGCGGCGGCGGAGGTCGGGGGCGTTCGGAAGAGGGAGTCACCAGCTTCAAGAGGACGCCAAGAACGCGTGGAGAGGAGGCTAGGAACTCGGTGAAAAACTTCCCCGAAAACCCTTGCCCACTCGGTTTTAAGCCGAGTGGGGTGGGTGAGCGTGGCCGGAAAATCCGGCCCCACCGGCCACGTGCCGCCTCCCCCACGGCCGTAGTCCCCTCCGACGGTCTCCTCCAAGTCAGGGGTGGGTGGCTGCAGGGCTGATTGGCCGGTGGAAGCGACGGGTTGAACAGTTGATGGACGTCCATCAACTGTTCGACCTAATGCCGCAGAGAGAGAGGAGAGAGGGAGAGAGGGAAGCCGCGAGGCGCGTGCGGGGCACGTGCCACCCGGTTCGACCTGGTCGGACCGGCGGCGTGCACGGCCGGACCGGCCGGTTCGTTGGCCGGTCTGGGATTTTTAATTAAAATAATATATTTTAATTTTCGAAATTTGGAAAAATAATTTTAAAATTCTGAAAATTTCCCGAAAAATTCCTGGAAATTCCCAAATTGAAATTTAAAATGTTTTGGGCCCCAATAAAATTTTAAACTTCAAATTTGCATTAAATCCAATATTTTTTTTTTTCAAATTTCGCAATTACCGGGGAAATTATCCAATTTCCCGAAAAATCCCAATTTAGCGGTAAATTGCGAACCGGACCGAGCACGGTCGTTACAACCTACCCCCCTTAAGAAATTTCGTCCCCGAAATTTGCTGCTTCTAAGTCTTCAAACAGTAGAGGGTGTTGTTGTCGCATGAGCTCTTCGCTCTCCCAGGTTGCGTTCTCTGAGCCGTGATGTTCCCATACCACCTTGACCAGGGGTATAACCTTGTTTCGGAGTTTCCGCTCCTTCCGATCTCCAATCCTGACTGGCCTTTCTTCGTAGGACACTTGTCCATCCAGCTTAATGTCTTCGTAGCTTAACACATGCGAAGGGTCGGGCTCATACTTCCTTAGCATGGAAACATGGAAGACGTTGTGAATTTGTTTCAAGTTCGGTGGTAGGGCCAGTCGATAGGCTGCCGGGCCTATCCTCTCCAAAATCTCAAAGGGTCCCACAAACCGGGGACTCAGCTTGCCTTTTTCTCCGAAACGATATCCCTTTCTTAGGCGACACTTTTAGGAAGACATGTTCTCCTTCGTCAAATTCCAAGGGCCGTCGCCTTCGATCTGCATAGCCTTTTTGTCGGCTCTGAGCCGTTTTCAACCTCTGTCTAATCAACTTTACTGCTTCCTGCGATTGTTGTACCAGTTCGGGTCCCAAAATTTTCCGTTCCCTGACTTCGTCCCAACATACCGGAGTCCTGCAGGCTCGTCCATACAAGGCCTCAAAGGGTGCCATCCCTAAGCTTTGTTGAAAGCTATTGTTGTAGGCGAACTCCACCAGAGGTAACTGACTTTCCCATCCTCCTTTAAAATCCATGACGCACGCCCTCAGCATGTCTTCTAGGGTCTGGATGGTCCGCTCAGACTGCCCATCAGTCTGGGGATGGTACGCCGTACTGTACTGCAGTCGGGTACCCAAGGCTCCTTGTAGGCTCTTCCAAAGTAAGCGGTGAATCTTGGGTCACGGTCGGAGGTGATAGTTACCGGCACACCATGCAATCTGACGATCTGGGTCACATATAAGTCTGCCAACCGGTCCAAGGGAAGGTTCTTTCGTACTGCCAGGAAGTGGGCAGATTTGGTCAGTCTGTCCACTATGACCTAAATCGTATCGTGACCCTTCTGACTTCTTGGTAAGCCGGTCACGAAATCCATTGTGATATGCTCCCATTTCCATTCTGGGATTTCCAAAGGGTTCAAAAGACCTCCCGGCTTACAGTGTTGCGCCTTCACTTGTTGGCACGTCAGACACTTGGCCACGAATCTTGCCACGTCTGCCTTCATCCCGCTCCACCAGTAGTGGGGTCTTAGATTCTGGTACATCTTGGTGTTACCAGGGTGGACACTGTACTTACTTCGGTGTGCTTCGGACAGGATTTCGTTCCTTAAATCAGGATTATCAGGTACACAAAGTCTCCCTCGGGAGCTCAGGACTCCATCCTCCGAGACCTGGAAACCAGGTTTCCTTAGTTCCCCTTTGGTCTGTAAGATGTCCAATAAGGAAGGGTCCGAAGATTGTAGATCTTTAATCTTGGTCCTGATTTGAGGTTCTATCCTTAGGGTGGCCATCAAACAATTCAGGTGTCCAATCTCAAACCTGAACTCCGAGTTTTGTACCTTCCCGTGCAGTTGCCATTCCTTGGCCAACAGTGAAGTCAAAGAGGACTTACGACTAAGCGCATCTGCTACACGATTCGCTTTTCCCGGGTGGTACAGGATTTCGCAATCGTAGTCCTTCAGGAGTTCCATCCATCTCCGTTGTCTCATGTTCAATTCCTTCTGAGAGAACAGATACTTGAGGCTTTGATGATCTGTAAAGATTGGAAACTTTTCTCCGCACAGATAGTGCCTCCAAATTTTGAGCGCGAAGATCACTGCGGCTAACTCCAGGTCATGCGTCGGATAGTTTTGCTCGTGGGGCTTCAGCTGTCTCGATGCGTAAGCTACAACTCGACCGTGTTGCATTAGAACGCACCCAAGACCTTGATATGAGGCGTCACTATAAACTTCATAACCACCTGGTCCTGTAGGAATGGTCAGGACCGGTGCAGTGGTCAACTTCTCTTTTAGTGCTTGAAAGCTCCTCTCGCACTTTTCAGTCCATTCGAACTTCTTATCCTTCTTCAACAAGCTTGTCAAGGGCAGGGACAGGCTTGAAAATTTCTCTATAAACCTTCTGTAGTACCCCGCCAGACCTAGGAAGCTACGAACTTCCGTCACTGTCGTAGGTCTCGGCCATTCCATCACCGCCTCAATCTTTGCAGGGTCTACGGAGATTCCATCTCCCGAGATCACATGTCCCAAAAAGGCTACGCGATCTAGCCAAAACTCACACTTACTGAACTTCGCGTAAAGTGCATGTCTTCTTAGTACCGTAAGTACTATCCTTAGGTGCTGCTCATGTTCTGCTGAACTCTTTGAATAGATCAGTATATCGTCGATGAAGACTATGACGAACCTGTCCAAGTACTCCCTGAACACCCTGTTCATCAAATCCATGAAAGCAGCTGGAGCGTTGGTTAATCCAAACGGCATTACTGTGAACTCGTAATGTCCATAACGAGTTCAAAAGGCACTCTTCGGGATATCCTCCTCTTTAATCCTTAATTGGTGGTATCCCGTCCTCAGGTCAATCTTCGAGAAGACCTTGGCTCCTTGCAACTGATCAAATAAATCGTCAATTCTGGGTAACGGGTATCTATTCTTGACTGTTACCTTATTTAGTTGTCGGTAATCAATGCAAAGTCTTAAGGACCCATCCTTTTTCTTTACAAAGAGAACTGGCGCACCCCATGGTGACGCACTTGGGCGGATAAATCCTTTATCCAGTAGTTCTTGCATCTGCACCTTTAACTCCTTCAACTCTGAGAGTGACATCCGGTAGGGAGCCTTAGAGATCGGTTCCGTCCCGGAAGGCACTTCGATAGAAAACTCTACTTCCCTCTCTGGGGGTAACCCAGGTAGTTCCTCCGGAAAAACGTCGGGAAACTCTCGAACTATAACGATCTCCTCTAACACTGGTCCTTCGACCGTCGTGTCAACAACACTAGCTAGATAGCCTTGACAGCCATCCACTAACAACCGCGTCGCTTCCAAAGAAGAGATAATTGCGGTTGAAGGTCCGCCGTGACCTCCGAGGAACTCGTAACTCGAGTCCTCAGTCGGGCAAAACCTTACAAGTTTCCTAGAACAGTCCACCGTAGCTTTCTGTCTAGTCAACCAATCCATGCCAATAATAACATCATAATCGCGCAAATCTAAAACCGCCAAATCAATCGAACTTCTAACTCCGCTGAGCTCTAACTCGCAGTCCTTGCATCCGTTAACGGATAACATGTGAACATGCAGAGGCGTTGAGACATTCAAAACAACAGCTAAGGGTTCCACATGCAACCCTACTAACTCCACAAAACGCTCAGCGACGAACGAGTGGGTAGCCCCCGTGTCGAACAAAGCATAAGCAGAGCTGCGGTGTAAGGAGACGGTACCTGTTATGACTCCTCCCGAGTTTTGTGCTTCATGTCTGGTCACCGCATAGACTCTTCCCTGCACCGAGGGTCGGTCCATCAAAAGAGGCGGCGCTAGGCCTGCTAGCTGCCCGACCGGCTGCTGAGGCTGCGCTCTAGGAGCGCGCTGGGGACAATCACGGACCATGTGGCCCAGCTGGCCACACCCGTAGCATCCCTCGCTCTTCGGGGGACAGGGTCCCGGTTGGTGCGTCTTTCCACACTGTCGGCACCAATTGCCTTGACGAAAGGGGGGCTTCCTGACTCCCCCGTTTCGTATAGCTGGAAAGGGCTTCTTCACCCCTGCTGCCGGCTTCTTTTCATGCCGAAATCTACTAGCATCTCTACCCGCGAATGCTCGCAATCCAGACGCGGCTACTCTCTCGTTTAGGTCCTTCTCGACCAATTGAGCCCTTGTGAACACCTCCTTGTAATCCCGTAGGTTGAAGGGAGCAAGCTGGGATTTGATTTCGGGTTTCAGCCCTTCCCGAAATTTCTTCGCCCTGTCCACCGGATCCTCGATCAACTTCTTGCCATACTTGGCCAGGGCGGTAAACTGTGCCTCATACTCCAGCACTGTCAGGTTATTCTGCCGCAGTCTCTGAAACTCGGCGAGCTTCGCGTCTCTCTCTGCCTCAGGGAAATATTGCTCGTTGAAAGTTTCAACGAAATCCTCCCAGTTAGGTACTGCGCCTCCAGGAAAGGTGATACCTCTGGTGACCCTCCACCAATGTCGGGCATTCCCCTGTAGTTGATACACCGCGAGTGTCACTCGTTCTTCGTTTGAACACTCCATGACCTCAAATATCTTCTCAAGCTCCAGCAGCCATTCCTCTGCTGCTCTAGGGTCTCCCATTCCGGTAAAGACTGGGGGTTTCAACTTTAGGAATTGTCCGACCTGCCTCTGTTTCCTCCTCTCCCCATTCGTACCATCAGCCAAAGAAGCAGGGGCCGGAACCTCAACTTCCTGCTCGTCGACTCGCACGGCGGATCCCTGGGCCGCGGCAGCATTCTCATTCCGTACGGCAGCTAAGGCGGCATTTACCGTAGCTGCGATTGCGGCATCCTGATTTCTTGCTTGCTGGCGGACTTCCTCCCGCAGATCCTCCACCGTTCTCACGAGTCCCTCAACACAGGGATCTTCTTGGGGTTCATCCTCCCCCACCCCGAAGTGACCAATCGTCGCCCTTCTACGCGGAGGTCTCCCCCGCGATCTGACCATCTGGTCTTCCTGTTACAGCATCACAATGCTTTTGACACTCCTTGAGGAATTCAACAGGGGTAAGCACTACAGCTAGATCTACCAAAATAGACCGTTTAAAAACACCCTATTGACCTCGAAAGGAGACATAGTATCGCATACTATGACAGTGTTGGAACCCACCATCAACACTCGGTGTTGGAAACCACCATCAACACCCGTCCTATCCTCGTAGGACAACACGACCCCACGGGTCCAGTCGAAACCTCGTCAGGAACTCGACTTCAGTGCATCAGTGGCCACCCTCACTCGGTGCCACGCACTTTCGCCACGCAGGCGGTGACAGAAACACCACACCTTCTCAAAAGGGGGATCATTGTCACAACAGCAGAGGCCCAGCCTCGCCACGCCGATCAACGGCCACGTGCCCTCCGGTACTACAAGTCCAGATTCGGCCTTGCTGCACACGTTCTAGACCGTGCCAACTTAGCTAAACCAGACGTCACGTCACACGCCTGACCTCGCCCTGTGCGTCCCATACCGCCCAGGTCGAGTCCGGCGTAGACCAAGCCCTATGGTCTCTAGCCAATGTCCGGCCTTGCTGAACACGTCCCATACCGTGCCAACGCAGCTAAACAATTGACACCAAACCTAAGGTCAAGTGGGGGTCTTGAGCTAACCTCAGTCTGGTCCCCTATCCTAGTGGTCAGACCTAACCAAGGTTCACAGTTTCGGTAGAGTGTGTGATGCCAACTGTCCATCTTGAATAAACGTCGCTCCTTATCACTCCAACTAGGTGACCTTTTCCTAGGTCACAACCTCGCTTTGATACCAAGCTGTCACGCCCCGGTTTCGGGGTCGTAGCAATTACTTCAGGATCCAATTAAATACCACACTTTTCAGGAAACGTTTTTCATTCCATCAGCGTCAATTTTACAATCCAAGATCGCCGTCAGTTCCAATACCAGAAGGTTCTTCAAAAAGGGGTGCACATCACAAGTACGGGAGAGGGGAGTGGTCCAAAAGAGAGTCATACAAGACCTACGTACACTAGCACCGCTCAGCTATAAACACAAAAGTTGCGGTCTAAGTTAGGGAAGACTAAGGCTATCCTAAGGAGTGGTCGGGGGCTTGAGCCAAGTCCTCTCACATGAAGGCTTCTCGTCGATTACCGTACCGTCCTTTGAATCGTCCTCTCCTTCGGGGTCTTTAAAGTCCGACAGGTAGCCCCCTTGCGGCACCTCACACCTCTCGTGTAAGAGTTCTATTTCGGTTTCCTGGAACCCTGAGTAGACCTTCACGTGCTGGTGTGGGTACCAGATATCCCTCCTAGTGCTCCAGATCCACCCCGTTTTCCGGTGGAATTCGACGATCAGCCCGTCTTCCTGGACATCAGTGTCTATGACCTCTCCCCTACTCTGAGGAGCCTCAGGATTCACTCCTAGCTCGTACTCTTCCTCGTCCTCGGGTAATTCATCCGGGTCAAAGGGGACATCCGGCGGCAAGTATCCCCCGACGTCCTCCAGGTCCTCATCGGAC
Source organism: Melaleuca alternifolia (assembly GCA_019926035.1). Taxonomy (NCBI): domain Eukaryota; kingdom Viridiplantae; phylum Streptophyta; class Magnoliopsida; order Myrtales; family Myrtaceae; genus Melaleuca; species Melaleuca alternifolia. The sequence continues at coordinate 19,817 of JAGKPW010000241.1, forward strand.
CCCGGGTCTTCCATCTCCAGCAGCCGATCCAGCTCCTGGTCCCAATCCTCCTCCTGATCCTGAGGGTCCGGCGCCTGCTGATCCTGAGCTTCCTCCTCCTCGGAAGGCCATTCCATGAGATGGTCCTCCACCGCCATGTTCTCCGAATCGGAGCTGTCCGTGTCCATTCTGAGGTCCTGTTGTGGTGGGGTGGTGGGGTGAGATTCCACGGTCTCAGTGAGCAAACCATAACCCTAGATTAGGATCAGCCCAGTCCTAGGGTCCCTGGACGTCCCATCCCCTTCAGTCTCCGGGCGGTAACAGGCAGACTAGGTAAGACCTACCTTTAGTCTCACATCCCATGGCCCCACAATCGGAATATACTACTCTCCACTAATCGACAACCAATCGGGGTGTCTAAGCCGGGTCGCGGGGTGTCGTCTAACTCAACCATATAAATGAGCGAGATAGTAAATAAATTGCAATCTAAATTAAATAGGCGTGATCGAAATTACGGAGTAAACTATAAAATTTAAACTACTTAATTAGGCGAGGAAAAACATAATTTAAATGTATCTAATTAAATGACATTAACGATAAATTAACTTTAATATAAAGCGGTAAAGGAGTGTAAAATACTACTCAACCACCCAAGCTGCCAGTTCGAGTAAGTCCCAACTCTGATCGCAAAATTTCGGGGAATTCGATCGGACTACTCCTAGTCTGAACTGAGCACGAGTGTGTTCTCGTAATTTCACGAGAAGGGACACCTTTGACCAATACAAGTTGGCCCGACCACTAATCGTGGTCCAAACAAGCAATCCTTTACTCGACTAGGCTAATAGATAAACCAAGCATGAGGTCCAATTCTATACGAATTGCAGTTTACGCTTAAACCAATTCTAATCGCCCTAGCCGTTCTAATCGCCCCAAATTCTACCCACTAAATTCTACTAAAACGGAGATGCGCCTAATAAAAGGTTAGGATCCACTCACTTGGAGAGTGTCCCAACAAGCCTGCTGCTGAGCTCCTCCTCCTGTTTTTTTTTTTTTTTTTTTTTTTTTTTTTTTTTTTTTTTTTTTTTTTTTTTTTTTTTTTCGGGTCGGGCCTTCTTTTCCTTTCCTCCGGGCCGGTTGAGTGGGCCTGGGTTGAAAACTAGGCCTGAAAGTGGGCCGGGCTGAGCCTCACGGGTCGGGCCCACGAGTTGGGCCCGCGGGGCTGCTGGCCGGGCCGGGTCGGCTGGGACTTCGGGCCTGGCTACTGGGCCTGGTCAGTGGCCCGGTTCCTCCTCTGCTGGCCTGGTCAGTGCACGGGCCGGACGGGTCAGGCACGGGTCGTGCACGGGTCGGCTCGGATCGGTGCACGGATCGGGCGGATCGGTGCACGGATCGGACGGATCGGTGCACGGATCGGACGGATGGGTCAGGGATTGATTTTGGCCAGGCCACGGACCGGATCAGCTGGGTCACGGATCGGGTCGTGGCTGGGTCACGGATCGGGTCGTGGCTGGGTCACGGATCAGGTCGGCTGGGTCACGGATCAGGTCGGCTGGGTCACGGACCGGATCGTGGCCCCCTTCCTTGCGGTTTTCCGGCTGGTCGTGAAGGCTCGGAACTCGCCTCCGTGCGTCGGCCTGGGGTCTCGTCGGAGCTTGGTGTTGGTCGGTTCGGGGAGCCTGCATCACGACGTGTCAAACGGCGGCGGTGGCTCGGCCTGGGGTGGCCGGAGCACGGCGGGGCGGCTCCGTGAAGTCGGTTGCTCGCACACGGTTTTGGCCTTTTTCCAGAAAAGCTCCCGGACGGCTGGTCGCGAAGCCTCCTGCAACTGGCTGTTTCCGGCGGCTCGCGGCGAGGCGGCGGAGGAGGTCGGGGGCGTTCGGAAGAGGGAGTCACCAGCTTCAAGAGGACGCCAAGAACGCGTGGAGAGGAGGCCAGGAACTCGGTGAAAACTTCCCCGAAAACCCTTGCCCACTCGGTTTTAAGCCGAGTGGGGTGGGTGAGCGTGGCCGGAAAATCCGGCCCCGCCGGCCACGTGCCGCCTCCCCCACGGCCGTAGTCCCCTCCGACGGTCTCCTCCAAGTCGGGGGTGGGTGGCTGCAGGGCTGATTGGCCGGTGGAAGCGACGGGTTGAACAGTTGATGGACGTCCATCAACTGTTCGACCTAATGCCGCAGAGAGAGAGGAGAGAGGGAGAGAGGGAAGCCGCGAGGCGCGTGCGGGGCACGTGCCACCCGGTTCGACCTGGTCGAACCGGCGGCGTGCACGGCCGGACCGGCCGGTTCGCTGGCCGGTCTGGGATTTTTAATTAAAATAATATATTTTAATTTCCGAAATTCGGAAAAATAATTTTAAAATTCTGAAAATTTCCCGAAAAATTCCTGAAAATTTCCAAATTGAAATTTAAAATGTTTTGGGCCCCAATAAAATTTTAAACTTCAAATTTGCGTTAAATCCAATATTTTTCCAAATTTCGCAAATACCGGGGAAATTATCCAATTTCCCGAAAAATCCCAATTTAGCCGTAAATTGCGAACCGGACCAAGCACGGTCGTTACAAAATCTTTGTAGACATAGCCAATCATTAGTTCCCAACCATGGGGCGAATGGAATCCGATACATAAATCAGTTAATAAAAGAATAGAAAAAGCTTGTGTCACTTAAGTTATATAGGAATTCTTGAACCCAAGAGTTAAGAATAGCAAGTTCTTAATTACCCAGAATAGAATAACCACTGAAAATAATGAAAGAGGTTATATTTTTCGATAAGTGCAAAATCATATGGATATGATCCTCATTGTGCATCTTGATCAATTGGATCGTTTCTTTGTGGATTCCTATACGAAGTGTTTGTAGATGTGTGTCCGGGTATTCTTTTATCATTTCATCCAAGAGTAAGAGTTCTTCCAATTCTATGAATTTTTCTAGAATACTCTTTTCTTGAATATAAGTCAAAAAAGTTTCGGATTGCCTAGTATTCCACCAATTAGTAATCCCAAATTCAAGACTTTTCTTAAATGAGAGAGAGATCCACCAGGGCAAAAATACTATAGATGTAAGATATAGAAGAGGAAGAAATGCTTTCTTTTTTGCCATTTTTTCATCTTTGAATTGTTAATGAACCCACCTCATTTGTTGAATCTATGTGATCTACTATTTCTATTAACCCTAAGTTCTATTACAAGGCATCGGACTTATGAATCTATTCCCTGTTTTTTATTTGTGATTCAGTAGTTAGTCCTTGAATTTAGAAAGAATACAGAAATAGAATAAGAGCCCGTTTCGAATGAAGAAATAATAATAAATCTTGTTTCCAATTGAATTGATCAAATTCGAAGACCTTTTCGATGAATGCTTGAAAGAACCAACTCAAGCAAGTAATGAATATTATTTCATTTTAAGCTAAAAGAACTCCCTTTGTCCTTTCTATCAAAAAAGAAAATCTTTCGAAAAAAAATGACCGGTTACCCGCAGTTATAGTCCAGGAAAAACGGAGAGATATTTATGAAGAATATTGTGATCTAACGATAAAAAATGAGTGGTAAAACAAGACAGAAAAGTTATCATTATAAGAGATCCAAGCAATCCTTTTCCTTTGATCATTACGAAACATAAAAAAAAAAGATAAAAAAAAGAAAGGAGAGAGAATTTACAAGATATGATCTATTTGTATCTAACCTATCAATTCATATTGAAAATCAATAGAGAAATTCTTTATTCCGAAATGTTTTGATATACGAAATGAATCTATTATTTTATTTCGATTTGGTACCTTTACTTGTTTTTTACTGAATTGAGTTGAGTGGATTTCCATACGCATAAATTATTTTTTATACGGACAAAAAAGTTTCGTTTTATGAATGTTCCATATACGTCTACTTTAGCTCGAATGAACGTTCTGAAAAAACTTTATAAAGTTCTGCTATGTTGAAGAAAGAACAGAGAATTATTGAATTTTTTCCCTGTCGCTGGGAAAGAATTTCTTCTTCTGTTCAAGTTCTTTTCAAAATACTTCAATCGGTATGCGCAAGAAATAGGCCAATTCAGCGGCTTTTTGCTCAATTTCACGCGGAGTTAAATTCTCATCAGTACGCGTCAAGGGAACCGCCCCCTGTCCTTTGATTTCCATATAAAGGACACGACGAGCATAAATACCCTCTTTAACTTCTATTCGGATGGACTAAATATCTTTCATATGAAATCGTAGGAAGATGCGACGATTTTTTCCAGGAAATCCCCAACGAAAAATACACACTATTCCTTCTTTTCTATCGAATCGATCATAGTCACTACCTACATTCCACGAAATTGTGCACCACAAATAGGAACTAATAAAGAGACCTGTGATACCGTAGAAAGACATCACGATCCCTTGTGGAAAAAAAAAGAATTTGTTGAGACGGAACTAAAGATATCAAATTCTTACCGAGATAACTGGAAGTTCCAACTAATACGAATCCTAGTGAACCTAAAAAAAGGATAAAGGCCCAGCAGAAATTACTTATTTTTCGAGACCCCACTAAAAGTTCTATCCATATATGTTCTGATCGCCAACTCATACTAGATCCAGTTGCATTTTATTGGAATTGAGAAAATAGCCCAAATGAATTTGACTTTTCTTTATTTTGTTTCCGAAGTAACTCTCGTCAACTAGCGTCATTTGGATGTAACCCTTTAGGAGTAATTCATCGAATTGGTTCGATCAAATTGGTTAGGTCTAAAATAAGAATATCCCTTTTCTATGATCTCCTATAGATCTCCATATATAGATACATTGACTTTACATTTCAAACATCCACCTCGATTCCGATCTATTTGAAAATGGCTATAATTTATTTACCCATATATTTACGCATACTTAAGAGCTATCTTCGGAGGAAACCGCCATATTCTATTAAATTAAATAGATATCTGTGCTAAGTCTTGAAAAAAAATAGATAAGATTTGCACCTATCGAATCTAAAAAATCTTGTTTTTTTGAACATGAAGAGATAACTAAAGGCACAAAGAGAGAGGGTAATTTGTTAAGAGTTGTCATAGAATGGGTACCTCGATTTAATATTTGTACCTGTTATTGTTAGAAAGATATCTTAGAATAATTATAATTCGTATATAATTATATTGAGTATATCTAAGTGAGTATATATATTAAATAATAAGTGCAAAGAATGGATAATTAAATAAATAAGACTTATTTATCTTTCTACATGAAATATAGAAATCTACATGAAATATACGTATGATAATCTATTCTATTCTTGTCTTAAAATTAGAATTGAATTCTAATTTTTATTTTATTTAATAAATAAAGAAATAAAGAGTTTCTTACAAATTCCCGAAGGATTCGTTAGAATTCAATCCAACAACAGGATTCTTAGTCAAAATAGAGATTCTCGGAAGATATAGTAGAAAGAAAAGATACTCTATATCTATATTTTCTACATTTGAATTATATATACTATACATACGAAACATACGAAGCAAGAAGGAAGGATGACCTTCGGTTTCTTTTATTTGTCTTGCCCAATTTGGATTTCGAAGAAGGAACCATTTTTTGATCTTGTTGATAGAGGTTTCCTAATTAATAATCAGTAATGGAATATCGGTATAAAAAAAATAATTATCTGCACGATTCTTTATATAATTTACAATTAAATATTATGATTATGTCACCAAAGAAAAAAGAAATTCTTCCTTAGAATTTGGACTTGGATTCCGATAAACTACCTAATTGTTTGCTACAAATACAAAAATGGAACTAAATAAAATAAAAAATAATTTTACTTTACTTAAGGCTCCACTTCACTTAATAAGTGAATTTTAATTCAAAGGAAAAAAAGCATGAAGCTTAAATAACTCACTCAGAACACCCTTTAAAGGATTACGTGGTACGATTGGATCGAATAAGCCCCTATGGAATAAATATTCAGCCGCTTGTAAACCTTTTGGTACTGTCTTATTCAATGTTTGTTCAATTACTCTTTTACCTGCGAATGCAATGTAAGCATTAGGTTATGCAATAATGATATCCCCCAACATCCCAAAACTAGCCGTCACCCCGCCAGTAGTAGGAGATGTAAGGATTGATACATAGAATAACTTTTTATGGGATTGGTAATTATATAAAGCAGCAGATATTTTAGCCATTTGCATCAAGCTCAAGCTTCCTTCTTGCATACGTGCTCCTCCGGAAGCACACA
>JAGKPW010000243.1:0-11856 GCA_019926035.1 Melaleuca alternifolia
TGGTCTACTAAACACCAACGATACAAACCCATTAAGCATTCAACCACACCGAAACATACATTGTCCCTTTCGCATGCTCGGTATTCCTTTATCATCCAACTAAAATTATTCACTTTTTCTTCCCTCCTTCATTATCTAATCCACTAGCATTAATGAATCGCACGTGAGACAGAGAATTTTCGAAGAAAATGATTTATGAAGCAGCATACCACATGAACAAACACAAACGAATTGTAAAGAATAATCGAATTTGAGACAAGCAAAAGGAGAACAAAATATCTCGATAGGAAATTGTTTATTTGTTGATTTTATTGTTGACAAAGCTTCTCCTATTCCTAAGCGCCCATCCTATCCATTCTCGAAATAGCACCATTTCTGTTAAACCTTATTGTCACTACCCAATAGACATTAAAAAGGCGAAAGATACAACCACCACCGTGCTTCACCATCAACTGGAAATTGCCGATATGGCGAATATTACATCTTTTTCCCAATCTGAAACCTAGCTGGAGTTCTATTGGGCGAGTGGATTTCTTTACAAGTTGAACACCATTTTGTTGGACAAAATGCTATTTATATTTGTCATCTGGCAATTATCGTGATGGCGAAGCATGGGATCTCTGTCTGTCGCTTTCTAGTGGGAAGTATGAAAAAGTTAGGAAATGGCAATAACTCTCCTGTTTAGTTTTAATCCTAAAGGGTCTTGAATTACAGATGTGTATCTAGGTATGAAGGGAAAGCAGTCAGAATATACTAAGGAAACTGCAGATTTCACAAGTATTCAGGAAATTATATATGAAATTGATTGAAATCCATTATGGCGAACTCCGTACCAGACATAATTGACATATTGACTGCTAATTACAAAACTTTTTGAGCGTATGTATAGTTATCTGATGCGTTGCTTTGGTTTGTTTGTCGCACTGCTGGACAATAATTAGATTGGTCTACTAAACACCAATGATTCAAACTCATTAAGCATCCAACCACACCGAAACATACATTGTCCCTTTCGCATGCTCGGTATTCCTTTATCATCCAACTAAAATTATTCGTTTTTTCTTCCCTCCTTCATTATCTAATCCACTAGCATTAATGAATCTCACGTGAGACAGAGAATTCTCGAAGAAAATGATTTATGAAGCAGCATACCACATGAACAAACACAAACGAATTGTAAAGAATAATCGAATTTGAGACAAGCAAAAGGAGAACAAAATATCCCGAGAAGGAAATTGTTTATTTGGTGATTTTAATGTTGACAAAAGCAGTCTCCTATTCCATAAGCGACATCCTATCCATTCTCGAAATAGAACCATTTCCTGTACACTTATTGTCACTACCCAAATAGACCTATAAAAAGGCGAAAGATAGACAGCACGTGCTTCTCCAACGGGGTAATTGCCGATATGTCGAATATTAGCATCATTTTTTCCAAGCTGAAAACCATAGCTGGAGTTTCATATTTGGCGAGTGGATTTCTTTACAAGTTGAACACCATTTTGTTGGACAAAATGCTATTTATATTTGTCATTTGGCAATTATCGTGATGGCGAAGCATGGGATCTCTGTCTGTCGCTTTCTAGTGGGAAGTAGGAAAAAGTTAGGAAATGGCAATAACTCTCCGTTTAGTTTTAATCCTAAAGGGTCTTGAATTACAGATGTGTATCTAGGTATGAAGGGAATGCAGTCGGAATATACTAAGGAAACTGCAGATTTCACAAGTATTCAGGAAATTATAGATGAAATTGATTGAAATCCATTATGGCGAACTCCGTACCAGACATAATTGACTTATTGACTGCTAATTACAAAAATTTTTGAGCGTATGTATAGTTATCTGATGCGTTGCTTTGGTTTGTTTGTCGCACTGCTAGACAATAATTAGATTGGTCTACTAAACACCAATGATACAAACTCATTAAGCATCCAACCACACCGAAACATACATTGTCACTTTCGCATGCTCGGTATTCCTTTATCATCCAACTAAAATTATTCGTTTTTTCTTCCCTCCTTCATTATCTAATCCACGAGCATTAATGAATCGCACGTGAGACAGAGAATTCTCGAAGAAAATGATTTATGAAGCAGCATACCACATGAACAAACACAAACGAAATGTAAAGAATAATCGAATTTGAGACAAGCAAAAGGAGAACAAAATATCTCGAGAAGGAAATTGTTTTTGGTGATTTTATGTTGACAAAAGCAGCTCCTATTCCATAAGCGCATCCTATCCATCTCGAAATAGAACTCATTTCCTTTAACACTTATTGTCACTGACCCAAAGAGACTATAAAAGCTAAAGTAGACCCAACCCTGCTTCACCACCGGATAATTGCCCCGTGATATGGCGCCTATTATCATCATTTTTCCCAAGCTGAAAACCATAGCTGGAGTTTCATATTGCGAGTGGAATTGCTTTAAGCAAGTTGAACACCATTTTGTTGGACAAAATGCTATTTATATTTGTCATCTGCCAATTATCGTGATGGCGAAGCATGGGATCTCTGTCTGTCGCTTTCTAGTGGGAAGTAGGAAAAAGTTAGGAAATGGCAATAACTCTCCGTTTAGTTTTAATCCTAAAGGGTCTTGAATTACAGATGTGTATCTAGGTATGAAGGGAATGCTGTCGGAATATACTAAGGAAACTGCAGATTTCACAAGTATTCAGGAAATTATATATGAAATTGATTGAAATCCATTATGGCGAACTCCGTACCAGACATAATTGACTTATTGACTGCTAATTACAAAACTTTTTGAGCGTATGTATAGTTATCTGATGCGTTGCTTTGGTTTGTTTGTCGCACTGCTGGTCAATAATTAGATTGGTCTACTAAACACCAATGATACAAACTCATTAAGCATCCAACCACACCGAAACATACATTGTCCCTTTCGCATGCTCGGTATTCCTTTATCATCCAACTAAAATTATTCGTTTTTTCTTCCCTCCATCATTATCTAATCCACTAGCATTAATGAATCGCACGTGAGACAGAGAATTCTCAAAGAAAATGATTTATGAAGCAGCATACCACATGAACAAACACAAACGAATTGTAAAGAATAATCGAATTTGAGACAAGCAAAAGGAGAACAAATTATCTCGAGAAGGAAATTGTTTATTTGGTGATTTTAATGTTGACAAAAGCAGTCTCCTATTCCATGAGCGACATCCTATCCATTCTCGAAATAGAACCATTTCCTGTACACTTATTGTCACTACCCAAATAGACATATAAAAAGGCGAAAGAAAGACACCACGTGCTTCACCAACGGGATAATTGCCGATATGGCGAATATTAGCATCTTTTTTCCCAAGCTGAAAACCATAGCTGGAGTTTCATATTTGGCGAGTGGATTTCTTTACAAGTTGAACACCATTTTGTTGGACAAAATGCTATTTATATTTGTCATCTGGCAATTATCGTGATGGCGAAGCATGGGATCTCTGTCTGTCGCTTTCTAGTGGGAAGTAGGAAAAAGTTAGGAAATGGCAATAACTCTCCTCTTTAGTTTTAATCCTAAAGGGTCTTGAATTACAGATGTGTATCTAGGTATGAAGGGAATGCAGTCAGAATATACTAAGGAAACTGCAGATTTCACGAGTATTCAGGAAATTATATATGAAATTGATTGAAATCCATTATGGCGAACTCCGTACCAGACATAATTGACTTATTGACTGCTAATTACAAAACTTTTTGAGCGTATGTTTAGTTATCTGATGCGTTGCTTTGGTTTGTTTGTCGCACTGCTGGACAATAATTAGATTGGTCTACTAAACACCAATGATACAAACTCATTAAGCATCCAACCACCCCGAAACATACATTGTCCCTTTCGCATGCTCGGTATTCCTTTATCATCCAACTAAAATTATTCGTTTTTTCTTCCCTCCTTCATTATCTAATCCACTAGCATCAATGAATCGCACGTGAGACAGAGAATTCTCGAAGAAAATGATTTATGAAGCAGCATACCACATGAACAAACACAAACGAATTGTAAAGAATAATTGAATTTGAGACAAGCAAAAGGAGAACAAAATATCTCGAGAAGGAAATTGTTTATTTGGTGATTTTAATGTTGACAAAAGCAGTATCCTATTCCATAAGCGACATCCTATCCATTCTCGAAATAGAACCATTTCCTGTACACTTATTGTCACTACTCAAATAGACATATAAAAAGGCGAAAGATAGACACCACGTGCTTCACCAACGGGATAATTGCCGATATGGCGAATATTAGCATCATTTTTCCCAAGCTGAAAACCATAGCTGGTGTTTCATATTTGGCGAGTGGATTTCTTTACAAGTTGAACACCATTTTGTTGGACAAAATGCTATTTATATTTGTCATCTGGCAATTATCGTGATGGCGAAGCATGGGATCTCTGTCTGTCGCTTTCTAGTGGGAAGTAGGAAAAAGTTTGGAAATGGCAATAACTCTCCTGTTTAGTTTTAATCCTAAAGGGTCTTGAATTACAGATGTGTATCTAGGTATGAAGGGAATGCAGTCGAATATACTAGGAAATGCAGGATTTTTCACAAGTATCAGGAAATTAGATATAATGATTTAAATCCCATTAATGGCGAACTCCTAACCAGACATATTGTACTTATTTACTGCTACTTACAAACCTTTTGTAAGCGTATTGTAGCTTTATCTGATGCTTTGCTTTTGTTTGTTTGTCGCACTTGCTGGCATAATTAGATTGGTCTACTAAAACCCAACGTACGAACTCATTTAAGCATTCAACCACACCGAACATCCCTTGTCCCTTTGCATGCTCGTATTTCTTTATCATCGCACTAAAATTATTCGTTTTTCTTCCCTCCTTCATTATCTAATCCACTAGCATTAATGAATCGCACGTGAGACAGAGAATTCTCGAAGAAAATGATTTATGAAGCAGCATACCACATGAACAAACACAAACGAATCGTAAAGAATAATCGAATTTGAGACAAGCAAAAGGAGAACAAAATATCTCGAGAAGGAAATTGTTTATTTGGTGATTTTAATGTTGACAAAAGCAGTCTCCCATTCCATAAGCGACATCCTATCCATTCTCGAAATAGAACCATTTCCTGTACACTTATTGTCACTACCCAAATAGACATATAAAAAGGCGAAAGATAGACCCCACGTGCTTCACCAACGGGATAATTGCCGATATGGCGAATATTAGCATCATTTTTCCCAAGCTGAAAACCATAGCTGGAGTTTCATATTTGGCGAGTGGATTTCTTTACAAGTTGAACACCTTTTTGTTGGACAAAATGCTATTTATATTTGTCATCTGGCAATTATCGTGATGGCGAAGCATGGGATCTCTGTCTGTCGCTTTCTAGTGGGAAGTAGGAAAAAGTTAGGAAATGGCCATAACTCTCCTGTTTAGTTTTAATCCTAAAGGGTCTTGAATTACAGATGTGTATCTAGGTATGAAGGGAATGCAGTCAGAATATACTAAGGAAACTGCAGATTTCACGAGTATTCAGGAAATTATATATGAAATTGATTGAAATCCATTATGGCGAACTCCGTACCAGACATAATTGACTTATTGACTGCTAATTACAAAACTTATTGAGCGTATGTATAGTTATCTGATGCGTTGCTTTGGTTTGTTTGTCGCACTGCTGGACAATAATTAGATTGGTCTACTAAACACCAATGATACAAACTCATTAAGCACCCAACCACACCGAAACATACATTGTCCCTTTCGCATGCTCGGTATTCCTTTATCATCCAACTAAAATTATTCGTTTTTTCTCCCCTCCTTCATTATCTAATCCACTAGCATTAATGAATCGCACGTGAGACAGAGAATTCTCGAAGAAAATGATTTATGAAGCAGCATACCACATGAGCAAACACAAACGAATTGTAAAGAATAATCGAATTTGAGACAAGCAAAAGGAGAACAAAATATCTCTAGAAGGAAATTGTTTATTTGGTGATTTTAATGTTGACAAAAGCAGTCTCCTATTCCATAAGCGACATCCTATCCATTCTCGAAATAGAACCATTTCCTGTACACTTACTGTCACTACCCAAATAGACATATAAAAAGGCGAAAGATAGACACCACGTGCTTCACCAACGGGATAATTGCCGATATGGCTAATATTAGCATCATTTTTCCCAAGCTGAAAACCATAGCTGGAGTTTCATATTTGGCGAGTGGATTTCTTTACAAGTTGAACACCATTTTGTTGGACAAAATGCTATTTATATTTGTCATCTGGCAATTATCGTGATGGGGAAGCATGGGATCTCTGTCTGTCGCTTTCTAGTGGGAAGTAGGAAAAAGTTAGGAAATGGCAATAACTCTCATGTTTAGTTTTAATCCTAAAGGGTCTTGAATTACAGATGTGTATCTAGGTATGAAGGGAATGCAGTCAGAATATACTAAGGAAACTGCAGATTTCACAAGTATTCAGGAACTTATATATGAAATTGATTGAAATCCATTATGACGGACTCCGTACCAGACATAATTGACTTATTGACTGCTAATTACAAAACTTTTTGAGCGTATGTATAGTTATCTGAAGCGTTGCTTTGGTTTGTTTGTCGCACTGCTGGACAATAATTAGATTGTCTACTAAACACCAACACTACGAACTCTTAAGCATTCACCACACGGACCGAAAACATACATTTTCCGCCTTTCGCAATGCTCGGTATTTTTTTGCCTTTATCATCCAACTAAAATTATTCTTTTTTTCTTCCCTCCTTCATTATCTAATCCACTAGCATTAATGAATCGCACGTGAGACAGAGAATTCTCGAAGAAAATGATTTATGAAGCAGCATACCACATGACCAAACACAAACGAATTGTAAGAAACCGAATTTTGAGACAAGCAAAAGGAGACAAAATATCTCGAGAAGGACATTGTTTATTTTGTGATATTTATGTGGACAAAAGCAGTCTCCTATTCCCTAAGCGACCGCCCTCTCCTTCGCGAATAGAACCAGTTCCTGTACACTTATTGTCACTACCCAAATAGACATATAAAAAGGCGAAAGATAGACACCACGTGCTTCACCAACGGGATAATTGCCGATATGGCTAATATTAGCATCATTTTTCCCAAGCTGAAAACCATAGCTGGAGTTTCATATTTGGCGAGTGGATTTCTTTACAAGTTGAACCCCATTTTGTTGGACAAAATGCTATTTATATTTGTCAGCTGGCAATATCGTGATGGCGAAGCAATGGATCTCTGTCTGCGCTTCTAGTGTGAAGTAGGAAAAATAGGAAATGGAAAACTCTCCTGTTTTTAGTTTTTAATCCTAAAGGTTCTTGAATACCGATGTGTATCTATGTATGATGTAATGCAGTCAGAATATACTAAGGAAACTGCAGATTTCACAGGTATTCAGGAAATTATATATGAAATTGATTGAAATCCATTATGGCGAACTCCGTACCAGACATAATTGACTTATTGACTGCTAATTACAAAATTTTTTGAGCGTATGTATAGTTATCTGATGCTTTGCTTTGGTTTGTTTTGTCGCACTTCTTGACCAATAATTATATTGGTCTACTAACCACCAAACGCTACGACCTCCATTAAGCATTCAACCCACCGAAACAATACATTGTCCCTTCATGCTCGGTATCCGTTATCATCCACTAAAATTATGCGTTTTTTCTTCCCCTCCTTCATTATCGAATCCCCTAGCATTAATGAATCGCACGTGAGACAGAGAATTCTCGAAGAAAATGATTTATGAAGCAGCATACCACATGAACGAACACAAACGAATTGTAAAGAATAATCGAATTTGAGACAAGCAAAAGGAGAACAAAATATCTCGAGAAGGAAATTGTTTATTTGGTGATTTTAATGTTGACAAAAGCAGTCTCCTATTCTATAAGCGACATCCTATCCATTCTCGAAATAGAACCATTTCCTGTACACTTATTGTCACTACCCAAATAGACATATAAAAAGGCGAAAGATAGACACCACGTGCTTCACCAACGGGATAATTGCCGATATGGCGAATATTAGCATCATTTTTCCCAAGCTGAAAACCATAGCTGGAGTTTCATATTTGGCGAGTGGATTGCTTTACAAGTTGAACACCATTTTGTTGGACAAAATGCTATTTATATTTGTCATCTGGCAATTATCGTGATGGCGAAGCATGGGATCTCTGTCTGTCGCTTTCTAGTGGGGAGTAGGAAAAAGTTAGGAAATGGCAATAACTCTCCTGTTTAGTTTTAATCCTAGAGGGTCTTGAATTACAGATGTGTATCTAGGTATGAAGGGAATGCAGTCAGAATATACTAAGGAAACTGCAGATTACACAAGTATTCAGGAAATTATATATGAAATTGATTGAAATCCATTATGGCGAACTCCGTACCAGACATAATTGACTTATTGACTGCTAATTACAAAGCTTTTTGAGCGTATGTATAGTTATCTGATGCGTTGCTTTGGTTTGTTTGTCGCACTGCTGGACAATAATTAGATTGGTCTACTAAACACCAATGATACAAACTCATTAAGAATCCAACCACACCGAAACATACATTGTCCCTTTCGCATGCTCGGTATTCCTTTATCATGCAACTAAAATTATTCACTTTTTCTTCCCTCCTTCATTATCTAATCCACTAGCATTAATGAATCGCACGTGAGACAGAGAATTTTCGAAGAAAATGATTTATGAAGCAGCATACCACATGAACAAACACAAACGAATTGTAAAGAATGATCGAATTTGAGACAAGCAAAAGGAGAACCAAAGATCTCGGGAAGGAAATCGTTCATTTGGTGAGTTTAATGTTGACAAAGCAGTCTCCTATCCATAAGCGCATCCATCCATTCTCGAAATAGAACAATTTCCTGGACACTTATGTCACTACCCAAATAGACATATAAAAAGGAGAAAGATAGACACCACGTGCTTCACCAACGGGATAATTGCCGATATGGCGAATATTAGCATCATTTTTCCCAAGCTGAAACCATAGCTGGAGTTTCATATTTGGCGCGTGGATTGCTTTACAAGTTGAACACGCATTTTTGTTGGACACACTGCTATTTAGGTATTTTTCATCTGGCAATTATCTTGATGGCGCAGCATGGGATCTCTGTCTGTCGTTTCTCTGGTAAGTCGGAAAAATTTAGGAAATGCAATACCTCTCCTGTTTTAGTTTTAATCCAAAGGTCCTTGAATTACAGATGGATCCTATTATGGAAGGGAATGCAGTCAGAATATCTACGACAGCTGCATATTTCACAAGTATGTTCGGAATTTAATATTGAAATTGATTGAAATCCATTATGGCGAACTCCGAACCAGACATAATTGACTTATTGACTGCTAATTACAAAACTTTTTGAGCGTATGTATAGTTATCTGATGCGTTGCTTTGGTTTGTTTGTCGCACTGCTGGACAATAATTAGATTGGTCTACTAAACACCAATGAGACAAACTCATTAAGCATCCAACCACACCGAAACATACATTGTCCCTTTCGCATGCTCGGTATTCCTTTATCATCCAACTAAAATTATTCACTTTTTCTTCCCTCCTTCATTATCTAATCCACTAGCATTAATGAATCGCACGTGAGACAGAGAATTCTCGAAGAAAATGCTTTATGAAGCAGCATACCACATGAACAAACACAAACGAATTGTAAAGAATAATCGAATTTGAGACAAGCAAAAGGAGAACAAAATATCTCGAGAAGGAAATTGTTTATTTGGTGATATTAATGTTGACAAAAGCAGTCTCCTATTCCATAAGCGACATCCTATCCATTCTCGAAATAGAACCATTTCCTGTACACTGATTGTCACTACCCAAATAGACATATAAAAAGGCGAAAGATAGACACCACGTGCTTCACCAACGGGATAATTGCCGATATGGCGAATATTAGCATCATTTTTCCCAAGCTGAAAACCATATCTGGAGTTTCATATTTGGCGAGTGGATTTCTTTACAAGTTGAACACCATTTTGTTGGACAAAATGCTATTTATATTTGTCATCTGCCAATTATCGTGATGGCAAAGCATGGGATCTCTGTCTGTCGCTTTCTAGTGGGAAGTAGGAAAAAGTTAGGAAATGGCAATAACTCTCCTGTTTAGTTTTAATCCTAAAGGGTCTTGAATTACAGATGTGTATCTATGTATGAAGGGAATGCAGTCAGAATATACTAAGGAAACTGCAGATTTCACAGGTATTCAGGAAATTATATATGAAATTGATTGAAATCCATTATGGCGAACTCCGTACCAGACATAATTGACTTATTGACTGCTAATTACAAAACTTTTTGAGCGTATGTATAGTTATCTGATGCGTTGCTTTGGTTTGTTTGCCGCACTGCTAGACAATAATTAGATTGGTCTACTAAACACTAAAGATACGAACTCATTAAGCATTCAACCACACCGAAACATACATTGTCCCTTTCAGATGCTCGTTATTCCTTTATCATCCAACTAAAATTATTCACTTTTTTTCCCTCCTTCATTATCTAATCCACTAGCATTTATGTATCGCACGTGAGACAGAGAATTCTCGAAGAAATGCGTTTCTGAGCAGGCATACCAGATGACAAACAACACACGAATTGTAAGAATTATCGAATTTGAGACAAGCAAAAGGAGAACAAAAATCTCAGACGGAATTGTTTATTTGGGATTTTATGTTGACAAAACAGTCTCCCTATTCCATAACCGCATCCTAATCCATTCTCGAAATAGAAACCATTTTTCTGAACTTATTTTTCGCACTACCCAAATAGACCTATAAAAGGCGAAAGATAGACACCACAACGTGCTTCTCCAACCTTGTTAAATTGCCGATATGGCTAATATTAGCATCATTTTTTTTTTTCCCAATCTGAACACCATAGCTGGAGTTTCATATTTTGCGAGTGGATTTTCCTTACATTGTGAACACCATTTTGTTGGATAAAATGCTGTTTATATTTGTCATCTGGCAATTATCGTGCTGGCGAAGCATCGGATCTCTGTCTGTCGCTTGCTAGTGGGAAGTAGGAAAAAGTTAGGAAATGGCAATAACTCTCATGTTTAGTTTTAATCCTAAAGGGTTAACAAAGGTGATGTCCTTGAATTATAGATGTGCATCTAGGTGAGAAGGAAAGACAATTAGTATGTACTAAGGGAACTGTTGATTTCACAAGTATTCAGGAACTTATAGATAAAATTGATTGAAATCCATTATGGCGAACTCCGTACCAGACATAATTGACTGCTAATTACAAAAATTTTTGAGCATATGTATAGTTATCTGAAGCGTTGCTTTGGTTTGTTTGCCGCACTGCTAGACAATAATTAGATTGGGCTACTAAACACCAACGATACAAACTCGTTAAGCATTCAACCACACCGAAACATACATTGTCCTTTTCGCATGCTCGGTATTCCTTTATCATCCAACCAAAATTATTCACTTTTTCTTCCCTCCTTCATTATCTAATCCACCAGCATTATTGAATCGCACGTGAGACAAATAATTCTCGATGAAAATGCTTTATGAAACAGCATGCCATTAAACAAACACAAACAGATTGTGAAGAATAATCGAATTTGAAACAAGCAAAAGGAGAACCAAATATCTCGAGAAGGAAATCGTTTATTTGGTGAGTTTAATGTTGACAAAAGCAGTCTCATATTCCATAAGTGACATCCTATCCATAATCAAAATAGAGCTATTTCATGTACACTTGTTGCTACTATCCAAATAGACCTATAAAAAGGTGAAAAATTGACATCATGTGCTTTCCCAACGGGTTAATTGCCGATATGGCGAATATTAGCATCA